>JBBELK010000829.1:0-420420 GCA_037783545.1 Henricia sp. BOLD:AAB3569 | reverse complement strand
TCGTGACTTTAGTCACAGTAAGCTTTCCGACGACGATACAGTCGGTTCTCTTTATGAGTCTGTGAGAATGTCTGGCATCCTCAGATTTTTCCTGCACACAACTGGGCCCAACATAAATAAGGCAGCATCATCCTCTTCAAATCAAGACGAAGTGTCATGCTCACCACCTAGTTTGTCATTTGCACCCAACACGACAACCTTTCGTAGTGGCCCAAGATCATGCACAATCGCACGACATCCCGACGAGTCTCCCCCACAGTTAGATTTTGTCGCCGTAACATCAACAGAATCTACACTAAAGAAAGAAGCAACGCACAGTGATGAAACTAAATCTTATGCAGTCGCACGTCCTTGGCCTCCTGACGAGTCTCCCGCACAGTTCACTCCAGTAAATCTTGTTCATGACGCATCAGTAGAATCCGTACCCAAGAAAGCAACCTCACGCAGTGGCCCAAATTATTGCACCCTCGCACGACCTCCTCATGAGTTTCCCTCTCAGTTGGGTCTACCTGTGAACTTTGTTTCAACCATTGACCTGTGCTCAGAAGATCACTTTCAACCAGCAAATGAAGTCACTATCGACACTTTGTATTATACAGATGACGAAATTGTCTTTGGACCACAACTAGGCACAGACAGCAACTTGTCAGATACACTACCACTGCAGCAAACCGAACAAGATGACTTTGCACCAATGCCTCTATCAGATCTGTTGGCAGATGATAAAACAGTTGGTGGCCCATCACCAGACTCTCCCCGCTCGCCCACACCACCTCCGCCGAATACACATACGCTCACTATAACTCTCAATCGAGTCAGGATACGGCAAGAAATGGTGTCCAACTTCATGAATCCGAACATTGTGCACACAACGGTAAAATTCCGTTTTATTGATGAGGCCGGGATAGATCAGGATGGGGTTTCAAGAGAAGCGTATACTTCATTTTGGAAGGAGATGGAATTAACCTGTATGAGCGGTGAAACTGAAAGGATCCCGTCACATTCCCCCGAGTATGGGGAAAGTGAATGGGGTTCAGTAGGCCGAATTCTGGTGAAAGGATATATAGATCAAGGGATCTACCCCACTTATCTGGCAGGGGCCTTTACAGTGGCACTCGTAAACGGAAGGGAAGCTGTTACCCCAGATATTTTGTTCGACTCTTTCATGAGTTTTATAACCCAGTCCGAACAGATCGTAGTAAAAAAGGCAATAGCTGGAGAGTCTATCGATGAGGAGGAAGAGGAGGATTTGCTGGACCTTCTTGCAAGAATTGGTAGTCGTTCTGTCCCACCAAAGGATGAGTTCAAGCCAGCAATGTTGAAGGTTGCTCACAAAGCAATCATTCAAGATAGTAAGTTTTCTTTGGATTTCATGGCAGAAACTGCCCGTGAAACTCTGCAACTATACCTACCAGACGCCTCTGCCACAATCACTATGCTAAGTGAAAAGAAACCGACAACTAGAAAAGTACTAAAGTTGTTGCAGTCTACACCAATGAGAAAGGAAGAAAATGACGCCTTTGCTTTCCTAAAGCAGTTTATTAAAAGCCTCGATCCCCCAGGTCTCCGAAAGTTCCTGCGTTATGTTACGGCATCTGAGGTTATCTGCTTGCCCACAATAACTGTACAGTACAACAAGATGCGGGGTTTGCAGAGGGCACCAATCGCCCATACATGTGGCCCAACAATTGAACTCCCTTCGACGTACGGCTCCTACAATGAACTGCGGGCGGAATTTACAAATATTTTGGCGAGCAACTACCTGAAGATAGACATTTTGTAGTTTGGGACGATTGTACGAAGGACCATTAGCGCCACTGTAAGTGTAATGTTACTATAAATTCGTAATTTTGAATTAAGCAAACGTACACTGTCGCGGAAAAATCACACTCCGCGTTGCGCTAACCACATTGCATGATGTCCCAATCGCCGATCTTTCCAAAATGGGCAATAAACCTTATCGACGTTCTCAAAGCATCATTGGATGACAAGTGAAGCTGGGAATGTTCACACAAACCTATGGAGCTCTGGGGACATGACAACGTTCATCGATTTCATTCTCATTTCTGTGAAGCGATTGACATGTGATCTTCCCACACGATCTTCCCTTCACGTTCTTCATATTCTAACTGTAGTAAAATAAAATAAAATGAGAAAAAAAATGAACAGCAACAGTTTGTACTTTACAAAAGAATGCACGTGATTGGCTCTAACGTGGTAGCTCAACCCTTGCCGAATTTTCTTTGATCAAAAGCATGTGGGAAGATCACATGTCTATCGCTTTACAGAAATGAGAATGAAATCGATGAATGTTGTCATGTCCCCAGAGCCCCATAGGTTTGTGTGAACATTCCCAGCTTCATGCACTTGTCATTCAATCCCATGATGCTTTGAGAACGTCGATAAGGTTTTTTTCGACTCAGGCAACTTGTGGCCTCTCTGATACCTCATTGGCTGCGTGTTGGTAAGGTCAGCGCATCGCGGTCAAAGTACAACAAATTTGAACCTTGACCCAGCTCATAACGTTTTGCTTAACTGCTTTATGAAATTGGCCCCAGGTAGATGCCACAGTACACATTTTGCTGTCGGGAGCGTGCAGTTTCTGTTTGCGTTTGCGTGTTCCATCCGCTTATAGGGCGCAGGCAGAAACGCGAGCCAGCCAATTTTATTCACTGGTTATTATCGTTCGATTTAAACCGGCCACGTGATGTGTTCTCAGCTAATGGGGATGCGTAAACTGTCAAAAGGGGCAAATAATGATTGTTTTGCCTGGTTACTACAGAATTATGTATACATGCAACAATTATTTTGTGAACCTTTGAATGACTGTTCGAGTTATGATGTATGCTTACTATTGACATCCATCTGAAATAAACCATTTTATAATTATACTTGTGTGAAGTAAAATATGATTAAAAAAATTAATCTGTAGAGTTGTCATACATTCAGCATTTAACATGTTGCTGTACGTATACGACCTTCTTAAAGTTGCATTGCCCGTGTTTCGGTGAAAGGATTAAAAAAATTAATTTACACAAGCGAACGAATTTAGAAAGCTTACGTGTCTCTGTAACGAAAAATATCAAAAACTTAAATTTCCGACGTCGGGAATTGCAGATACAAGCCTTTTTCTTCAAACGTGCTTCACATGTTGTACATGTGCGCGTACGCTCATATGTACATAGTATGTGTACAATGTACACATGTACGCGCACATGTACATTTACGTCATAACCCTGTCGATTAAATGACCTGCCAGCCTTTTAATCATTTCTTGTTTTTAATCGACTGGCATTAATCCTAGACGGATTTTTACGTTCTTGGTACCAAATGAAAGCTGATAACTTTTTCTATTCTAGAAAAATACCTATTTAACTTTAAAAAAAAATTGTACGCCCAAATCGGCCCAAACACGGGCAGTGCAACTTTAATAAGTTATTTTGTATTGCCATGTATATGGGTCATTCCACGAAGTTGGGGCACAAAGTGTGACATTTCTTCATTACCACAAAATGGCCAATTAGTGAATAAGAATTCGTCATTTATATAATGATGTTGCACGATACGGTCGGTTTGCCTGTTCTGTAATGTTTTTATTTTAATCTTCAGTCTTGAGAGACTTTGACAATGTTGAATTATTTGACAAAATAATGGTCACTGATGTAACGGGGATGAAATGCCAATGTATCTTATTTCACTCAGTCCTTGAATTCAATAATAGCAAACTGTTCTTGATGTAAATTATCACTTTTAATCAATTTTTCTTGGGATTCTGATTCGAATTTTTGCGTGGTTCAAGAAAATCTCTTGATAAACACTAAAATTAATATCACACCTACATTTTTCCTGAATTTGCACAAAATCTCATTTACATGTAAATGTTGCTTCTCGATTTTGTTAAAAATAATAGAGGTTTCTAATTTATTTCACCCATGGAGTGACCCATATTCATATTGTTCAACATACTGTCTGTATTAATATGCGATAGTCATGTACAAGTATTTTTGATAACGTGTTAAGCTGCATTCGACAAGTACATTCTTGTTATGAACGGATCTGTGAATGTATACCAAAATCAACCAATTTGTGCTTGTGTACAGTGATCAAAAATAGATCCTTGGAGGTTGTCACACAAGTAGTTTGTAACATGTTAGGTATTGCTGTACATTTGTTAACGACTAGTTTAATGAGTTAGTTTCCATACTTGTCATTTATATTCATGTTATACATGTACAAATATGCGTTAATGGTCATACAAGCGTTTTTTTCTTGTAACGTGTTAGGCAGCATTGACAAGTACATTCTTGCTATTAACGGATCTGTGAAGTTAGCAAAACAAACCATTTTGTACTTTTGTGAAGTAAATAGATCTTAATTCGAGGTTATACAAGTAGTTTGTAACATGTTAGGTATTGCTGTACATTTGTTAACGACTAGTTTAATGAGTTAGTTTCCATACTTGTCATTTATATTCATGTTATACATGTAGTAATATGCGTTATTGGTCATACAAGCGTTTTTTCTTGTAACGTGTTAGGCAGCATTGACAAGTACATTCTTGCTATTAACGGATCTGTGAAGTTAGTCGATACGACTGCTGTGACTATGGGCACTGCCATCTTGACAATGTATTTTGGCAAACAGTCCATGCCACATTGAGCAAACGTTGGCGCCAACGTTAACAAACCGTTCGCGTGTTTGTAACGTGTTAGGCAGCATTGACAAGTACATTCTTGCTATGAACGGATCTGTGAAGTTAGCAAAACAAACCATTTTGTACTTGTGTGAAGTAAATAGATCTTATTAATTCGAGGTTATACAAGTAGTTTGTAACATGTTAGGTATTGCTGTACATTTGCAAACGACCTTTTCAACACGCTATTTTGCATTTTCATATGTATATTCATATTGTTATAAATATGCTTTGGTGGTATATACAAATATTTTTATAACGTGTTTAGCTGTATTAAAAAATAATATATTCTTGCTATTAGTCTGGAACGGATCTGTGAAGCCAGCAAACTAAATCATTTTGTACTTGTAGTCCAGATGCCAAAACACCGAACCAATAAATGTTGAGTACTCTACAGTTGTTTGTAAATTTGCATGATTTTCATATAATTTCATTATTATTATTATTTTTTTAAAATTTCGTTTGATGTGTATTAACATGTGCGAATACGCCATTTTGGGAGTCAATTAATGACGAGTCATTGTGGAAGCGATGTGCGGGAATGGCGAAACCCAAACTGGCAGTCAGTTAGAAGGTCATTGTCCTCTAGGTATCCAAGGAGCTGTTGATTAACAAAGCATTCAAAGATCTTACTTATTATGGGAAGCAAACTAATAGGACGATAATTGGTAGATTCAGAACGCTCCCCAGCACCCTTAAAGACAGGGACAACAGACGCCACTTTCCAAGGATGAAGGAAACACAGAGACTGCCAAGCACATATTGAATAGCTGGGCAAGAATAGGTGAAATTTCTGGGGAACACATTTTCAAAACAATTGCATATCAGGGCCGGTAGCCTTGGAGGCATCCAAGGAATTAATAATCCGGGCAATCTTCTTTGGGGTAATAAGAGGATCAGATACTACAGTGGCTGTTCGAGATAGAAAGGCAGGAAGGGAATGCCCCTCATCACTGAGTATGGAGTTAGATGCAAATATATCAGCAAAAAGGTTTGCCTTATCTTGAGGAGAAGTAAGAACTTCAGGTCCATGAAAGAGAGGAGGAATGGATGACTTGTTGCGGTTCAGTACAATATTGGCAATCCGCCAAAAGTCCCTAGAACCAAGCCGCTGTGTTGAAATAGAACTAGCAACAGAGTCTGCATACTGCTTCTTGGCATCCTCTAAAACTCTCTTACATCGATTTCGAGCTTCATGAAAAAGACGCTTACTTTCCAAAGTTCCTGAGAGATGATACTTTAAAAAAATGGTTACGATGGGCAATTGCTGCAGCACAGGCTGGAGTGTACCAAGGTTGAGAATGGGCCCTGATCTGGTAGGTACGTGAGGGGATGTAAATCTCCATACCAAGGTTAATCCATTGGGATAACTCGTCTGCCGCCAAATCAGGACCAAGACTTAGAACCGAAGACCACGGCACATCAGCGAGAAAACATCGAAAACCATCCCAGTCAGCCTTTCCAAACTGAAAAACAGTACGTTGAAAAGGCTGGAATGTAATTGTGGCAGAAGAATATGATACGGAAACAGAGACAATTGAGTGATCTGAGTTACCTATTGGAGGCAAGACTAAGTTGGCAACACAGTCATCAGAGTTAGAACGGGTTAGAAGCACGATCCGGAATGTGAGTCGGTGATAAAACGATCTGAGTAAGATCCTGGGAAATGAAAAAAATTATATGTTGCAATACCGGGAGAGTCAATATTACGAGAATGGGTCAGCCATTCCTTGTGATGAACATTGAAGTCACCAAATACCACGACTTGAGCAGAAGGATGCCGAGAAAAAAAGATGATGATGAAGGTGAACGATACAGGAAAAACAAGTATGTTGTTGAATGGAGAAGCGAAAGGCGAAAGCACATATACTCATGATTGTCACATTCCAAAGTGCTTTCACGGGCAAAGGGGAGGGTTTCCTTCACATAGACACCCATACCATGTGATGGAGGGTGGTCAAGGCGATGAAAGATATATCCTGGTAGCTTGAAAGAATCTGAAGAAATGTCACAATTCAGTCTGCTCTCAGATAGAGCCAGCAAATCAGGAGAATTATTAAGAACAAAAGACTGAACAGAGGTGAAGTTGGAACGAAAGCCCCTGATATTAGAAAAAGCAATACCAAGAGGCTTTGAACGCTGCGCATGGGCAGGTGGATTTGCGCGAGGAGGTAAAGTTTCTTTATTCTTTGTTTGTGTAGTAATGTTATAATTTATTGGAGAAAAAGAGTCTCATCAGTTAGTCTTAAGTCTAAAACACGCTTAAAACAATCAGAGGAAACAAGTGAACCCATGCGGACACATTGTCATAACAATGACACCCCGATGGCCTCAGGAATGCAACCGAAAGTGGCTGCACGGACCACCAATCCATGCATGTCCATGGCAGTGCAACCACCTCGACATTTTACACCTGTTGATAGATCAGCCTCTCAGAGCATTACCACTGAGTTCGGGATCCTGTACTACCAGGCGGCCATGACCTGCAACATGTTTATTTCCGGTACCCTTCGGAGAGGCAGAGTTCAGATAATCCAGGGAGGGTCCCAGGCGAGTATCAAATATTGGTAAGGTCTAGACCAACTGAGAGGAGATAGAGGAAAAAGGGGGGCGGGGGGGGGGGGGGGGGGAGGAAAACTGGCAGAACTTTGCCTAGTCCAGAAACAAGGTACAACCTCTTCACTGGACCACTGCAAAAGATGGGGTAACGACGCCAGACGAAAAAAAAGAGTTTTGCTACCCCCATATGGACACACACAACGCGCACGCACCTTGCTTCCACAATGACGCGGCATTATTTGATCCCCAAAATGACGTAATTGGAAAGGGGTCAATACGGGGTTTGATTGCTTTTACTGCAAAACAATTTCCACAAAGAAATTGTGTAAGTCTCACTTTTCAGGAATTTTTTTACTGTGCATAAATTACCATATTTTGTCATAAAATCAATCGCATAATTACTTGAGATGACGCTATGTAATGGGCTTGTCCCATTTAGGCGATTTTTATGCGACTGCCGCCGACTGACATATATGGTCATATAGCAAGTCGCTGAAAACTGAAGACAAATCACTCCCTCTCGCTACTTAGGTTCTCTTGACGCTGGTACCTGTCGCCGGTTAATTGTTGGCTGTTTTAAGCCGGCCACTTTCACACATTTAAGGAAAGGACATCCCAGCATCTCGGAAACAGGCACATAGACTGGTTATCAGATGGGAGGTTCTCTTGCCAAAACGTGGACCAAATTTTCCTTTGAAGGGACCAATGACGTCACGAAAAGAAGATAGGATGTCATTCGCCACTTGCTCGGTTCCGCCATATTGGCAAAACGGAGAGGCTTTCCTTGCATGAACAATGACTCCCTCGCGTCGTTACCATGTCAGTTGCTGTGACGTTGACTTTTGTCTATTGTCAAATTCGACGCATGCCAGGAAAGCCTCATTTTGAGCGCAACCGTACAAGTGGCGAATGGAGGCGGCAAAGGCATCATAAATATACCCATAAAATGATGATGAGCGGACCTCAGGCTCCAGATGGGGGTTCGTTCGAACTCTCCCCCAGCTTACAGGCCTGGAAAGGCTAATTCCGCGAGCATACGGGGATGCCCGGGAAGCCACCGTTGGACTCTCCGGCAACATCCCTTGACTCTCGGCAACCGTCTTTTAACAAATTTGCATGGTTTATTTTGTTTAACACAATGGTCAGGTCAAGTGTGGGAGCATGTGCCGCAGTGGCACTTCGCCATCCGTACAGCGTTCGTGAAAGTATCCGTCGTAGCCGTATACAGCCAATGTGTGGCTTCCGGTGACATCCGGGAAGGAGACGGCCGCTATACGGCTGCTACGAGTCACGAAGGGTGCTGTACGCATGACGCCAGTAGCTACTGTATGCGTTTGGCGCCGCTCTCCACACGGTTTCTTAACAATCATTGTGGAGTTCCCGGTAGACGGCGGGCTGGTGGCAGAGGATAAAAAAGGCATACGATGGGGATTTGTGTGGCTTCCAGCGAAAACCCTATACAGACTATGCAACCGCCGTCGACATTCGTGTAGCTTGTGTTAATATATGTTGTCTTCCAAAACCATCCGTCAGCCTCTTGCGTCTACCAGGCGTCGACCGGGACACATCTGGGGTCTACCGCACACTACTGTACAGCAACCATCATTTCCCCTATAGACCGTATCGAAAAGCCACCATTTCGTGGGGCAATTTCTTTGTTCCTTGAGGACATGCATAGTTGCACATATTGTGCTTCTATTATATTGTTGAACGGTTTGAGTAACAAAAGGAGCCCCACGAAATGGCGGCTATTCCATACGGTCTATAGAGACCGTCGTGGTCGATGACGACACAGCATCAAATTTAGACCACGAATGTCCCCGGAGAAATACACCAGATGGGGCAAAGCTTTCACGTGGCTAGCACACCACCGAACAATGGACCTAATTCATTTCATTCACCTCATACCTCAAAGCATTAGTGATAAATCACCCTTTTTGTTCCCTTGTCATCTGAACAATGGGTTTGAAAGGGACGTAGTTTAAGTCAGAGAAACGACTCAAAAGATGGACATTCCTTGATTTGAATGGGCGCCCATTCGAAAAAAAATAATGTCCACTTTTTCGTAATTTCTCCTTAGCGAAAAGCGTGTTTAAAGGACTATTTACACATTCCTTTGAATAAAAATGATTTACTAAACAAATAGAGATGAGTATATATTATGCGTAAACGGGCTGTGACGTCTTTCCATGGTGAATAATCTAAACGTTGGTTGGTCATATGCAGCCAAACTACCAACTGCAACAAAGATAAATGGTCGGAGTTCGCCAATGACTCATCACATCAACTGCTTGCATGTATTATACTGAATAATGTAGCAGTTGCCAGTTTGGAAAAGGCCTTATGTAAGGAGTAATTAAGATATCATAGGTTAAAAAAATCAGATAGTCTAGCCATAAGTATAACGTGGTGATTATGGCCGGTTTGTATGCTCAAACGCGGAACAATTTTCAGAAACGCATGCGGCAGCCAATCAAATAGGTGGATTTCTGCGCATGCTCTCTTACCATTATTTTTAACATGACCGACATCCCATAATTTTCTTAAGATCAACCAATGGGATTAGAATACTAAGCGTCATGCATTATGATCATGCGCAGTTTATCAAGTTTAACACCATGCAAAATCTACACCACTTTTTCTGCTGTTAATCTATTACACCGGTGTTCGTTTGACACAAATGTAACACCCAAAACATTAAACAAACCTTGGTGTTAGAAATTTAATACCGCGTTTTTTGCAGTGCACAAGTACAATAAATGCAACATGTTAAGCTGCACTGACAAGTACATTTCTGGCTACTAGTTTGGAACGGATCAGTGAAGGTAGTAGGCCTACATGTACTAATTATTCAAATTTGTTTTTAGTCGCAGCTAGGTAGTAACCTGCATGGTCGCAAGTCTGGTGTGACTGGGGCTTGAGTTATAGATTCCTTGACATTGATATTTTCAATCCAAATTTGAATTGCATTGCTAGTTTACACAAGCCCAAGACCATGTCGAATTTCCCGCCGTAGACTACTGTACAAAGAAGCAGCTTCGTACCCATTACTTGGTGGTTCCCATCCATTCTCCTCTATCAGAATACACGACAGATCAAAAATGTCATTGTCGAATGGAATTGCCTTCTTAGGAGTGCTCTCCGTCAGACACACCTCCAGCTCATTAATATCCACCTCAACAAGCTTGTCCTCTGTACCAAAGAGTTCTGGTAGGGTGTGCCGGAGCATCGGGCGTCCACCTTCACTGTTGCACTTGCGGTTCGGTCTCATTCTATGACTATTCCAAGAAGAGAAAACACGATCCAAGTCATCCTGGAAGAAAAACAAAAACATTTTTTTTGAAGGGTGTCCGTTGAGCTTATGTTGACTGTCAATGGTGAATGACTCCGTATATAGGCTAGGCTTCCTAGCCATAAGCAAGGTCAGATTTTCGGTAACTATACCTTGAAGGTTAGTGGCGATTATGCACATATTTAGTGGCTCCGCTAGTGCCGTCAAAACCTTTGCACTTGGCAATTACTCATTGCTGTAGAATTCCAAGACATTTTCATCCACAGGGTATGTATACCTATGTATCAATAATTATAGGTGTGTGTTTCCCCTCAACCCAGCCATGCAAATATGTTGGTTTTGTGCCTATCGCCGTTTAAATGAAACAACATAAAACAAGTCAATACCTGTACTAATTTCAGGAAACAGATTTGCACCAAGTTTACATCTAATTGGTCACCACTAAACCACCCATCCTCTTTGAGAAAGTGGAGAATATCCATCCAGTACTGTGTGCAGTGTTTTCTAAAGAAGCTCCACCAGGCTTCTATCCGTTGGTTTGTTACGCTTCTTCCGTAAAGAAAGCTTTTAGCACCAGCCAAACTGTCGTCATGGTTCCTTCTGAGAAACATCTGTACTTGTTCAACAAGACCATTTTCGGTGCCCATATCTGCCCTCACTCTCCGTGGACATCCATTATGCAAGCGGACTGCTCCCAAATAATATCCCAAGATTACTTTAGGATCACTGTTCGTAGTATAGGCGTCCAACCAAATCAACTGTCTTGAGTAGCCATCGATGCATCCATTGATAGCAATACCGAACGGCTTTAACTTATCGTAACCGTCCATGTGCCACGTATGATTCGGCCCAAAGCTGATGTACAGCCGGCGTTTTAAACGCCTAGCTCTTCTTAAAGCCACACCTTCGGGGTCTAGCAAATGTTGCAACCGGCGAACAGTGCTCTGTGAAACAACAAACCCCTCCTGGATGCATCTGGCGTGAACCCAGCGGTAACCGTGGCACTGACTGGATGTTTGCAGTTGTTCTTCAATGAATACAGCGACTCCCAAGACGTCAGAACACCCTTTCCGCCGAAACAGTCCATACTCACTTAAAAGCCTACGGAGATGCCTCTGACTGATAACTAATCCATGGCTCAAAGCCAGACACGACAGCATTTCTTGTTGACTAAAACCAAGACGAAAGTAATGTTTGATAAGTTTTTGCCGATCCATGAGAAAAGGATGGAAATAATCAATATTATGGATGATGATGTACAAAGCAGTCATCAATAACGAGCATAGCCGTACCAAATGAAGTGGTTCTTTCTTTCACGAAGAAATACTCCCTGGTAAATCGTACGTACGGAATAGTAATTCGTACGTACGGAATAGTAATTCGTACGTACGGAATAGTAATTCGTACGTACGAAATAGTAATTCGTACGTACGAAATAGTAATTCGTACGTACGGAATAGTAATTCGTACGTACGGAATAGTAATTCGTACGTACGAAATAGTAATACGTACGTACGAAATAGTAATTCGTACGAACGAAATAGTAATTCGTACGTACGAAATAGTAATTCGTACGACCGGAATAGTAATTCGTACGTACGAAATAGTAATTCGTACGTACGAAATAGTAAATCGTACGTACGAAATAGTAATTCGTACGTACGAAATAGTAATTCGTACGTACGAAATAGTAATTCGTACGTACGAAATAGTAAATCGTACGTACGAAATAGTAATTCGTACGTACGAAATAGTAATTCGTACGTACGAAATAGTAATTCGTACGTACGAAATAAACATATTTTTCACCAGGTCCTAAATACGCTTCCGTATGATTCAATTATGAGCTGCAAAACGCGGGTTTTCTTGCAAAAAAGGAAATATTTTAATCGTCTCGATTTGTGGTAAAAGTGCATGTGCAGTAATTTTTTAAACCTAAACCATTTGGTACTAAACTCATAGAGAAAGGAAAGCCTACATGCTAAAATGTAACTTTCATATTGTAGTTGGCGATGAATGAGAATAATAAACGGCGTTTTTGGTGCAGTTTTGACATGCAAATTTTTTTTGGATCGCCGTAATTCCCAATCTCCAAAACAAGGCGTACAGATTCCGAAACTACGGAAGCGTATTTAGGACCTGGTTAAAAAAAAATTTATTTCGTACGTACGAATTACTATTTCGTACGTACGAATTACTATTTCGTACGTACGAATTACTATTTCGTACGTACGAATTACTATTTCGTACGTACGAATTACTATTTCGTACGTACGAATTACTATTTCGTACGTACGAATTACTATTTCGTACGTACGAATTACTATTTCGTACGTACGAATTACTATTTCGTACGTACGAATTACTATTTCGTACGTACGAATTACTATTTCGTACGTACAAAGTACTATTTCGTACGTACGAATTACTATTTCGTACGTACGAAATACTATTCCGTACGTACGAATTACTATTCCGTACGTACGAATTACTATTCCGTACGTACGAATTACTATTCCGTACGTACGAAATATCCCAACCACGCGAGAACACGTGTGGTGTTGCAACCAAAGAGGGAATCCGCCGAAAGCGTGGAATCGCCATTGTTCCGAGGTTTCGGTATCGCATTCAAGAATGTGTCACGCACTGCGTTGATTAAGATTTTACGACCGGATGAGGGCGATATACATGTACTGCAATATATCTCGCATGCAGAATGTAGCATGGGCGAAACTTCGTACGTACCCATTAACCCGGTATCGAAAGCTGGAATTCCAACTTTCGGTTAACGAAAGCGATTCCAACTTTGGTTGCAACAGTAGCACGTGTAGCAACAACGCAGCGCGGAGTGACTGAGAGCGTGGCATTTAGGCAAGCGTATCTACGTCTACCTCCAGCAGCATGGCTACGGCAAAAATGTTTGATTATTTACGCAGAAGAGGAGTGGCAGAAGACATCATCACTAAAATGGAGGATGAAAAGGTGGGTTTGACTTTTTACTTTATCAACTTCATTCTCGCTCACATAATTGTATTCAGTAAGTATGACTCGACATGTGAACATAATTCTACATAGGCCTACATGTTCTATGATATACATGTGTATTTCCATAATGCACTTCAATTATTTCCCCACCCTCCTCCGGGCTTCCCCACCCAAGATTCTTTTAGTTGGGGATTGTCCCTTGTCGCTTGACAAAATTTGGGTGACAAAATCCCCACCCACGGGTGCGCCTTGCTAGTATCACTGTCAGATGCACATGCATTGTTATTTCACTGGGTCAAAATCCCCACCCTGGGGCATTAAAAAAAAGTTTTCAAACGGCCCCCACCTACAGGGTACGTGGGACAGGGCAGTGGAGCGGTGGGCAAAGCATTGATAGTGCCTATAAGCTGAGACTCAAGGGAAAAAATAGTCACCACTCAGTTTTTAATAAGTTGACATGGTTGATGACTATACCACAATTTTTGACAAAGTGGTAAATTGGCCTTTTACATGTACCCGCAGGCTACATTATTGCCTTTATTCCAATCACCCTTTTTCTATGGGAATAGAGGCATGATTTAGCAATATGGCCATGCAGCAAGAGGCACACAATAGAAGTGACTCGGACATAGCTATATAGTGCGATAACCTGCTGCTCAATCTCGACCAAACTCCGACTCATAGCTCTTAATAACCTTGATATTACCTTGTCGCGTGTGTCTCGATTTTTGGCAGAATTTGTCCATCGAAAATCCAAGGGATATAGTCAATGACAACGGTATGTCATGCCAAAAAAATGCATTTTGTTGACCTCTTTGATTTTTCTAAATTATATGGAAACATTTTTCCATCTATAAACACATATATACAATGCAGGGTTTTCAAAAACTTTCTGACGAAGTTTGGTGAGAAAAAGCGGTTGATGCGCTATAACCGTCCGCCTGTTAAAGTTGCTGAACAAACATGTTATTGGTAAATCCCGCGTACATCCCCCATAGTTCTAGGGTTAACCTTTTCTTTGAAATTCGATTTTTATGCCTGGCTGTAATTCATCTGGCATACATTTTTTTCTTAAAGATAGGACATGCAGTGCGGCCTTTTCTTATATTAAAGTATACTTAGTTATGATTTGACAGTATCCACCACAAGAATAATTGGTGTTCGAAACCCCTTTGGTTGCCCTATGGACCGAGTTTGAGCGAGTTTGAAGAGGGTAGGGTTAAATCCATTGGGTGATTTGACATGGAATGACCCTATATTTTTAATCTCATGCAAGTTTCTTCTCAATTACCGGTATGTGCAACCGTTCATATTGTTTTTATTTCATTATAACTAAGGTTTTTTTCCTTTTTCGTATCCAATCAGACACAAGTAGCTCTGTAATCAGTTATCTTACACTGTGCATTATTTTAGTCTTCCTTTTTTCTCTTTACATTGTTTTGTTTAATTTTGACCAAATTTACAGGTCATATATACATGTTTCTGCAGCCCTTTTTAACTCGCTTTTTTTTCCGCTTAAAGGGCCTGTGACATCCTAAACAACTTTGTGCCTAAGCTTTGCTTCATAATGACGGATTACTTGTTCTGCAAGACATACTATTGTTCGTTTGGATGTAAAATCAATAAAAGGTGGCATTTTTCAACTTTGAAGATTTCATTGCAATAAATCACAGACAGAGGGCGCTGTTTTGAGTGCATCACATAAGGAAGACAGAAGGGAAAAGTTAAGAAAAAACATAAGACTTCAAGTTGGACTTGTGGCAAATTGCTGCAGTTTCTATCCCCAGTTTTGTCATGGCTTACAGCAGGCAACATGTAAAACAAACTCAAACAGCCATGGATTACAAAAGTTTCAGGAAAATTGAGAAAAAAGTGGAATCTTTTGTGCACAGTTCAATGTGATTTTCCTGTGTTTGCCTCTTGTGACGTCGTGACCTTGGTCATGAATATGCATATTTTCATTAGCATAAAAACTAAAAACCTTTGTTTTAACCCCCAAAGCAAGCTCCAAATAGGATTTTTATGACTTTAACTGAGTAAAGTGGTTTTAAAGCATAGATTTCATTGATAAAAATCCTAAATAAGGGGCCCTTTAAGTTCTTGCAACAGTTGCTTCCAGTGCCACTGTCAATTATCTATAGTTTTACATGCCATTTATCTTGTTTTTATTTCACTGTAGCTAAGGTATGTTGCTTTTGTATTAAGTGTCTGATCAGATAAATGTAGTTATGTAATTAGTATTCTTAAACTGTGCAATTTATATTTCTGTCTATATTTATGTTTCACTTTTGTATATTTTTGATATTTACCATAGGATTTATATTAAGCCTTAATTTATATACATGTATTTAAATGTATTTCTTTTTTCTTTTTTTGATAACTTGATGTGGGAGAGACAGGTCCTCGACCACAGTGATTTTTTTTGCTTTTGTCGCTCCTATGCCCATCTTGTTTATGATGTACATTGTTGGCATGAATAAATAATAATAATAATAATAATAATAAGAACCCTGGATGCAGCAATAGGGCGACATTACGGGAAGACTTTTCGCGGCGACCACCGATATTTCGGCAAGAAGCACTCAAAATGGCACCTTATTTTTTTACCCAAAGCTTCCAAAAATGGTTCCAGATCCAAGATGAACGTTTCCGACCTAATACAAATGGTTTTCGACCTTAAAAAAAAATAAGATAAACGTTTCCGACCAAATACAAATGGTTTTCGACCTTAAAAAAAAATGGTTTTTGACCTTTAAAAAAAATGGTTTTTATAATAGGGCGACACCAAACTGTCGCCCTAATAGAGCGTGTCGCCCTAACATAGCTTTTTTACACACAAAATGTCGCCCTATTGAGTAAAACATAGCAATAGAACTGTAGTGTACCGTAAATATTGAACTGGGTATAAAAAAAATGAAATAATGAAGAAAAAAAAGGAATGAATGATACAATTGTCAAAAAGGGCATTACTTAGGAGAAAAGCTGACTGTACTGCCACGTAAGAGCAGTAAATGAAATATAATAGTATATTGTGGCGGGCCGTGCCAGCTTCCGTCAGGCTGGTCCGGTTGGTAGCGTGCCGCCTCTGCCTTGTGGAACCCCTGCAGTGGTGGGCCGCAGCACCAGTGGTTTGTGAGACGGAGCTAGGAATCGGAGTGAGACTGTGGAGTCGGAGTAATCGGAATCGGACTGTGGAGTCGGAGCTCGGAATATGGGTGGAGCAACTTAAGGGCGGATCGACTTAAAGGAGCGTGACCAGAGTTTCTGGAAAATAGTTTTAGATGTAACTTACCAATATTATCAAGTAACTCCCATACACACCTCCCATGTCCCAAAAACACGAAAACATTCGCAATTTCCATTAAAAAATTAAACAAAACTATCGAGTATGCTTTCAGCGGATAAACGTTGATACTGGAAAATTAGTTTACAAATATTCGGTGGATTTTCGACGATATCCTCGGAAATATGTGGCCTAGAAGCGCGGGAGTTTCAGTTTCGTAATCAGAAAAATATAACGGATGTTATGATATAAAAATCTCATGACCCATAAGGTAAGTCCCGGGGAGTTATGGGTAAAAAAAAGTGATCTGGTCACACTCCTTTAAGGGCGGATCAACTTAAGGAACTTCGCTCCTGATTTGCTTATTCCTAGGTGGAGCCAAACTATAGACTAATAATTGGTGGACGGAGACAAGGAATCAGAAACAACAGTGATCATATCTTTAATCATTCATCTTTATCCGCCATGTCTCTCCTTCACAATCACGAGCCCCCAATCAAACAATCGAAGGGAAACTCTCTCTAGGACGTCAGCGCCCGGCACGGCGGCCGGCGCCACTCAAAACTCTCGTGGCTAGCCTGAACGCCACTTTATAAACTTTTAGGCCCCATAGACTAACACAATTTCTCTTTACCATACAACAGTGCCTAACTTAATCGACCAATCAGATAGCAGGATTTCCCAACATGTAATGTGCGAGTGACTCAATACATGTGCTCAAAACATACAGTTGCTTTTGTGCTTAAAACATACAGTTGGTGCCTAGGGCCTATATGCATGTAATTATTGTTCCGTCACAATATGGTTATATAAAACATCTGGTGCTTGTGCCCAACAACTTGAAAATAAATGGCTCTGGGGTTAAAAGGGGTCAGATATGTCACACTTTAGGTAGTTTTGCTAAGGAAATACATGTACTAACAAAAACAATAGGCGAACTGTGTACAGTTGTAAAGGGACATATTTTGACGATGATGTAAGATCATCATATAGTATACAAATACCACATGGTTTGATGGGAGATAGTGAAAACTAACAACCCCGAGGTGTTGGATGATTGGCACTATCTCCCGAGGCGTAAGCCGAGGGAGATAGTGCCAATCATCCAACACCGAGGGGTCGTTAGTTTTCACTATCTCCCAAGAAAACCATGTTGTATTTGTTTTACTATACCTCATAAAATATTCATTAGGTAGCCACGGTATTTCACTGGTCCATTCCACCATGTGTTTTAATTTTATCGTGCAGTAGTTGGTTAAACTAAAACATTCTTTTCAATCTAAGGAGACACAGAGCAGAAAGTTCATGTCTAGTCATTTAATATTTTTGAAATTCAGACAAACACTGGAATTATGTTTAAAAAATTAAAGTTTTGCCACAACTTTATAAAGGGTTTTAAATGGAACACCGTCAAAGTTCTGTCATTGTCAAACTTGGTGCGAACTTTCAACTTCGGCGTAGAAAGTCATTTAATTACCTTTCTTCTAACTGTTCTACTTTATTTATGGTCATTCCCCTGCATTCAGTGTTTGTTGCAAGTATGCAAACTGCATTTTCTAAAGCTCATTTTGAATCTTTGGCGTCCTTTTTTGTCCAAAATTTCATCAAGTTCTTCCTCTGTACGATCGCAAAGCGAGCACAATAAACGCCATTTTGATTTATACCTGTAATAGACTGGTACAATGAGCTCTTGCACTAATCTCCACTGAACAAACGAAAAGTGAATGCGTTGTTGGTAAAAAGATCACAGTGTACTGGGACAAATCTAGGCCGTGTGATAGTACCCATGTGTTAGTAAAAACTAACACACGGCTGAGTTGCTAAAATGGACCAATGAAATACCGCGGCTGCGTGATGAATATTTATGAGGTATAGTAATAAAAACTAACACACGGCTGAGTTGCTGGAATGGACCAATGAAATACCGCGGCTGCCTGATGAATATTTATGAGGTATAGTAATAAACTTTAACGCACAGGCTTGTCATTGCGCGCTTGAGGCCAATTTCGTACCACGAAATATGCAGCTCCATAGCAAAGGCAGGGAGCTGCGTAATTCGTGGCACGAATTTGGCCTGACGTACGCGCGAATTGACGAGCCTCTGCCTTAAAGGCAAATACTCCCCGAATCTCAGTCCGCCAGTCATGTGCGTACATGTACATGTATATGTATCTCGTGCCGTTATTTCGTTTCTCTGTGATATACAAGGGGTGAAAAGACCTATTCACAACTACACATGGAGACAGTGCTGACATTATATAGATGACCGCACCCTGATAATAGACCAGTTGCGTGATGGATTTGCATAAATCCTAGGGTCTCCCCTTCATGCTATGGCGCTCGCATGCGAGTGAGTCCAGCACCAGACTGCCTGCAAATTCGGGCTGTTTCCAGGGGGTGCACGCTGGTCCATATACCGGCGCGAAAGTGTGTGCGGTACCTAGAATACCTCGCACATTACTCTATGCATTTTTAAGCTGCACCATACGAAATTACATGTAAAAATGAACATGTTGAAACATGTAGCCATCGATAATTTTCGTCAAAATAGCGAAATAAAACGTGTTTTTTACTTGAAATCGATGTCAACATTAAAAGCTGAACGTTTCCAAACCGCAATGATGTATTCAAGAAAGTAGAGAAAGATTTGGGGTTATGTGACTGGTTTGAAGTTGCTGATCAACATGTTCAATGAGTATGGTCCAGCTTAGAAATACATAGAGTAATGTGCGAGGTGTTCCAGGTACCGCACGGTTACCATGTGTCAGCGTGCACCCCATGGAAACGGGCCCGATTTGCCAAATATAGTATGGTGCTTGAGTCACTCGTACGCGAGCGCCATATAGCGCGAAGGCGGGACTCCAGGACTTATGCAAATGTATCACGCAACTGGTCTATTTGATAACGGTCTATTGACCGCATTCCTGCATCCTTACCAATTTCAAATAAGTCCACTTCAGGCTTTTACCGGAGGTGAACGAGGTGCCTGCTTACGAAATTTAAATCCTAAGGCCAATTTCATGGAACTGTTTAGCAAAACGTTTGCTAGCTTCACAGAGAAAACACTAGATATGCAACAATGGGTGAGGGCACAATTCTGTGTATGTTGCGTGTTCGTGTTCATGTTGACAGATCTGTTGTCTTAAAGGCCCAGTGGATCATTTGCAATGACCCCAAAAAGTAATCGACGAGTTTACAGGGGAAAAGTTCTGAAAGTAAAGATTGAATTAATAACAACTATCCAATGAAAGGTTTCCGCTCAAAATGATATAATTTTACCAGAAAATAATCCGTAAAGATGAAATTATTTAGATCGTTTGCAAACGATTTACTTATTTTTGGTTGGCATCTACGCGGTCCAAAATGCATGGGCGCTGTGTACTCCGTGTGCGTGTTCCAACGCGATGCATTTTTATGGATCGCGCGCACACGCAGTATGTGCGCCACAGAGTGCATGACGCAAGCCACATAGTACCCGATCAACTGAGAACGAATATTTGAAACACCCCGCCAAGACCAGGAAAATGCATATGGATTTTTATGGTTTTTTTAAACGTGGTACATTTGACAAAGCTGAAATTTCTTCGGATGAGTTTGTTGATGTCTTTCTTTTGATTAGGTGATCGGGCCAACAGCCCGATCACCTATTGCTCTCGTACGATTTCTTTGTCTTTTTTTTTTTTTTTTTTTCTTTTTCCACTCAAACGTTTCCAGAGCTTTTCTTCAAAACGGTTCAAGCTATCAATTTGAAACTTGGTAGGAACATCAACCCCAATGTGAAGGTGTGCATACAAGTGTGACGTCACTGTGACGTCATGGGGTATCAAATTACAACCCAAAAATTACCAAAATATGCATGTTTTAAAATGCTTCCGTCTGGAAAACCACGTGACCCATGATCTTCGTATTTGACAGGCTTATATATCAGATCATGGCCTACAATTTTCTTCGTGTGGGCATTTTCATCTGACCCTTCCTTCTGGGGTCAATCTGAGGTCAAAGTTCAACGAAAACGAAAATCTCAATTTTTGCACTTATTGAGCAACAATGCCCATCAAACCAAGCTGAATCTTTAAGAAACTAAGTACAGGCATAGGTCCTATAGCAGACTTTCACCAGCGTGTTTAATATTATGATGGCATCAAGCGTGACGTCATCGTGACGTCATCAAGTATCAAATTACACCTCCCAAAAAACCAAAATATGCATATTTTAAAATGCTTCCGTCTCGAAAACCACGTGACCCAGGATCTTCGTATTTAGCAGGTTTATAGATGACATTCTGTGCTACAACTTTCTTTGTGTGGGCATTTTCATCTGACCCTTCCTTCTTGGGTCAATTGGAGGTCAAAGTTCAACGAAAACGGAAATCTCAGTTTTTACACTTACCAGTAACAATGCCCATCAAACCAAGCTGAATCGTTAGTAAATTAGATACAGACAAAGGCCCTACGGCAGACTTTCACCAGCATGTATAGTATCATGACGTCATCAGGTGTCAAATTACAAAAATTCAAAGGTTATTATTTTCAAAATTCATATCTCAAGAACCGTAATACTGTTCCACAGACGGACTACTTCTGTTATCGTAAACAGAGAGCCCCATATACTCCACACACAGCGCCCGTGGTTACTGCACATTCCTATGGGCACACACAACTTCCGGCGAGTTCGTGTCAGTGGTACACACTTCAACGCTAAAACGAATCGGGCTAAATAAGATCGGAACACTTCGGGTAAAGATTTGCGCGTTCTGATTGGCCGGTTGGCTTAGAAACGTCATCATCGGAAAAGAGTATGCTTCCAGCTAGCCTGGGGTCCATTCGCGTACAAAATCGACCGCGGGTTGCAACTTTTGCGATCAAAAACATTTTTTCTCGTCCATTAAGCGATCCATAATCAACGTGAATCACCAAGCGACAAGGTATGTATACAAAAGTAGACATTAAACAATCCTACCATACTGACAAAAAGTCCGTAAGGCCTACCATTTGTCGCAAAAATGTACTTTTAGGAGGGCATGTTGAGCAGGAATCCGAGACTTCGCTCGCGTGCAATGTCCACACCGACGTACGACCGAGTTCCACGCCGTGTGTAGGGCCGGGACGTACGGCGGTGGTGTGCCCACTGCATACGCGATGATCTCGTAATTCCCGTGAAACAAGCAATGATGCAGCGTTAGAAAACCTGCGTTTTACGTCAATCTGTGCAAAATTGTGTGCCAATTTTGTAACTGATATTGAATTTATTAACATTCAAAGACAATACGTGATATCAGATACACCAATTAAAGATATTTAGTTGTTACTTAACAAATGAAGGCAAATAATTTGTTGAGTAATATTATTCTTTGTCAATTATTTTTGCAGCTTTTCTGTGGTCCTCGTCCTGTGACATACCACCAGTGAGCCTGAAGATGAAAAAGGGTAGTACGAGTCCCTTGATGATGCAGAATCGTCATCCATAGTTGAGCCTCCTGCCCGTAGTAACATCTGTAATTACTATTATTTGTAAAGATTTAAATATAACCTCTAGGCTCCACATCCGTTTGTTTTGATCAAAACATAAATTATTTATCTCTGAAGAATAATACGTCATTCTCTTCTCTGTTTTGTATTTAATGTAACTTTGTAAGCAATTTGGAAAGTTGTACAGTTTGTGTGTGGATGCGCTTCCTGTCATTCTTTTTTGCTGCCCTCAATCCACACCTCTCCAAAATAGTATTGGCTTGGTAATTAACACATACAGTGATTGATTATGTCAATTAAATTATTGATGCAAGTCCCAATCTTGACAATAGACAGATTTGATTATATCAGTATCTCTTATCAATCTATTTTTCAACATTAATTGGGGAAAAATAAGGTTCCCTTAACAATCAACATTTTTGCATAAATTATGCAAATTATGGGATTCCAATATAAACTAATTATCTGTAGTTAAGCAGGTTTGATTATTACAATGTCTTGCATCATTTAATTAAAGTAAATACTTTAATTAAATGATGCAAGATGCATTGTAATAATCAAACCTGCTTAAGATAAATTTGAGAAAAATGAGTTTTCCCTTGAAAATTGACCGTTTTTGCATAAATTATTAATTTATTATGCAAATGAGGTATTTAAAATATAAATTAATTATCTGTCCTTGTACATATATTAATAACTGTTGTTTGTACCAACTTTGGGCCATCCAGGATAGAGTTGAGCAAAGATATATAACCAAAAGTATAAGCCACAGTGACCATTGTCGGTGCCAAATTAGAAATAAAGAAAAACATAGGATAACCTTTGACCTGCCGATGAATTTTTACCCTGTTTTCAATTATCCAAACCGACTGTAGCTTCGCAATGCAAAATCCGATTTGAAAAAAATAAACAGATTTCTTCTAGTCAATAACCACTCTTTCAATTGACACTGATTTTAAATCGATGTGGGCTTTAAAATAAAAGGGTTGAAACTGCCTAAATTATAATTATAGATACTTGAACAATTCTTTCACAACATGATAAGTCTAAATGAACTGAACAAATCATACGATGTCATGACCCCTGTGTGACGCCTACTTCCGGTCCAAACCGGAAGTTCTTCGAAAATGTGCAAATTTTTAGCATTTTTAATGCAAATAGATTCAAAGTGGTAGTGAATTTGACCATATTTCTACGGAACGAAATGTTTCCACACATGTGGACCTTTTGACTATACCATTGGTGACGTCATGACATGGACGGTGGTTACGTAATGTGGTGTCAAATTACGCAAATTTGGAGCTGAGATGTTTTAAAATGCTGTATTTTGAAAACTACAACAGATATTGGTATGATTCCTTCGCCACATTTAAGAACTTGACGTTCAACATATTGTTCAACAATTTGTGCACAAAATTGTGACGTCATGATGTCGTCACAGGTGTCACATTACAAGATTTCAAAGATTATTATTTCAACAATTCATATCTCAAAACGGTGCAAGCTATCAACCCCCAGCTATGGCGGATATGCAGGGAGGAGATATTAGTTACCGGATTAGTGTATACAGCAGCCGATTTCACGAAACTTTACGCAATTGCGCAAGTCCACCTACGCCATAAGTTATTGCGCAAGTAATGGCGTAAGTGGACTTGCGCAATTGAGTAAAGTTTCGTGAAATCGGCTGCTGAACTTCCATTTTTGCCATTCCACAGGTGATAACAACGTCTGAAATTCATCACAAAATGTTCATTTACCCCGATCACCTGGCGTTTGTAACAACAAACGTCATACCTCTAGTTTATAATGGTTTTATTCGCAGAATCGCTCAAAAACAGATCATCTACAGGGCCTTTAAAGGATCAGATCGATTCTGCGAATAAAACCCAAATTAAAAGAAAGACATCAACAAACTCATCCGAAGAAATTTCAGCTTTGTAAAATGTACCACGTTTAAAAAAACATGAAAATCCATATGCATTTTCCTGTTCTTGGCGGGGTGTTTCAAATATTCGTTCTCAGTTGATCGGGTACTATGTGGCTTGCGTCATGCACTCTGTGGCGCACATACTGCGTGTGCGCGCGATCCATAAAAATGCATCGCGTTGGAACACGCACACGGAGTACACAGCGCCCATGCATTTTGGACCGCGTAGATGCCAACCAAAAATAAGTAAATCGTTTGCAAACGATCTAAATAATTTCATCTTTACGTATTATTTTCTGGTAAAATTATATCATTTTGAGCGAAAACCTTTTATTGGATAGTTGCTATTAATTCAATCTTTACTTTTATGACCTTTTCCCTGTAAACTCGTCGATTACTTCTCGGGGTCATTGCAAATAATAAACTGGGCCTTTAATGTGACCTCAGACCAAACACCACGTGTTTGTGTTATTGTTGAAAGTCGTGTGCAGAACTGCAAATTGAACATGAGTGAGGTCGCAATTCTCTGTGTTACGTGTTAGTGTTATAGTGTAACAGATCTGTTAACTCTGCGTTACGGCAAATCGTGTTAGTGTAAATCGAGCCTTCCACTATGCGATTTTTGCCACGAATTTCTAACGATTAGGTACGATTTTGGCTTAATCAGCGCCATGAAATGGCAGCCCCTGCATGCATGGTATATTAGGATGTTGTTTTTCTCATCCAGAAAATATTAAGGACTCAAAATGTATTTGTTTGTTTGCTGTTTTTTTGTCTTAGGCTTAATTAATTTGAGGTTGACCCCCAATGTTTGGATGACGTGCAAACTTTCAGGAATTTCCCGTCAAATATACAGGTGTATTTTGACAGCGTGGTATCAAAGAATTTGTTAAATAATATACCCAGGTTAAAATTTGAGAATATCTAAATACTGTAGGCATTTTTTGTTAAAAGTGGTTACTCAAGTTTTCAGGATAATTTGAGGGTGCTGAATTCAAAAATGGCTGTTAACAGGTGCCCTGACGCTATCTTCACCTTCACCTTCAAAATAAAAATAAAAAATTTTCCACCATTTACATACAAATTGTGCTAAAACGTAGGTTTTAAGCAACATAGAAGGTTTGAAGTGGTGGCAATACCCAGGTTTATGATAGATTCAGTATGCCTATAGACTATTACAAAAGTTGTATCTACCTTGGGTTTGCCGCCATATTACATTCCAAGATGGCTGCCATATTGAATTTCAAAATGGCCGCCATTGAATCCCGAGCTGGTCATCACAAATTGTCAGTTTTTATATCTTATCATAACTTATTTAAAGTGTAAGTCTTCTATAGTAGATGAGGATTGATTTTGTTAAAACGTTTTTTTTATCTGTGGTAACAGTGGCGGTAGCGTTTCCTTTGGGCACCCCTTTGAGAACTTGCAATATCACACGTGCCCTGTCACATTTATCCACGTTGTCAGGAACTCTGTTCAGTCTAAAGCCATCCCGGCCCGGCCAACCTTAAGCCATCCTGACCCAGCCCGAAGCCATCCCAGCCCAGTCTGAAGCCATCCCGGCCCAACCTGAAGCCATCCTGGCCCAGCCCGAAGACATCTCAGTCACGCCCAATGCTCTCCGAGCTCGGCCCAACCCCAAAACCCTAGCCCGAAGCCATCCTGGCCCAGTCTGAAGCCACCCCGGCCCAACTTAAAGCCATTCTAGCCCAGCCTGAAGCCATCTCAGCCAAGCACAATGCCCTCCCAGCCAGGCCCAATGCCCTCCCAGCTTAGCTCAAACCCCCAAACCCCAGCCCGAAGCCACCCCGGCCCAACTTAAGCAATTATAGCCCAGCCCGAGGCCATCCCAGCCCAGCCCGAGGCCATCCCAGCCCAGCCCGACGCCATCGCAGCCCAGTCTGAAGCCATCCCGGCCAAACCTGAACCCATATTGGCCCAGCCTGAAGACATCTCAGTCACGCCCAATGCTCTCGCAGCTCGGCCCAACCCCCAAACCCCAGCCCGAAGCCATCACGGCCCAGTCTGAAGCCATCCCGACCCAACCTGAAGCCACTCCAGCCAACCCGAAGCCATCTCAGCCAAGCTAAATGCCTTTACAGCTAAGCCCAAACCCCAAACGTTATTAATGAGCCACTGATGAAGGACACCTAGGTCCGAAAGCTTGGGATTGTGTACATAGTGAGCACTGTTTGTAACTTTAATTCGTCTGTTTGTCAATTCACAGTGCTACGCAGCACCCTTTGTATATATTTATATATACGTTTAATAAAAAAAGAGCTAAGCATCACAGTTTGTCATTCAAAAATCTGATTCAAAGTAAATGTTTACAATTTATTCCCAATCACGAAAAACCTCTCATTTGACCCCACAAGAGAGTTGATATAGTATTTTAATTGTTCAATATTTTCGGAATAATAGTTCCTGGTACCCCAACTTCAAAGAGGTGTGAAGGGTTTTCCTAGGGGAGTTGAATTTCAACTTTTTGAGGAGATGTTACTAGACACGTTGAATAACAATTTGGTGAAGAAATAATTTGGTAAGGATTTAGTTCCCAGATTTCGGCAATATTCCCTGACTAAAATAACAGCACAAAACAAAATAAAGAGAAACCAATTAGTATTAGTAGTAATTTAAAAATATGTAAGTAAAACAAAATATAACAACAGCGAACAATTAATATCAAGTAATTCCTACATTTCTTTTTAGATATGACCTTATAAAAGGGTATGTACATGTGTAGGCTAAATTCATAATACAACTAAGTTCATTTCTACCTTAATTTGCACTTGCAGTGTGACCAAAGGATTTCAAAAGATGACAGACACGGCAACAAGCTTGGAAATTGAACACGGCGGCCATTTTGAAATTCAAAACGGACGCCATCTTGGATTTCAAGCTATGTACAAGTTTAGTAGTGGTCAAAATGAAATCATTAGTATCATAAACATGGTATTGCCACCAGGTTTGACCCTCTATGTTGCCTTAAACCCAAGTTATAGCACAAATTGTGATGACATGGCGGCCATCTTGTTTTTTTGAATTCTGAAGGTGAAGACGGCAACGGCGCACGTGTTAACAGTTATTTTTGAATTCACCACCCTCGAAATACCCTAAAACACTTGCTTAACCACTTTTAACATAAAATGCCTACAGCACTTTAAGGAAGCACAAATTTTCATTTTTTGATCTAACTAATATGTTAAATGGAAATGCCGTTTCTCTTTATTAGATTGACGTTGACGTCATTCAGAATCTGCCAGAGGATGACAAAACACTGGAGGCCTTTCTCTGCATTGGAGATCGAGTTGCTCTCGTACATTATTGCAAAAAGTTTAACAAGGCAAAGCAGGAAACTACCAAAACTGCAAAGAAACGTAGCTGCTATGAAAGACTTCGCAAAAAACTGAATCTTGCAACAGACAACTTGTCTAACAGTGACGATGACGACGACGAAGAAGACGAGACGAAGGCAAAGAAGCTGTGCGGGAACCAGAATGCATCAAAACCCACACGCAAAATTGAGTTTGGTTGGGTTCACAACGGAACGGGAGTTCGAAAGACAAATGGTGGGGGGACGCGCAAAACCTGTGTGTCCAAAGCAGCGGATACCCATGTGCTCTTGCAGGAAGGGAAATCTCTCTTTTTCTCAAATGGTGTTTCTCGGAAAGGCTTGAAAGCCTTATCGTGCACATTTGATATTCGTGACTTTAGTCACAGTAAGCTTTCCGACGACGATACAGTCGGTTCTCTTTATGAGTCTGTGAGAATGTCTGGCATCCTCAGATTTTTCCTGCACACAACTGGGCCCAACATAAATAAGGCAGCATCATCCTCTTCAAATCAAGACGAAGTGTCATGCTCACCACCTAGTTTGTCATTTGCACCCAACACGACAACCTTTCGTAGTGGCCCAAGATCATGCACAATCGCACGACATCCCGACGAGTCTCCCCCACAGTTAGATTTTGTCGCCGTAACATCAACAGAATCTACACTAAAGAAAGAAGCAACGCACAGTGATGAAACTAAATCTTATGCAGTCGCACGTCCTTGGCCTCCTGACGAGTCTCCCGCACAGTTCACTCCAGTAAATCTTGTTCATGACGCATCAGTAGAATCCGTACCCAAGAAAGCAACCTCACGCAGTGGCCCAAATTATTGCACCCTCGCACGACCTCCTCATGAGTTTCCCTCTCAGTTGGGTCTACCTGTGAACTTTGTTTCAACCATTGACCTGTGCTCAGAAGATCACTTTCAACCAGCAAATGAAGTCACTATCGACACTTTGTATTATACAGATGACGAAATTGTCTTTGGACCACAACTAGGCACAGACAGCAACTTGTCAGATACACTACCACTGCAGCAAACCGAACAAGATGACTTTGCACCAATGCCTCTATCAGATCTGTTGGCAGATGATAAAACAGTTGGTGGCCCATCACCAGACTCTCCCCGCTCGCCCACACCACCTCCGCCGAATACACATACGCTCACTATAACTCTCAATCGAGTCAGGATACGGCAAGAAATGGTGTCCAACTTCATGAATCCGAACATTGTGCACACAACGGTAAAATTCCGTTTTATTGATGAGGCCGGGATAGATCAGGATGGGGTTTCAAGAGAAGCGTATACTTCATTTTGGAAGGAGATGGAATTAACCTGTATGAGCGGTGAAACTGAAAGGATCCCGTCACATTCCCCCGAGTATGGGGAAAGTGAATGGGGTTCAGTAGGCCGAATTCTGGTGAAAGGATATATAGATCAAGGGATCTACCCCACTTATCTGGCAGGGGCCTTTACAGTGGCACTCGTAAACGGAAGGGAAGCTGTTACCCCAGATATTTTGTTCGACTCTTTCATGAGTTTTATAACCCAGTCCGAACAGATCGTAGTAAAAAAGGCAATAGCTGGAGAGTCTATCGATGAGGAGGAAGAGGAGGATTTGCTGGACCTTCTTGCAAGAATTGGTAGTCGTTCTGTCCCACCAAAGGATGAGTTCAAGCCAGCAATGTTGAAGGTTGCTCACAAAGCAATCATTCAAGATAGTAAGTTTTCTTTGGATTTCATGGCAGAAACTGCCCGTGAAACTCTGCAACTATACCTACCAGACGCCTCTGCCACAATCACTATGCTAAGTGAAAAGAAACCGACAACTAGAAAAGTACTAAAGTTGTTGCAGTCTACACCAATGAGAAAGGAAGAAAATGACGCCTTTGCTTTCCTAAAGCAGTTTATTAAAAGCCTCGATCCCCCAGGTCTCCGAAAGTTCCTGCGTTATGTTACGGCATCTGAGGTTATCTGCTTGCCCACAATAACTGTACAGTACAACAAGATGCGGGGTTTGCAGAGGGCACCAATCGCCCATACATGTGGCCCAACAATTGAACTCCCTTCGACGTACGGCTCCTACAATGAACTGCGGGCGGAATTTACAAATATTTTGGCGAGCAACTACCTGAAGATAGACATTTTGTAGTTTGGGACGATTGTACGAAGGACCATTAGCGCCACTGTAAGTGTAATGTTACTATAAATTCGTAATTTTGAATTAAGCAAACGTACACTGTCGCGGAAAAATCACACTCCGCGTTGCGCTAACCACATTGCATGATGTCCCAATCGCCGATCTTTCCAAAATGGGCAATAAACCTTATCGACGTTCTCAAAGCATCATTGGATGACAAGTGAAGCTGGGAATGTTCACACAAACCTATGGAGCTCTGGGGACATGACAACGTTCATCGATTTCATTCTCATTTCTGTGAAGCGATTGACATGTGATCTTCCCACACGATCTTCCCTTCACGTTCTTCATATTCTAACTGTAGTAAAATAAAATAAAATGAGAAAAAAAATGAACAGCAACAGTTTGTACTTTACAAAAGAATGCACGTGATTGGCTCTAACGTGGTAGCTCAACCCTTGCCGAATTTTCTTTGATCAAAAGCATGTGGGAAGATCACATGTCTATCGCTTTACAGAAATGAGAATGAAATCGATGAATGTTGTCATGTCCCCAGAGCCCCATAGGTTTGTGTGAACATTCCCAGCTTCATGCACTTGTCATTCAATCCCATGATGCTTTGAGAACGTCGATAAGGTTTTTTTCGACTCAGGCAACTTGTGGCCTCTCTGATACCTCATTGGCTGCGTGTTGGTAAGGTCAGCGCATCGCGGTCAAAGTACAACAAATTTGAACCTTGACCCAGCTCATAACGTTTTGCTTAACTGCTTTATGAAATTGGCCCCAGGTAGATGCCACAGTACACATTTTGCTGTCGGGAGCGTGCAGTTTCTGTTTGCGTTTGCGTGTTCCATCCGCTTATAGGGCGCAGGCAGAAACGCGAGCCAGCCAATTTTATTCACTGGTTATTATCGTTCGATTTAAACCGGCCACGTGATGTGTTCTCAGCTAATGGGGATGCGTAAACTGTCAAAAGGGGCAAATAATGATTGTTTTGCCTGGTTACTACAGAATTATGTATACATGCAACAATTATTTTGTGAACCTTTGAATGACTGTTCGAGTTATGATGTATGCTTACTATTGACATCCATCTGAAATAAACCATTTTATAATTATACTTGTGTGAAGTAAAATATGATTAAAAAAATTAATCTGTAGAGTTGTCATACATTCAGCATTTAACATGTTGCTGTACGTATACGACCTTCTTAAAGTTGCATTGCCCGTGTTTCGGTGAAAGGATTAAAAAAATTAATTTACACAAGCGAACGAATTTAGAAAGCTTACGTGTCTCTGTAACGAAAAATATCAAAAACTTAAATTTCCGACGTCGGGAATTGCAGATACAAGCCTTTTTCTTCAAACGTGCTTCACATGTTGTACATGTGCGCGTACGCTCATATGTACATAGTATGTGTACAATGTACACATGTACGCGCACATGTACATTTACGTCATAACCCTGTCGATTAAATGACCTGCCAGCCTTTTAATCATTTCTTGTTTTTAATCGACTGGCATTAATCCTAGACGGATTTTTACGTTCTTGGTACCAAATGAAAGCTGATAACTTTTTCTATTCTAGAAAAATACCTATTTAACTTTAAAAAAAAATTGTACGCCCAAATCGGCCCAAACACGGGCAGTGCAACTTTAATAAGTTATTTTGTATTGCCATGTATATGGGTCATTCCACGAAGTTGGGGCACAAAGTGTGACATTTCTTCATTACCACAAAATGGCCAATTAGTGAATAAGAATTCGTCATTTATATAATGATGTTGCACGATACGGTCGGTTTGCCTGTTCTGTAATGTTTTTATTTTAATCTTCAGTCTTGAGAGACTTTGACAATGTTGAATTATTTGACAAAATAATGGTCACTGATGTAACGGGGATGAAATGCCAATGTATCTTATTTCACTCAGTCCTTGAATTCAATAATAGCAAACTGTTCTTGATGTAAATTATCACTTTTAATCAATTTTTCTTGGGATTCTGATTCGAATTTTTGCGTGGTTCAAGAAAATCTCTTGATAAACACTAAAATTAATATCACACCTACATTTTTCCTGAATTTGCACAAAATCTCATTTACATGTAAATGTTGCTTCTCGATTTTGTTAAAAATAATAGAGGTTTCTAATTTATTTCACCCATGGAGTGACCCATATTCATATTGTTCAACATACTGTCTGTATTAATATGCGATAGTCATGTACAAGTATTTTTGATAACGTGTTAAGCTGCATTCGACAAGTACATTCTTGTTATGAACGGATCTGTGAATGTATACCAAAATCAACCAATTTGTGCTTGTGTACAGTGATCAAAAATAGATCCTTGGAGGTTGTCACACAAGTAGTTTGTAACATGTTAGGTATTGCTGTACATTTGTTAACGACTAGTTTAATGAGTTAGTTTCCATACTTGTCATTTATATTCATGTTATACATGTACAAATATGCGTTAATGGTCATACAAGCGTTTTTTTCTTGTAACGTGTTAGGCAGCATTGACAAGTACATTCTTGCTATTAACGGATCTGTGAAGTTAGCAAAACAAACCATTTTGTACTTTTGTGAAGTAAATAGATCTTAATTCGAGGTTATACAAGTAGTTTGTAACATGTTAGGTATTGCTGTACATTTGTTAACGACTAGTTTAATGAGTTAGTTTCCATACTTGTCATTTATATTCATGTTATACATGTAGTAATATGCGTTATTGGTCATACAAGCGTTTTTTCTTGTAACGTGTTAGGCAGCATTGACAAGTACATTCTTGCTATTAACGGATCTGTGAAGTTAGTCGATACGACTGCTGTGACTATGGGCACTGCCATCTTGACAATGTATTTTGGCAAACAGTCCATGCCACATTGAGCAAACGTTGGCGCCAACGTTAACAAACCGTTCGCGTGTTTGTAACGTGTTAGGCAGCATTGACAAGTACATTCTTGCTATGAACGGATCTGTGAAGTTAGCAAAACAAACCATTTTGTACTTGTGTGAAGTAAATAGATCTTATTAATTCGAGGTTATACAAGTAGTTTGTAACATGTTAGGTATTGCTGTACATTTGCAAACGACCTTTTCAACACGCTATTTTGCATTTTCATATGTATATTCATATTGTTATAAATATGCTTTGGTGGTATATACAAATATTTTTATAACGTGTTTAGCTGTATTAAAAAATAATATATTCTTGCTATTAGTCTGGAACGGATCTGTGAAGCCAGCAAACTAAATCATTTTGTACTTGTAGTCCAGATGCCAAAACACCGAACCAATAAATGTTGAGTACTCTACAGTTGTTTGTAAATTTGCATGATTTTCATATAATTTCATTATTATTATTATTTTTTTAAAATTTCGTTTGATGTGTATTAACATGTGCGAATACGCCATTTTGGGAGTCAATTAATGACGAGTCATTGTGGAAGCGATGTGCGGGAATGGCGAAACCCAAACTGGCAGTCAGTTAGAAGGTCATTGTCCTCTAGGTATCCAAGGAGCTGTTGATTAACAAAGCATTCAAAGATCTTACTTATTATGGGAAGCAAACTAATAGGACGATAATTGGTAGATTCAGAACGCTCCCCAGCACCCTTAAAGACAGGGACAACAGACGCCACTTTCCAAGGATGAAGGAAACACAGAGACTGCCAAGCACATATTGAATAGCTGGGCAAGAATAGGTGAAATTTCTGGGGAACACATTTTCAAAACAATTGCATATCAGGGCCGGTAGCCTTGGAGGCATCCAAGGAATTAATAATCCGGGCAATCTTCTTTGGGGTAATAAGAGGATCAGATACTACAGTGGCTGTTCGAGATAGAAAGGCAGGAAGGGAATGCCCCTCATCACTGAGTATGGAGTTAGATGCAAATATATCAGCAAAAAGGTTTGCCTTATCTTGAGGAGAAGTAAGAACTTCAGGTCCATGAAAGAGAGGAGGAATGGATGACTTGTTGCGGTTCAGTACAATATTGGCAATCCGCCAAAAGTCCCTAGAACCAAGCCGCTGTGTTGAAATAGAACTAGCAACAGAGTCTGCATACTGCTTCTTGGCATCCTCTAAAACTCTCTTACATCGATTTCGAGCTTCATGAAAAAGACGCTTACTTTCCAAAGTTCCTGAGAGATGATACTTTAAAAAAATGGTTACGATGGGCAATTGCTGCAGCACAGGCTGGAGTGTACCAAGGTTGAGAATGGGCCCTGATCTGGTAGGTACGTGAGGGGATGTAAATCTCCATACCAAGGTTAATCCATTGGGATAACTCGTCTGCCGCCAAATCAGGACCAAGACTTAGAACCGAAGACCACGGCACATCAGCGAGAAAACATCGAAAACCATCCCAGTCAGCCTTTCCAAACTGAAAAACAGTACGTTGAAAAGGCTGGAATGTAATTGTGGCAGAAGAATATGATACGGAAACAGAGACAATTGAGTGATCTGAGTTACCTATTGGAGGCAAGACTAAGTTGGCAACACAGTCATCAGAGTTAGAACGGGTTAGAAGCACGATCCGGAATGTGAGTCGGTGATAAAACGATCTGAGTAAGATCCTGGGAAATGAAAAAAATTATATGTTGCAATACCGGGAGAGTCAATATTACGAGAATGGGTCAGCCATTCCTTGTGATGAACATTGAAGTCACCAAATACCACGACTTGAGCAGAAGGATGCCGAGAAAAAAAGATGATGATGAAGGTGAACGATACAGGAAAAACAAGTATGTTGTTGAATGGAGAAGCGAAAGGCGAAAGCACATATACTCATGATTGTCACATTCCAAAGTGCTTTCACGGGCAAAGGGGAGGGTTTCCTTCACATAGACACCCATACCATGTGATGGAGGGTGGTCAAGGCGATGAAAGATATATCCTGGTAGCTTGAAAGAATCTGAAGAAATGTCACAATTCAGTCTGCTCTCAGATAGAGCCAGCAAATCAGGAGAATTATTAAGAACAAAAGACTGAACAGAGGTGAAGTTGGAACGAAAGCCCCTGATATTAGAAAAAGCAATACCAAGAGGCTTTGAACGCTGCGCATGGGCAGGTGGATTTGCGCGAGGAGGTAAAGTTTCTTTATTCTTTGTTTGTGTAGTAATGTTATAATTTATTGGAGAAAAAGAGTCTCATCAGTTAGTCTTAAGTCTAAAACACGCTTAAAACAATCAGAGGAAACAAGTGAACCCATGCGGACACATTGTCATAACAATGACACCCCGATGGCCTCAGGAATGCAACCGAAAGTGGCTGCACGGACCACCAATCCATGCATGTCCATGGCAGTGCAACCACCTCGACATTTTACACCTGTTGATAGATCAGCCTCTCAGAGCATTACCACTGAGTTCGGGATCCTGTACTACCAGGCGGCCATGACCTGCAACATGTTTATTTCCGGTACCCTTCGGAGAGGCAGAGTTCAGATAATCCAGGGAGGGTCCCAGGCGAGTATCAAATATTGGTAAGGTCTAGACCAACTGAGAGGAGATAGAGGAAAAAGGGGGGCGGGGGGGGGGGGGGGGGGAGGAAAACTGGCAGAACTTTGCCTAGTCCAGAAACAAGGTACAACCTCTTCACTGGACCACTGCAAAAGATGGGGTAACGACGCCAGACGAAAAAAAAGAGTTTTGCTACCCCCATATGGACACACACAACGCGCACGCACCTTGCTTCCACAATGACGCGGCATTATTTGATCCCCAAAATGACGTAATTGGAAAGGGGTCAATACGGGGTTTGATTGCTTTTACTGCAAAACAATTTCCACAAAGAAATTGTGTAAGTCTCACTTTTCAGGAATTTTTTTACTGTGCATAAATTACCATATTTTGTCATAAAATCAATCGCATAATTACTTGAGATGACGCTATGTAATGGGCTTGTCCCATTTAGGCGATTTTTATGCGACTGCCGCCGACTGACATATATGGTCATATAGCAAGTCGCTGAAAACTGAAGACAAATCACTCCCTCTCGCTACTTAGGTTCTCTTGACGCTGGTACCTGTCGCCGGTTAATTGTTGGCTGTTTTAAGCCGGCCACTTTCACACATTTAAGGAAAGGACATCCCAGCATCTCGGAAACAGGCACATAGACTGGTTATCAGATGGGAGGTTCTCTTGCCAAAACGTGGACCAAATTTTCCTTTGAAGGGACCAATGACGTCACGAAAAGAAGATAGGATGTCATTCGCCACTTGCTCGGTTCCGCCATATTGGCAAAACGGAGAGGCTTTCCTTGCATGAACAATGACTCCCTCGCGTCGTTACCATGTCAGTTGCTGTGACGTTGACTTTTGTCTATTGTCAAATTCGACGCATGCCAGGAAAGCCTCATTTTGAGCGCAACCGTACAAGTGGCGAATGGAGGCGGCAAAGGCATCATAAATATACCCATAAAATGATGATGAGCGGACCTCAGGCTCCAGATGGGGGTTCGTTCGAACTCTCCCCCAGCTTACAGGCCTGGAAAGGCTAATTCCGCGAGCATACGGGGATGCCCGGGAAGCCACCGTTGGACTCTCCGGCAACATCCCTTGACTCTCGGCAACCGTCTTTTAACAAATTTGCATGGTTTATTTTGTTTAACACAATGGTCAGGTCAAGTGTGGGAGCATGTGCCGCAGTGGCACTTCGCCATCCGTACAGCGTTCGTGAAAGTATCCGTCGTAGCCGTATACAGCCAATGTGTGGCTTCCGGTGACATCCGGGAAGGAGACGGCCGCTATACGGCTGCTACGAGTCACGAAGGGTGCTGTACGCATGACGCCAGTAGCTACTGTATGCGTTTGGCGCCGCTCTCCACACGGTTTCTTAACAATCATTGTGGAGTTCCCGGTAGACGGCGGGCTGGTGGCAGAGGATAAAAAAGGCATACGATGGGGATTTGTGTGGCTTCCAGCGAAAACCCTATACAGACTATGCAACCGCCGTCGACATTCGTGTAGCTTGTGTTAATATATGTTGTCTTCCAAAACCATCCGTCAGCCTCTTGCGTCTACCAGGCGTCGACCGGGACACATCTGGGGTCTACCGCACACTACTGTACAGCAACCATCATTTCCCCTATAGACCGTATCGAAAAGCCACCATTTCGTGGGGCAATTTCTTTGTTCCTTGAGGACATGCATAGTTGCACATATTGTGCTTCTATTATATTGTTGAACGGTTTGAGTAACAAAAGGAGCCCCACGAAATGGCGGCTATTCCATACGGTCTATAGAGACCGTCGTGGTCGATGACGACACAGCATCAAATTTAGACCACGAATGTCCCCGGAGAAATACACCAGATGGGGCAAAGCTTTCACGTGGCTAGCACACCACCGAACAATGGACCTAATTCATTTCATTCACCTCATACCTCAAAGCATTAGTGATAAATCACCCTTTTTGTTCCCTTGTCATCTGAACAATGGGTTTGAAAGGGACGTAGTTTAAGTCAGAGAAACGACTCAAAAGATGGACATTCCTTGATTTGAATGGGCGCCCATTCGAAAAAAAATAATGTCCACTTTTTCGTAATTTCTCCTTAGCGAAAAGCGTGTTTAAAGGACTATTTACACATTCCTTTGAATAAAAATGATTTACTAAACAAATAGAGATGAGTATATATTATGCGTAAACGGGCTGTGACGTCTTTCCATGGTGAATAATCTAAACGTTGGTTGGTCATATGCAGCCAAACTACCAACTGCAACAAAGATAAATGGTCGGAGTTCGCCAATGACTCATCACATCAACTGCTTGCATGTATTATACTGAATAATGTAGCAGTTGCCAGTTTGGAAAAGGCCTTATGTAAGGAGTAATTAAGATATCATAGGTTAAAAAAATCAGATAGTCTAGCCATAAGTATAACGTGGTGATTATGGCCGGTTTGTATGCTCAAACGCGGAACAATTTTCAGAAACGCATGCGGCAGCCAATCAAATAGGTGGATTTCTGCGCATGCTCTCTTACCATTATTTTTAACATGACCGACATCCCATAATTTTCTTAAGATCAACCAATGGGATTAGAATACTAAGCGTCATGCATTATGATCATGCGCAGTTTATCAAGTTTAACACCATGCAAAATCTACACCACTTTTTCTGCTGTTAATCTATTACACCGGTGTTCGTTTGACACAAATGTAACACCCAAAACATTAAACAAACCTTGGTGTTAGAAATTTAATACCGCGTTTTTTGCAGTGCACAAGTACAATAAATGCAACATGTTAAGCTGCACTGACAAGTACATTTCTGGCTACTAGTTTGGAACGGATCAGTGAAGGTAGTAGGCCTACATGTACTAATTATTCAAATTTGTTTTTAGTCGCAGCTAGGTAGTAACCTGCATGGTCGCAAGTCTGGTGTGACTGGGGCTTGAGTTATAGATTCCTTGACATTGATATTTTCAATCCAAATTTGAATTGCATTGCTAGTTTACACAAGCCCAAGACCATGTCGAATTTCCCGCCGTAGACTACTGTACAAAGAAGCAGCTTCGTACCCATTACTTGGTGGTTCCCATCCATTCTCCTCTATCAGAATACACGACAGATCAAAAATGTCATTGTCGAATGGAATTGCCTTCTTAGGAGTGCTCTCCGTCAGACACACCTCCAGCTCATTAATATCCACCTCAACAAGCTTGTCCTCTGTACCAAAGAGTTCTGGTAGGGTGTGCCGGAGCATCGGGCGTCCACCTTCACTGTTGCACTTGCGGTTCGGTCTCATTCTATGACTATTCCAAGAAGAGAAAACACGATCCAAGTCATCCTGGAAGAAAAACAAAAACATTTTTTTTGAAGGGTGTCCGTTGAGCTTATGTTGACTGTCAATGGTGAATGACTCCGTATATAGGCTAGGCTTCCTAGCCATAAGCAAGGTCAGATTTTCGGTAACTATACCTTGAAGGTTAGTGGCGATTATGCACATATTTAGTGGCTCCGCTAGTGCCGTCAAAACCTTTGCACTTGGCAATTACTCATTGCTGTAGAATTCCAAGACATTTTCATCCACAGGGTATGTATACCTATGTATCAATAATTATAGGTGTGTGTTTCCCCTCAACCCAGCCATGCAAATATGTTGGTTTTGTGCCTATCGCCGTTTAAATGAAACAACATAAAACAAGTCAATACCTGTACTAATTTCAGGAAACAGATTTGCACCAAGTTTACATCTAATTGGTCACCACTAAACCACCCATCCTCTTTGAGAAAGTGGAGAATATCCATCCAGTACTGTGTGCAGTGTTTTCTAAAGAAGCTCCACCAGGCTTCTATCCGTTGGTTTGTTACGCTTCTTCCGTAAAGAAAGCTTTTAGCACCAGCCAAACTGTCGTCATGGTTCCTTCTGAGAAACATCTGTACTTGTTCAACAAGACCATTTTCGGTGCCCATATCTGCCCTCACTCTCCGTGGACATCCATTATGCAAGCGGACTGCTCCCAAATAATATCCCAAGATTACTTTAGGATCACTGTTCGTAGTATAGGCGTCCAACCAAATCAACTGTCTTGAGTAGCCATCGATGCATCCATTGATAGCAATACCGAACGGCTTTAACTTATCGTAACCGTCCATGTGCCACGTATGATTCGGCCCAAAGCTGATGTACAGCCGGCGTTTTAAACGCCTAGCTCTTCTTAAAGCCACACCTTCGGGGTCTAGCAAATGTTGCAACCGGCGAACAGTGCTCTGTGAAACAACAAACCCCTCCTGGATGCATCTGGCGTGAACCCAGCGGTAACCGTGGCACTGACTGGATGTTTGCAGTTGTTCTTCAATGAATACAGCGACTCCCAAGACGTCAGAACACCCTTTCCGCCGAAACAGTCCATACTCACTTAAAAGCCTACGGAGATGCCTCTGACTGATAACTAATCCATGGCTCAAAGCCAGACACGACAGCATTTCTTGTTGACTAAAACCAAGACGAAAGTAATGTTTGATAAGTTTTTGCCGATCCATGAGAAAAGGATGGAAATAATCAATATTATGGATGATGATGTACAAAGCAGTCATCAATAACGAGCATAGCCGTACCAAATGAAGTGGTTCTTTCTTTCACGAAGAAATACTCCCTGGTAAATCGTACGTACGGAATAGTAATTCGTACGTACGGAATAGTAATTCGTACGTACGGAATAGTAATTCGTACGTACGAAATAGTAATTCGTACGTACGAAATAGTAATTCGTACGTACGGAATAGTAATTCGTACGTACGGAATAGTAATTCGTACGTACGAAATAGTAATACGTACGTACGAAATAGTAATTCGTACGAACGAAATAGTAATTCGTACGTACGAAATAGTAATTCGTACGACCGGAATAGTAATTCGTACGTACGAAATAGTAATTCGTACGTACGAAATAGTAAATCGTACGTACGAAATAGTAATTCGTACGTACGAAATAGTAATTCGTACGTACGAAATAGTAATTCGTACGTACGAAATAGTAAATCGTACGTACGAAATAGTAATTCGTACGTACGAAATAGTAATTCGTACGTACGAAATAGTAATTCGTACGTACGAAATAAACATATTTTTCACCAGGTCCTAAATACGCTTCCGTACGAAACGAAGCAAAATCAGGGGAGAAATGTTTTTTTGTAAATTAGCCGAAAGGCAGCAATAAACGCATGGCCATCCTCTGGGCCAGGATGTAATAGGACTATTTGAAATACTCGAGGGCTTTTTTTTTCCAGTGTGAAATTGCATGTTTATGATTTTGATGTTTTCTATATTTTATTACATTTACAAAATGTAATTTATAGTTGATTTTACATTTTAATAACAAAAATCCGATTGTCTTTCTTGATTTTCCACTATGCTGAAAAGTAAAGTCTGTTTAGCCGTGCACTACACAGTCAGTATGCACAGCCTACGCAGCACATACACAGCGCATATACATACAAACAGGTCGATCCACACGTACGTCGTACACACGCAACTAGGTTTTCTGGGTCAACAGTACGTGCTGCGTGTAGGCCGACCGCAGGTGCCTGGGAATCGGGGCAGCTCATTTGCATAACAAAGGGGAACAGGTACTTGGACCTGGACCTGGACTTGGGCTTGAGGGGGCGTGGGAAACAGCGGGAAATTTAAATTTGGTACGTGACAAAGCGCAGGCGCAAAAAACAGCACACAGTGACAAGGACTAGTTTACATACACGTACGCGTATTTATGGTGATGCCACGGATTTAAAACTACGCAGTGGCTATAGTTACGGTAACCGTAGGAGCTCACTGGGTGATGCAGACAAGGTTTGAATTTTCTTTTTGATGCTAGCCTACATGTATATTAAAATGGGCATATTTCATATTTTAAGGTTAATATATTAAATTTGTAGAGGTCAAATAAGGAATAACCCCTATCAAATTGTTGTACACTCATGCCATATAGCGCGCAGCGCGCTTTGAAAATTAACGGTTATGTGCTCCTAAAAATAAATGCATGACGTAATGCTTAAAGTGCTATTTTAAACACGACAGTAGCCGGTCCTCATATTCAGTCGTTGTATGTGGAATATGTGGAGCGGGAACCAGTCTACGACCTAGGCACCTTAAAAAATAGTAAACGGCCCGACCCGGGCTTTAAATTGCATTTAGTCCTGTAATACGTTAATCATGGAAAGAACAAGCGGCACTGTGTACAGCCTAAAACAGTACAGATTAGCAATGTGCCTCTGTGGCAAACCTAAAGTTCATATCAGATACTGTAAAAGCCAATATTATTTTCGCGGAAGGAAATTATGTTTTGTTACAGGGATCGCCACAATTGTTGCAAACAATATTTTTTTGTTTTAACTTCCAACAACCTTCTAACATTTGTTATCGGTTAAAATCCAGGGCCGGTAGTCTAGTCACAAATACAACGGGCCGTTTACTATTTTTTAAGGTGCCTAGGTCGTTCTTTACGTCACAAGAGGGCGCTCTTCATATCACGAGAAGGCGTCCTTCACGTCGCGAGAGGGCGCCCTTTACGGGATCCCATGTGGGTGTAGTTAATGCTAAATTCTCGCTCTAATATTTATTTGACTCCCAAAATGGCACATTTGCACGTGTTCGAAGGGGGTCAATACAAATAATGTATGTTTATGAGTTCAACGTGTGACCAACCAGACTTATGCTGACTGGCACTTGTACTGAAGATGTGTATATAAATAGCGCCCTCTTTTGGCACTTGTTGCATATCTGTAGAGCGCCCTCATTGTTTTGGATATTACTGCCCAGTTGGGAGCGCCCTCTTTTGATTATAGAGTTTTGCATATTATTTGTTTATGAAAACACCATATGTTACAAATTCCAGACATTCCAACATAGTATTGCCCATGCATCTCTTACACAGTTACATTGACACTCTCTGAGCTCCGTAGTGAACACATGCTTCTGATTTTAAGGTTGATATCTAACTAACAAGGTTTGATATTTTCACTGTTTGTGGTAATTGTAGTTTATTTATCATGCATTTGTGGATTCATCGTGTTAATTCTGGTGAACATCTTAGACCCGTTATATGGCTGTCGTTTAAATATAGTGTCGTTTAAATATAGTGTCGTTTTTTTACAGTGTCGTTTTGACAGTGTCGTTGTGACATATCATTTTGACGTGTCATCAATTCAATAGTACAGTTTGACATTATAGTACATTGGTACTGCATAATATAGAACACTTTTGCATTATCCAGTCTATCTTGCCTTGTAAACGAAAACATTATTTAAATTGGCAAAGAATGTACTATATAGTGATGTCCCCTAACTTGGCGCACTTCGACAACTCACTGGAAATCCGCTCACCTTATAGCAAAACCCCCTAGCAGAATTAGTTGAAACTTACACACGTTGTAGTATAATTTATAGGCTACAAGAAAAAGTAATACTTGAATATTTTGACTCATCAACAAGTACAAAATAACACAAACAATCAGGACAAAACGATGAACACTTTTTTCCCGAAATCGCCCGGACTGTCCCCTAACGTGGAGCGCGTCGCTGATTGGCTGAAACGGTTTGATGCCTTACTACGACGCCCAAGGCACAAAGACCACTTGCACGCACACACTGTGACACTGTACACAACGCCAGTATGCCTGGTTTTATTCACGTGAAATGCCTATTACAGGCTTCCGTGTATGGTGTCGTGACAACCTGAAGCAAACGGCGATGCCTTCACATTCCGGTGAATTTCTAGTAACTCATTCTTCCCCGTATTTCAGTTTTAGAATTTATGAAGGTACTTGAGAACTTTATTTCTATTTAATGCCAAGTGCAACATATTGTTTATTGCGCCAAGAGAGAACGGAAAGTAAAGCCCGCCACGTTAGGGGCCGCGTCACGTTGGGGGACATCAACAATATCTATTTTAGAAATAAATTTGGTGTATTTTTATAAAAAAAAGAAGTGACCTTTCTTGTCTGCTCAGTTACAAACGGTACAAATATTGTCATGATGGAATGTTCCATGCAACGAGGCGGAGCCGAGTTGAATGGAATAATTCCATCTTTTAACGAATGAAAATATTCGTTCCATCCATTGAACGAAAAACAAACCATTTATTTGTTTTATATAACGCCCAAAGAGATCACTGTCATTTGATTGGAGAGAGAACACCTGACAGCCTGAGTACTTAAGACCCGAGTCCCTGACATCCCTCGCATCACAATGACCGAATCCAACTCATCTACCTCACACGCGTCTACTTCAGCGTCGTGCCACATGCGTACACGAACACGCGCTGTTGCGCTTGCAGTAAAAATGCATGCAGTGCGCGTGCCGTGGAAAGCCGAATTCATACTCGCTCGGCGACCTACATGCGGAACGGAAATTTTGTCCGCCGCAGGGGTCAAACAAGTTCAACAGTGCGCGGTCAGTCCGCATCTGAGCGGACGGGTCGTTTCCACCCGTTTCTATACGCGCGCTCTGAATTAAAACGCGCATACAAAGTGCGCCACAAAGACCGTTTATACCTCGCTCGGCCAATTCATACTCGCTCGGCGACCTACATGCGGAACGGATATTTTGTCTGCCGCAGTTGCGGCGAGTAGGGTCAAACAAGTTCAACAGTGCTCGGTCAGTTCGCATCTGAGCGGACGGATCGTTTCCACCCGTTTCTATGCGCGCGCTCTGAATTAAAACGCGCATACAAAGTGCGCCGCAGAGCCCATTGATACCTCGGCGACTACTTTGCGCAAAGCGGATTTGTATGATCGCGTGAAAACTCTGCGGCGACTATACACTCGGCGAGTATGCGGCGAGTGAGTTCGGCGGAGAAGTATGAACCTAGCTTAAGCCCAATTCATACTCGCTCGGCGACCTACATGCGGAACGGATATTTTGTCCGCCGCAGTTGCGGCGAGTAGGGTCAAACAAGTTCAACAGTGCGCGGTCAGTCCGCTTCTGAGCGGACGGGTCGTTTCCACCCGTTTCTATGCGCGCGCTCTGAATTAAAACGCGCATACAAAGTGCGCCGCAGAGCCCGTTTATACCTCGGCGACTACTTTGCGCAAAGCGGATTTTTATGATCGCATGAAAACTCTGCGGCGACTACACTCGGCGAGTGTGCGGCGAGTGAGTTCGGCGGAGAAGTATGAACCTAGCTTAAAGCCCAATTCATACTCGCTCGACGACCTGCATGCGGAACGGATATTTTGTCCGCCGCAGTTGCGGCGAGTAGGGTCAAACAAGTTCAACAGTGCGCGGTCAGTCCGCATCTGAGCGGACGGGTCGTTTCCACCCGTTTCTATGCGCGCGCTCTGAATTAAAACGCGCATAGAAAGTGCGCCGCAGAGCCCGTTTATACCTCGGCGACTACTGCGCAAAGCGGATTTTTACGATCGCGTGAAAACTCTGCGGCGACTACCCTCGGCGAGTGTGCGGCGAGTGAGTTCGGCGGAGAAGTATGAACCTAGCTTAAAGCCCAATTCATACTCGCTCGGCGACCTACGTGCGGAACGGAAATTTTGTCCGCCGAGTAGGGTCAAACAAGTTCAACAGTGCGCGGTCAGTATTAAAGGGGCGTTCACACTATCGCGGAAAATTCACACTTTCGCGCTGCGCTCACCGCATTGCATGAGTTCCTAATCGCCGATTATTCCAAAATAGAAAATTCCACTCTGGTAACTTGGGGCTTCTCTGATACCTCACTGGCTGCGCGTTGGAAAGGTCAGCGCACCGCGGTCAAAGTTCAACAAATTTGAACTTTGACCCAGCTAAAAACGTTTTGCGCATCGCGATAGGCCGCGCACAAGCGGCAAACCAGTTTGTGTACAAACCAATGGAACAGTGTGATTTTTCCGCGATAGTGTGAACGCGCCTTAACTCTTCAGCGACTACACTCGGCGAAAGTGCGGCGAGTATGCGGCGAGTGAGTTCGGCAGAGAAGTATGAACCTAGCTTAAAGCCCACTTCATACTCGCTCGGCGACCTACATGCGGAACGGATATTTTGTCCGCCGCAGTTGCGGCGAGTAGGGTCAAACAAGTTCAACAGTGCTCGGTCAGTTCGCATCTGAGCGGACGGATCGTTTCCACCCATTTCTATGCGCGCGCTCTGAATTAAAACGCGCATACAAAGTGCGCCGCAGAGCCCGTTTATACCTCGGCGACTACTATGCGCAAAGCGGATTTTTATGATCGCGTGAAAACTCTGCGGCGACTACACTTGGCGAGTGTGCGGCGAGTGAGTTCGGCGGAGAAGTATGAACCTAGCTTTATACCTCGGCGACTACTTTGCGCAAAGCGGATTTGTATGATCGCGTGAAAACTCTGCGGCGACTACACTCGGCGAGTATGCGTCGTGTGAGTTCAGCGTAGAAGTATGAACCTAGCGAAACAGGCGCGCTGTGCAATTGAACAAATAGTATGGAACAAAAATGCACGCCATGTTACTTGCTATCTTCCAATCAAATGACAGGGATTTATTTGGGCGTTATATAGTATACCAATATTGACTGCTTCGAGTGGTAGAGTAAAACTAGCCTCTCGAGGTGACCCACAGAGCATTCTATTTGAGGCGAAGCCGAGGGGAAATAGAATGCTCCGTGGGTCACCGAGGGAGGCTAGTTTTACTATACCACGAGATAAAGCAGTCAATATTTGTTTTATAACACCTCTGCTTAATTTAAGCTTAAACAAAAATCAATAATAAAACACCTAAAGTGGAAATCAGTTTCATCAAATTTAATTCAGAAATTCCAATGGAACAGCAATGTATTTAAGGCATGTAGTGAAATTTGTGTAGTGAAACTCTTTTAAACAAAGTCACTGAAGACTAGGGGTTCCGTTTACAGAAGCATCAATCTCTTTATTTTCCCATCAAATTGTTTTATACACTGTTGATACTGTCTGCTCTCAATCGTATCTCCATCGAAATTAACTCTCTCCTTAAAAAATGTGTTATTGCTTATAATTCCAAAAGAAGAGCTGGCCAGCTACGCGCTACGCGCGTCCCAGGCACCGGACGCGCGCCGGATATAGTTCCCCCTGTTGCTACGAAGGGCTGGCCAGCTACGCGCTACGCGCGTCCCAGGCCCCGGACGCGCGCCGGATATAGTTCCCCTGTTGCTACGGGTATAGTACTTTTCCGGAACAAGTGTACCGGTGCATGGTATAGTCTTTTTGGAGCACTTGTTCAAAAATAGCAAAAATAGCAAAAATAGCAAAAATAGCAAAAATAGTCAGCGTCACGTGACACGCTCTCGACCAACCACGATACAGAATATGTGGGCGAGGTGTTATAATGTTAAATATGTGGTGTCCATGTAGCATAGGTAAAACAAGAATCTCTTAATCGGTGAGTGATTGCCTGATAAAAACATGAATGAGTTGAACAGGTCACCATACGATATTCAATACAACAAAATTAAAATATCAATAAAGTTTCTAAAACACTAAAAGTGGCAATTAACAAATTATTAAGCAAAAATTAAATTAAAAGCTTTTTATTGGTTTAAAAAAAAGACTTTCAGAATTTCTTAGGATATTTCTACTCCTTATACTTAGCGTACAGCTTTCTTTTCATCCGGGCGTTCTCGCGCATGTAGCATATCAGCACTAGGACTATTATAACAGCAACGCCTCCACACCCAACGGAAATACCGATGATCGCGTTATTCGACAAGGACTCGCCTGTACTAGCTGTATACACAAGACAAAAAAGTTGAAACTCGGGAATTACCATAAAATCTGGGTATATACTGCCAAGAAAGTCATTATATTTTGCATTTTAATGGGCATGGATCCACCGCTGATTTCTGGTTATGGTCGGGAAAACTCGGCCCAATCTGTATCCCAGACTGTGCGACATCCAAATCATTTTGCAAGGTCGATCAGGTCACATATGGTCTATATCATCAGGATTCGAACCCGAGACCTTCGACACACTGGGCAGATGCTCTACCAGCTGAGCTACATGTACATGTATGAGGCACAGTGGTATAATCCCTCATGTATGAGGCACAGTGGTATAATACTTCCTCATGTATGAGGCACAGTGGTATAATACTCCCTCATGTATGAGGCACAGTGGTATAATCCCTCATGTATGAGGCACAATGGTATAATACCCCCTCATGTATGAGGCACAGTGGTATAATACTCACTTATGTATGAGGCACAGTGGTATAATACTCCCTCATGTATGAGGCACAGTGGTATAATACTCCCTCATGTATGAGGCACAGTGGTATAATACTCCCTCATGTATGAGGCACAGTGGTATAATACTCCCTCATGTATGAGGCACAGTGGTATAATACTCCCTCATGTATGAGGCACAGTGGTATAATACTCACTTATGTATGAGGCACAGTGGTATAATACTCCCTCATGTATGAGGCACAGTGGTATAATACTCCCTCATGCATGTATGAGGCACAGTGGTATAATACTCCCTCATGTATGAGGCACAGTGGTATAATACTCCCTCATGTATGAGGCACAGTGGTATAATACTCCCTCATGTATGAGGCACAGTGGTATAATACTCCCTCATGTATGAGGCACAGTGGTATAATACTCCCTCATGTATGAGGCACAGTGGTATAATACTCCCTCATGTATGAGGCACAATGGTATAATACTCCCTCAGGTTTTTTTTCCCAAGACCTCTGATGACACACCGGGCAGATGCTCTACCAGCTGAGCTATTAGGCACAGTGGTATAGTTCCGGCCTCAGGTTTTTCCCCCAGACCTCTGACACACCAGACGGATGCTCTACCAACTGAGCTATGAGGCACAGTGGTATTCTCCCTCAGGTTTTCATGTGGTGCTTGTTGCCACTGCCATCAACACTTAGTCAGGTTTTTCTTGTCAACTCATGAAGTAAACATTTGGGTTACTGCAAATAATGTATTGGGCTTAAAATGCCCACTGTATCATTTGCAAATAACCCCAAAAGTCAACTAGTCGACAGGGAAAACCTTACTTAAAATAAAGATTGAACTGGTATACAAATATTGACTGCAATGAGGGGCATGGTTAAGATTATAGGCCCAAGGTGATCTCGAAGCCATGACTATGCCCCTCGGCTTCCGCCTCGGGGCATAGTCATGGCTTCGAGATCACCTTGGGCCTATAATCTTAACCATGACCCGAATAAACAGCAGTCAATATTTGTTTTATATACCGAATGTGTAGATTTTTGTCATCTGGTTGGTTAAAAGTAACGATACATCATACAGTAATGACAGTGGTCCTTCGAGTTTCGATTTCGGAAGCTGGTCTACGGCGGAAAAGTTGTATATTTACAGCAAACATTTGTGGCATAATCACCTGGCACTTTAGTAGCACATTTCACCCGACACAGTTTTCACTGTAGGCCACTCTCTTACTTTAAAGGACTTCATCATCTATGACAGACGACAAAATGACGTCGAGATTCCGCCATTACCGTCCTGATGAATGTTTACGTGAAGCGCCCAGCTGCATAGTTGGTGCACAGCTAGCTGTGCTAACATAATGCGCGCGTCCGGAACCCGCTAAATGACTATGCCCGGGGCATGGCAAAGACTATTGCCCGGTGAGCATATACGCGCCGGGTCTAGCCGATTCAATGCCCCCACTTTTAACCAATCAGATGACTGGAATCTACGCATGAGGTATATAAAAGCAATTATATACCTCATGCGTAGATTCCAGTCATCTGATTGGTTAAAAGTGGGGGCATTGAATCGGCTAGACCCGGCGCGTATGCCAACTGGTCAATAGTCTTTGCCATGCCCCGGGCATAGTCATTTAGCGGGTTCCGGACGCGCGCATTACATGTGTTAGCATATAGCTAGTTGTGCACCAACTATGCAGCTGGGCATAGTCATTTAGCGGGTTCCGGACGCGCGCATTACATGTGTTAGCATAGCTATAGCTGTGCACCAACTATGCAGCTGTGCGCTTCACGTAAACATTCATCAGGACGGTAATGGCGGAATCTCGACGTCATTTTGTCGTCTGTCGTAGATGATGAAGTCCTTAAGAAAGTAAGAGAAGTGGCCTACAGTTAAAACTGTGTCAGGTGAAATGTGCTACTAAAGTGCCAGGTGATTATGCTACAAATGTTTGCTGTAAATATACAACTTTTCCGCCGTAGACCAGCTTCCGAAATCGAAACTCGAAGGACCACTGTCATGACTGTATGATGTATCGTTACTTTTAACCAACCAGATGACAAAAATCTACACATTCGGTATATAAAACAAATATTGACTGCTGTTTATTCGGGTCATGGTTAAGATTATAGGCCCTCGGTGATCTCGAAGCCATGACTATGCCCCTCGGCTTCCGCCTCGGGTCATAGTCATGGCTTCGAGATCACCTTGGGCCTATAATCTTAACCATGCCCCTCATTGCAGTCAATATTTGTATAATATCCAATGAAATGTTTCCGCCCAAGATGATATAATTTTACAAAAAAATAGTCCATGACGAGAAATTATTTAGATCGTTTGCAAACGATTTACTTCTCATCTGGGCCCGGGCGGTCCGAAATGGACGATGTGTACTGCATGTATGCTGTTCCAACGCGATACATTTTTGTTAATGCATCGCGTGGGCCCCGCGCGCGCATACACGCAGTATGACGTGCACCACATAGTGCATGACGCGATCGAGTCACAGAGAGTACGCGGCCGATTAAGAACGAATATTTGAAACACCTAGCCATTACAAGACCGGTAAAACGCAGACATGTACGATGGATTTTCATGATTTAAGAGGACGTGGTACATTTGACAGAGCTGAAATTTCTTCGGATGAGTTTGTTGATGTCTTTCTTTTGATTTATAATGGTATTCCCAGAATCGCTCAAAAACAGATCATCTATGGGGCCTTTAAGTAAATGACAAAGAAGAAATGACCCTTACCTTTTCCGGACCCGACTGTAACAGCTGGCTCTTCTGTTGTGCCAGCTGTGAAAATTGAAAATATGAAAGCAGAATTATAGAAATTATATAGATATTTGCAGATAAATTTACTGGGACAGATGTACCCAGGATGGACAACATGTCACAAAGCATTCATCTTTCTCGACTTAAAAACCCTCCATTTCAGAATCGGCCACTTTAGACTGGCTTCTCGCTCCAAAGTCAAGGAAATTGCATGTCTATGACCCCGTTCTCACCAGAGAAATCGCTTTATTCGCCGAAGAGATTTCCTGTTACGATTATTATTATTACGTAAATTTCTATAACGCACATTCCATATGAGCATGTTCACATGCGCTGTACGTTATTATGGTCTAACACGGACACACTTGTGGGGTACCAAACACAATGGAACAATGGTACCCCATAAAGAAATTCAAAAGGAACAGTGGTACCCCACAGAGGAATTCTAAAGAAAAGGGAAAATAGGACAACAATGCAAGTACCCCATAAACCCCTGTGTACACAGATTGCTGAGTTTTATAAATTCTCTTCGGCATGCAATAAGAAGAGAATTGTTATCTCATCGTAAGTGTGAGAGCACCTGTTGGTGGGTGTTACGTAAGGTCTAAAGGTTTGATTGTGGTGTACTGGTGCGTAGAATGCGCCGTGTAATGTGGTACACTTGCATGGGCGGTTGCAAGTCATTCGCAGGCAGTCACAGCGTCACACACAGTTCATTTTTTTCAAGAAAAATGGTCTTCGTTTTTATATAATTTCATTGAGCATTTTCCCCAAAGGCGGACACATCGCTTTTATGTCTTTTATCTTAATCAAAACATTTTAATCGTATGTCTGTAATTCTGCACTAAATCCCGACTTTCTTACCGGGGAGAAGTACAGTGTATATATATTGTTTGACAATCTTTCAGTATTAAGTACATGGCATTTGACAATGTTGATGGCCGGAGTGGTCCAGTGGTAGCCATGTTGAATAAAGGATTTCAACGTCGTGAAACTCGTGTGCACATGCTGGTATATAATTAGGGTGCAATTGCAATAATCGTGTATCTATACAATATTTAAATACTGAATTATAATAAGGTGGTCCATAGCACTTTCGCTCTAAACTAGTGTTATAAACGAACAACTTTACTAATATTATACTTTGTTTGCTCGTATTTTCCTCGAGAGATGTTACCCTGGAGTAAGCCAGTACGATTCTGGCTGTTCGATCGCCGGAGGGGGTCAGATAGGAATTTTCCCAGAGTATTTTTCTGTTTCAGTTTTAATCTCTGTTTTTTTCGCCTATCTCAGGGTACGTATTTCGAGCTAAATATTCTAAAAATCCACTTTCACATTGGACAAGGCGATGGCCAGAGTTAATTGTCCTGTGGTAGCCATGTTGAACAAATGATTTCAACGAGTCGTGAAACTCGTGTGCACTTGGTTGTATTTTGTTAGGGTGCGTTTTAAATATTGGTATGTACATGTATACATTGTTTAAACACTGAAATATAACGAGGTGGTCTATAGCACTTTTATTATAAAACTTTGCTATAAACGAACAACTTACTTTGTTTGTTCGTATTTTCCTTGAGAGATATTACTCTGGAGTCGGCCAGTACGATTCTGGCTGCTCGATCGCCAGAGGGGGTCAGACAGGAATTATCCAGAGTAATTTTTCTACTTTTAAGTTTTAATCTGTTTTTTCGCCTATATCTCAGGGTACGTATTTTGAGCTAAATTTTCTAAATATCCACTATCGTGTTGATTCAACTGGTTTAACAAGTTGTGATGGCACTTTTCCAGAGCCAGATTTTTGTAATGTATATTATGTAGTACAAATCACATGACATTGTACTTAAAGTAGGCGTATGTGACTGCAGCTATCCCAGAATAAAACAAGATAACATAGTCCTGGTGTCACGTTGTTTGACTTGATGTTACAGTACATCGGGGCTGAGATGAGATTACAGAAGCTTACTAGTATATATCTTCCACCTAAACATCGAGATACATATGTGGGTGGCGCCATTGGCAGCCGACGGCCAGAGACACCGGGGAATCCCCTTGATTTGACGAAGATTAGAATCGCTTCATTCGATGAAGCAGGTCCTTGGATCACAGTAATTGTTACTTTTGTTGCTCCTTGCCTATTTTGTGTATTGCAGGAATGGCTAAATAAATAATAATAATAATAATAATAAAATAACTTCATCAAATGAAGTGATCTCTTCATTCGACGAAGACAATTTGTAATGTGAACGCTCCCTTCGTTCGACTAAAAATACGGCGGCATTGCGCAGCTTCATTTGATCTTTGTTAGCGGCCGCCTAAAGTGTACCGCTTTTAATTTGATCTTTATTAACTGACAATTAACTAATCTTCGTTGAACGAAGCGATTTCTCTAGTAAGAACGGGGTCTTTGTCAGGGATCTTTGTGTGTTTTTGTCTTGCACCTCTTGATTGAGTTGCGTGAAATCATCAGGAAGGTCTGTACTGATATTATTATCATGCATTCTTTCAGAAGCTTTCGATGCAGCACATGCTTTCCTCCACCGTCTTCAGCGATGTATCAACATTGGAGAACGCCAACGGGGCTGTCGGAAGCATTTTTATAGTAGTACGGTAAAAAACAATTTAGCTTATCTTAAGCACGCAAACCTATAAAATTGCTACGCCTACTTAGCTGTGCTGACAGAGTAGGCCTGTGCATTTTCAAATAATTCAATTCTATTTTCGATTAACTATTCGAAATTTGATGCGTAAAATCTTCTAAGATTTTGGCACATTCAAACTCACAGCAAGTTCCAGCAGCCTTTTTTAGTGCCAATTAAATTAGTTGCTTCATGTCACATTTGGACGTGGTTGGACGTGGTTCGGAGACAGAAAAAGAGAGAAGATTTTCACTTCTTGACTGAATGACGTGTTTTGTATGGTGTGGACAAGCACATACCGAATATTTGATTCGGTAAACTGTTATTTAAATATTTTATTTTTATTTTTTTATTTTTTATTTTTTAAATGTTTTTATTTATTTATTTATTTATATCTGATCTTTAATCAGGGTGACTCGTTCACATTATTTTGGTCTCACACGAGGCCCTGAACGTAAAAACAGTACTATACAACAATTAAGGTAACATAAGATTTATTAAAAGTCAGAAATATTAATAGAATAATAATAAACAGGCAAGAAGTTTTAGTTAAATTTAGTTTAAATAAATAAAACAGTGCTTTAAAACAAACATAAAATAATCGACGAAAATACACAAAAAAAGTTAAAATGGAAAAAACACGAGAATAAAGAAATTAAGAATTCCTGGATAAAAACATATAGTATAAATTAACCAAAAAAAATAGACGGACGGGTTAACTGACAAAATAACTGACAACAGACTGACCGATAGTCAAACGCACAGAGGGAGGGATGGATCGGACAGGCATACCAATTAACGGACATCCATACAAACAGATGGCACGACGAGCAAACGGAGAAACATACACGGATAGGATGACATATACAATTCAATAAAATTGATAAAATATATAGTAAAAACACATTTAGAAATACTATACAGAGATGAACTAAAACAAATATACTTAAAATGTTAATTAAACAAGGGTATCTTTTAGCATGCACTGACTTGAATGAGCTAATAATTTGATGCTGCCGATCTGGTGTTTTGGGGAAATATTATTCCAGACAGTTGCCCCGGCGACAAAAGGGCTGTGCTTGAAGCATTCTGTTTTGTATTTAATAATAAATAATGTGTCTTTAGTCGCCTGTCTGGTGTTGCAGACAGGCCTTCTCCACTGTTAGTGTTTACTGTGTACAACTTATATTTATGTATTATATATTTTGAATTAATACCTTAGTGGAGTGAAATAAAATAATAATAATAATAATAATAAATTTATTCCATTCATTTATTCACCCAGGGTGTGCCCAATAACAGTTAACAATAAAATAATATATTTAAATTAAATAGCTTCACGGTCGTAATATATATTTAGTAAGCACAAACTGGATCAAGACACAACAACAATATCAAAATTCGCTAAACATCAACACACCACAAAACAAAATAAAGACAAAAGAAACTGCAACAACAAGACATAATATACAGTTGAAGTCAGAAGTTTACATACATGTACACCACTACCATCATCACCCAAAATGGTAAACAGGACTACCTGAACCATTGCAAGGTGTGCAAGTTATGTTTTAAGTACTGCAACCACGTGAGGAATTCCACAAATTCACGACTCAGTTAGTAAAGACTGTTACAAAAATGGTGACAACACAGTTGTATGTAAACTTCTGACTACAATTGTATGTGTATGTGACACTGGAATTTACGCTAATTACAGGATGCGCGAAAAACCCGCCAAAAAAAACCTTCCGGCTCCTGGATAAAACTTAATTTGGCAACATAGTCACGCGACTCCGTAAATTAGTGTTAAACAAAGTTCCATCATGTGAATAGTATACGTACGTTTGACGAAGTGCCGATTTGAATAAGCTCAGAGAAGACATACATGTACATTTGTAGTTCTAAGGTGTGTACTAAAGTTGTTCCAAATTCCGGCACCAGTTACAGCAAAACTCGAGGCGTAAGACTCCTTTCGTGCAAAGGGAATTTTCAGTGTCTTTTCGGCAAGTTTGACGAGTTTCTCGAGTTTTGTACGTGTGGTGTAAATAGACTTGCCATATACTGTGGGGCTAGGGAATTAATACTTTTGAAAACAAGAACAGCTTTTTTGTATTTAACTCCCTCTGGATAGGCAAGCCAGTTTAGTTTTTTGAACATGTCAGCTGATGTAGTTAGAAAGTCACATTTCTGTATTATTCTGGCTGCACGTTTGAGGCATTTGTTCAAGACAGTGTTATGAGATGCGTATGGTCACCCCATATACTGTGCAACAATAAGCTATATCCGATGGACAATCGAATATTCGAATATATATACGATTCGTTAGGCACAGCCTTACAGAGTAAAGAGGAATAACAGGGCTTTCCAATGACATAAAATTCAAGGAAAATTATTTTGCAACAAGAGAGAAATCGTCAGTCAAACTCGACTTTCCGACCTTTTTTTGAGGAGTTTAGTATATATTACAAGGCTCACCGAAAGGCCCTTCGCACACGTATCCAGCTTTTAGGAAACAGTCAACGTTTTCCCACAGTCCCGTGCCTGCAGTCAGCCGAACGCACCCGTTACTGTCAACCGGCATTTTGGGAAAGTCGTTCCTCCAGTGTGTGTAGAAATATGGTGAGCCATCCACCCACTTAAACTCTGGTAAAATATAAATCAATTTGATTATGGTCCATGCATGAAAGGAATATTTCAAGGGATGTGTGCTATGGCTGGTTCTAAAGTGTATGCTCAAGATCGGCTGGGCCTGGAAGTGAATAATTGACTGAGGTAAAGCTGCAGGGAAATTTATTATGGAGAATATTTAGCCGGTTTTAAATGTACTAGCTGTTTAAAACTGGCAAACCACACATTTATTTCTATTTATGCTGAACTGTGTTGAAGTCAAGTCACCAATATGGAGTCCGAGTTTTTTTTTTTTAAATGTGACCCATGAGTCACATGTCACCATGTTCGAGTCCAAGTCATCATGGTGGAGTGCGAGTCCGAGTCATTTTCCAATGTGACTCGAGTCGAGTCCGAGTCATGAAAATTGTGACTCGAGTCGGACTCCTATACAACAAAAATCCCTGAAATTTTGCAAGAGTGATATGTCGTTGTTCAGCACTATAATGTGGATATGTGCACACCTTATTACCCCTGGTCACTCGACTCTTTTTATTACTGAACCTTCTCAGGGGATCATGCAGCCCTAGCTGCATGCCCAGAGCTGCCAACCCTCCCAGATTTTTGGGAAGACATCTGGGAAAACAGGTTCATTCCGTGACTCCAAACACATATAAGGAGGGTTTTTATCCGTGTCAGGACTCACAAAATTAGTCATTTTCCGAAGAATCTGTTGCAAGATCTGGGAGGGTTGGCAGCTCTGCATGCCTGTTAGTCCCCAATGAGCTAATCAAACACACAGCACCTCCACTACCCATTTGCTCCTGGGTGCAGAGACATCGACTCATGGCAAAGTACCTTTCCCAAGGACACACGCACCTTTCCCAAGGACACACGCACCATGCACACAGGCCCTCGACCCCCCTCCCCCTACTCTTTTCGACGACCCATAAAACTCTTCATTGAAATCTGCCCCTGAACTTCGAAAATAACCTTGGTCTTGGTAGTACAGGCCCAACCAAACATTGGTGACTTGCAGGAGACTGGTCGCCGTGTTTGTCAAGTAAGTGTTGTCGCCACTTCCGAGACTGGATGCCGGCACGACGTTGGGTCCGAGTCTATGACAGTACGTGAGAGCTTCCATGAAACTCACGTCCGTCCGCTCGTTGTCAAAGTAATAGCACTTGCGGTTTTGTTCTTGCCAGCCGGCGGGACAAGAGCCACGTTCGCTTGGTGGTCTGGGCGGCTTTGGTGCTGCAAAATAGATGCAATTTATAATGGATTATGATCGTACTAACAAACAATTCTCCACTTCTTAATTGAAAACAATCCAGTCAATTTGATCTATGAAAGGGGGAATTTTCAGCACATATAAGCAGTCATGTGCAATGAGTTATGTCAATGTATGATTTAATGAAATGTTCAAATTTTGATTATAAAATGGTTTCTGAAGAAAATCTGTTTATTTTGTTGCTCGATATAAAAGTAGAAGCACCTGAAACATTTTTGTTTGGGGGGGGGGGGGGGAGAACTGCACTGCATAAGCCGTGTCTGCATTGCAGTTGTTTTCGGGAGGTAGCTACCGAAACGATGGTAAAATGAAAAATAGCTGAATTTTACTGCTGTCCGCATTTGGACTTTTTCTCAACAACCATGGTGCGTAAAAAAGATATACTCAATGAATGTCTATAAAATAGGTTTGAATGGCATTACAATCAGTTTTTCATGAATTACACTTTCATCAAGGATGCTTGAAGAACACGTGTTTAATTAAACAATTTGAATACATAAACTCTCCAAGTTTTTGAAGTGTATGCCCGAATTATTGGAATTACCTAGCATGCATTTTACATTTTTAAAGCTAGCATTCACTTTATAATACTAAAAAACTATGTATAAATTTCAAAGGTTGTTTAAAACCATGTTAAACTTTGCCGACTGTTTGCCGACCATCTGCAATAATCTGTTTAGGGTATGGAAACTAGACTTTACCTCTTGTGGTTTTGCAGACGGCACTGTGGGCCTTATAGCAGTCTACATTCCGCCATCCATCGGTTGACATGACAACGCAACCATTGAGGTTACTAAGGCCTGAGGGGTAACCAGGAGCCCAACTAGAAAACACGGTCGGCCAGCCGTCCAACCATTTATAGGGGTTCATATCCTGAAAATTAAAATTTTCATGAAAGCGAAACTCCAACTCCTGACAACCTATAGGTGATCGGTGTTAAGTCGCTGAGCAGGGGGTTTGGAGTGGAGGTTGCCGTCTTTCACCCCTATCTCTCCAAATTGTCTTTAATTTGGCATGTACATTTGAATCAAGCCACCGTGTTTGACAGCGGAGATCTGTCGATTGCAGTTATCGTTAAAGCAACAAATTAAAAAAGATAATGGCAAAGCGGAACACCCCCCAGCCTACGCCCCTGTATATCCGCCATACCTGGGATGTGGTCAGCTAGTGCCTAAAGTAGGGCCTACATGTCTTATCATGTGATGATGCTGAGCGGTTAAATTATATAGTCTCTTATAATTTGCACATTATTTGTAAGTTTGTGTGTGCAAAGAGCACGTTACACGCATCATGGATGCGTGCTGTTCGATTTTAAAACACACTGTTCGATTACAAAACACACAGTCCATGCACTTGAAAAACGCGCATCCCAGCTATGGTGGATGTGTGTATGGGGAAGGAGTCCTTGGAATGGTCTATTATAATATACATGGTGCCCCAAAAATGTCCAGGCCAAACCCAACAACCTCAGAATCTACATGTATAGGGAGGTGCCCTATTCCCTCTCCCACATCCTTGTGGAGACACGGCTTTGTTCTCGTGCACAAACTCTGAACAATGGCTTGAATTTGCTAAAAGGTTTCGTCATGACAATCCCATTTGAGGCAATTTTTTTTTTCGGGAGCCGAAATGTCGTCCCTAATTGCCCAAATTCATAATCTAGAGGATTGAACTATGAGCAAAATTTAAAAATCCCTCTAATTTGAGTAAAATTCAAACTTCTAACTAGTGTCATCCTTGTGGAGACCTTTAGAATTGCCTTGTGGAGACCTTTACACTCTTTTGTTGCCTTTAGAATCAATGTCTCCACAAGGTACCAAATTTCAGACGAGGACTTGAAGTATGCACTGTAAAATGTTGACATTTCGGGGAGGGAAAGGGTCTTAAAAACCTACTGGACACTCTGTATAGAACCATGAAGATGTTGACAACTTTGGACATGCAGCCCCTTATAACTGTGTCAGCATTGGATTAATTTTGCAGAAAGTTTCAGCGAGTCACTGTTAACATTCTTTCGTGATAATTCATCTGTGTCCGCACTTGAATTTATTTTTGGCCTTAGTATATATACTGAAACGCAAAAGAAACTTACCACCTTTTAAACCTTTAAATAGCAACAATAACACTGCGTGTATAGTAATGTGTGAACTTATTTGTGGACAATAGTGTCCTCACTTTCAGACCAAACGGTTTCTGAAGGTCACTTGAACCTTCAATGGTCACTTCATGGCACAGCTGTTGAACAGCTGTTTTGATTGTCAGTGATTAGCCAAGGGGTATGGGATGATTGTAATGAGCTGCACGTGATGTTTTGATGTTGGCTTTAAAAAAGCCAGTGCAAAATGGGCATTTTAAGCAACATGCCACGATTGTCGGGGATCAAAGACTTGTAGGCAGTATGCGCCGACGATGCACTGCCTGTATCCAAATCAATGGTGGCCACACACGCTATTGAAAGGGGACTGACATTATATTGCACCTTGTTCTTTACTGTAGAACAAACTGATGAGATAGTGTATCTTGGTCAAAAACTTGTCATCAATAAAATGCCAATGTTTCAATTAGCAATTGTTGGTTTGTTTTATTTTGAACTGTTACAATTTTATTACATTTTAAACAAGTGGTAAGTTTCTTTTGCGTTTCAGTATATAATGTCCATCGCCACAAATTCAGGTCCACTCAGAAGTTACATGACCATAACGTGAGTTCTATCGTGGCTTTACATTACAATGCCGGTCTGCACGGGACTTTCCAGCGATGTAAAACTGGCAATGTAGTTCTTCTGCTTCCCCGTAAAATTTACAGCGACGGAGCATAAAACGTACATTTGACAGTCGACACTTTACAATTTCTGGTGTTTTACGGCCGTCTGCATTGGACTTAATTTGGTAAAATTTACAAGGATCTCCATAAGTTTTACGAAAATTAGTCCAATGCGGACGCAGCTATTCTATATCCAAATCAATCAAGACAATCAAGCATTAAAGGCACAGGCTCGTCAGCAATGCGCGCCCGCCAAATTCGTGCTCAAAACACGCAGCTCCATGCCTTTGCTATGGAGCTGCGTATTGCGTGGCACAAATTTGGCGGGCGCGCATTGCTGACGAGCCTGTGCCTTTAAGTCATACTAATAATTAACGAAATCGCTGATTGGGCGAGTGATTCTCATACCGTTCGCTTCAGGCCAATCCATGCCGATTCTACTTTCCGATACGCCATAAGCATCTCGATAAAAGCTTGCTCGTATGCGTTGCTGATGGACGCTAAGTACCCGCCGTCCTCGACGCAATCTGCCTGTGCATTGTTGTTGGTTGTGGTGTACGTTATGACATGGTAGCTGGAGTCACCGAATGTGTAGTAATCTTTGTTGTCCGGACTTGCCTTGAAGGGGAGTGGTTGCTCCTTTTGGTTTATGTCTTGGCGACGTAAAGAGAGGTAAAAACAAGCATGCCATCAAATCATGCCCAAAAAGGAGCATTCCAGATCACATTTTTTAACCCCCCACTTTTTTCCCATATTATTTGTTATATTTTTCTCATTACCATTCTGACATTTTGCGCTCTCATTCCGTATAATCATAAAATAAATTCAGATGTTTTGTAAACTAATTTAGCAGTGCAGTAATGACAACAACGTTTTTGCTTCCACATCCAAATTGGAGATTGCAAATTTCCTGGTTTCTTCCCATGGACAGTATTTTTGAGAGGAATTACATATGTATATGTGACTGTTGGGTTAGAATGAAATCAATTTTCTTAAAAAATCTGGAGAAGCTCCAAGCTTCTAAAATGTTAGAATCCTAGTCATAAAGTAAAGTGACATTTATACTAATAACTAGAATGGTGAAGCCACCATGGGCAAATTTCATAAAACATGTTAGCACTCGATTTTTGATTAAGCATGCTATCTCTATTTCATAAAACTGTTTAAGCACTAGCAAACCAAACCGCATGCTAACCTACTGATTGTTTGCTAACGCGACGCCATATTTTTTTCTTCTCTCCTTATTCTTTCATCTCCCATCTCACGCCACCATGCCTACGTACCCCTGTCCCCCACCCCCATTCCCATCCCCATGCTGTGCCACATCATCCCACAACCTGAACATTCTGGGCAGTACCTAAAGTACAGGCTGGAATTTGTAGGTGCCATCCAGAAGTTCCATTTTGGGCCTGATCAGCAGTTGATTTCTAAAACTGATTGAAAAAACTGTTGTCACATTGGCTGCTTTCGAGCGCTCGTCCCTGGTGCTCCCAGGTGGTGGAAACGTTACGTCACACACATGCTTACACACGCTTTCGGGCGAGCACCATGGAGCACCTGGTGCCGCGCTCGAAAGCAGCCATTATTTTGATGAAATTGTTTTTTCCTTACCCACTCGCATCACACATATGAAGCTATTCTTTTTGTTACAATCGACATCATTCCATTCTCCAGCATTATCGGGGTTGTTCAGCATCTCAACGCAATAGTTGACCTTTGACAGGTAGTATATAAATAACATGGTTTGCAGCGTTCGCCCTTAACCTTTTTCCCCAACTGGCCACCAGGACAAGTTGGCTTAAGTTTTGACTGGTCCGTTGGCGCTTCAAGTGGCCCGATTTAAATTCTGGTTGTTCATTTTACACACAGTCGACCTTTAATGTTTGCAATAAACACATTTGAGTGAATAAACTAGGAAAATTAAGCGGAAAAGAAAAAATGCCACGCTCAACAAAAAAGCGGAAACATGCTTTTAAAAAGGGTATTAAGGAAATTTGAAATGCGGAAATACGTGGAAACGTGGAAATTTCAACTGGACCATTTGGGGAGGCTTTCTAGCTGGCCCTAGACGATTTCAACTGTCATTTGGCCAACGGACCAGTGCTAATTCGAACGCTGGTTTGAGGGTGGATATATAGGCAATGAGGTCACTAGTGCACCTCTATGCACCCCGAGGGACTGAGTGAACGCGGGTCCTATTTCCCCCGCGGCCGAAAGCCGATGGAGCGAAATAGGACCCGCACTCACAGTCCCGAGGGGCATATAGATGTTTTATAACACGCCTCGATCTAGCCAATATAAATGCAATTATATTTAATAAGAACCATTCCAACAATAGGCTTTGGACAATACATGTAGGTCTTTGAATCACTGGATTTCAATGAACAATGAGCTGTTCAACAATGAGCAGTTCATAAATGAGCAGTTAGGGGGGTGGACGTGGCGTTAAGTTTCGGGTTAGGGTTAGATAGGAACTTTTTTTAAATGTTTTTATTTGAAACAGTTTTCTTAACTACATATACACGAGAACAAAGGAATGTCCACATAATACATAGAGTGCAGTGAGTGTCCATGCATGGTAATCTTTCCCTAGCCAAAACCTTAAAAGTAGCAAATTTCAAGGGAAAGACATCTTGCTTACGTCATTTGCCTGTTGTTTGTATGGACTACTAGGCTCTCCAAATGCCCAGTTTTTGTAGTCGATTGACGAGCCGTCAGACCAGTAGAACTGATTAAACTTGCCCTTACGCGTCATGCCGATCCATATGTTGCCTTGGACTTCTTGCAAAAATGTTGTCAGGAAAGCTATACATGCACAAAACAGAAGGAAAACAATATATGACGTACAAATATACGGTAAAAAAAGAGAGACAGAAACGCAATTCATATTCTGACTGAAAGATTAAGGAGGCCGAGAGATGCAGCTTATTTTATCGGTAGTAACATTTATGAGCACCTCTTGTAGCAAGGCTGACTGCACCAGCCTTCGTAAGAGCCGCTGAGGCAGGGTACACCACACTGCCTGAAATGCCTTTGTGAGCTTTTGTACTTCTACGGCCGTCTGGGTGATGCATGACTCCAGCTCATCATACGCAGGTCTATTATAAGGTTGACAATTCAGCAAAATGGGAATTCTGTATGACTGTCCTTAATTAACTACACGATTCTCCTAGAAATAGGAAATGTCACGTTCACCTGGACCTGGAGTCAATTCAAATACAGTGAAACCTGATAGTATACTGAAACGCAAAAGAAACTTACCACTTGAATGTTTAAAATGTAATGAAATTGTAACAGCAAAATAAAACAAACCAACAATTGCTAATTGAAACATTGGCATTTTATTGATGACATGTCAAGTTTTTGACCAAGATACACCATCTCATCAGTTTGTTCTACAGTAAAGGACAGAAGAGGGTGCAATGTCAGTCCCCTTTCAACAGCGTGTGTGGCAACCATTGATTTGGATACTGGCAGTGCATCATCGGCGCATACTGCTTACCAATCGTGGCATGTTGCTTGAAATGCCCATTTTGCACTGGCCTTTTTAAAGCCAACATCAAGACATCACGTGCAGCTCATTACAATCATCCCATACCCCTTGGCTAATCACTGACAGTCAAAACAGCTGTTCAACAGCTATGCCATGACCATTGAAGGTTCAAGTGACCTTTATACACCATTTGGTCTGACAGTGAGGACACTATTGTCCAAAAATAAGTTCACACATTACTACACGCAGTGTTATTGATGCTATTTAAAGGTTTAAAAGGTGGTAAGTTTCTTTTGCGTTTCAGTGTATTAAGGCCATCTGTCTAAAGTGGCCCATCTGTTCATTCCAAAATTAGTTTGTACACAAATATATGTAAGTAGAACATTAACATAAGCACCCCTGTCCAACGCGAACAGTGGCCAGGGCACTAGGATTTCTATTGCAATTAAACCTGGATAATCTGTCCATGCACAGTAAATTGCCTCAATAAACCAAACAACTGAGATAAATTTGATGAGGAGCTTTAAAAGTGATGAAAAAACTGAACAAAATTGAACTTTTCACTTCAGTTGTAGCTGTTTTGAACTTTTATATACATGTATATATGCATGCATGTCCCCGCTGAACCTCTACGTATAACAATTAAGGGCCACCTGTTTATTCTGGCCACATTTTGTCAGCCCCTTGGATGTGCACTATATACAAGTTTCACTGTACTGGAATATACTTAGAGACAATTTTCAGACTTATCCCATAGGTTTTGTGCATGGGGTTTCAGACGGTGGCCATATATGGAATTCTTTCCCTACCTTGAACACCGCGGTGATGGATTGACGCGACTTCTCCGTATTTCAAGTTGCAATCTTTATGTGCTTCTCTCCAAGTCACATTAGCCTTAATTTTCAGAAAACTCAGATCGTAACATCTAAAAAAATAATAGAATAAAACATACATTAAAAGCAATGTGAAATTAGATTTTAATTTCATGTTGTTAAAGGTGGTCTATTTTTGTGAAATTTGTTGCCGTTTTGATATTTATTTATGCAACAGGACACTCATATAACGTTGGCAGTGGGTCTACTGTCTACCATTAATTGGCCGAGTGGTGTCTGTACCATTGGCAGTGGTGTCTATATAATGGCAGTGGTCTACACCATTGGCAGTAGTGTCTACCTTTGGCAGTGTATGTGTCTACCTTTGGCAGTACTATCTACAATTGACAAGTGACATTTGCCATGGAGAGATACCATCAGTTACCATTGGGGAAAATGCTAAACTGCCCAAAGGCACAGTTAGATATGGCCACTGGATGTCGCTAGAGGCACATGTATTCTGAGTGGTAAACCATTTTCATTTTAAAGGTATAGTTGCAAGTAAATTAATGCTAATAAAGAGCCAAATGACCAGGGGTGAAGTTGTATGACATGTGATCTGTCTTTATTGAATTGGTCCGGGTACCAGACTAAGTCATTCAGCGGGTTCCGGACGCGCGCATTACATGTGTTAACATAGCTGTGCACCAACTATGCAGCTGTGCGCTTCACGTAAACATTCATCAGGACGGTAATGGCGGAATCTCGACGTCATTTTGTCGTCTGTCGTAGATGATGAAGTCCCTAAGAAATAAGAGAAGTGGCCTACAGTGAAAACTGTGTCAGGTGAAATGTGATACTAAAGTGCCAGGTGATTATGCTACAAATGTTTGCTGTAAATATACAACTTTTCCGCCGTGGACCAGCTTCCGAAATCGAAACTCGAAGGACCACTGTCATGACTGTATGATGTATCGTTACTTTTAACCAACCAGATGACAAAAATCTACACATTCGGTATATAAAACAAATATTTACTGCTGTTTATTCGGGTCATGGTTAAGATTATAGGCCCTCGGTGGTCTCGAAACCATGACTATGCCCCTCGGCTTCCGCCTCGGGGCATAGTCATGGATTCGAGATCACCTTGGGCCTATAATCTTAACCATGCCCCTCATTGCAGTCAATATTTGTATATTATGTCATCGACTTGTACTCTTGGGTCGTTGGAATTATATGCTTCTTCTGTTTTCTCAGTAACCTTTTCTCTCTTGTGGTGTTTTATATGTAAAAATTGATTTAGACTTGCGTCGGGGAAATTGAATGTTAAGTATAAGGTTGTGTTTTTTTAAGACGTCTGCCTTGTATGCAGGAGGTCGTGGGTTCGAGTCCCGCCCGAGCACTCTATGAAGTTTTTCACAGTGTCTTGGGAAAGCACTGAGTATACAGTGTTAATAATTACGTCGGGTAGGGGCAAAAACAACCTTACTTAACATTCAACTATATGTACATGTTGAGGCAATGTGTTAGATTTATATAGAATTTAAAAAGAATGTATTGCACAATAGAAATGTCATATTAAAAAGCTGAGTATAAAAAGAAATACTCTAATAAAAAGGAAACTTTGTGAGATCATGGAGTATAAAGGCCAAGTAGTATGATGTATCAAACTCAAGACCCTACTTAATTCTTCCTGTTGTGGTGTGGATCCAGGCTCCATCTATCGTGCAGTTGTCCTTGGGCAAGGGACTTTGTCATAAATTGAGTAAATGGGTACCTGGAAGGGTAGTAAGGCGTTCTTGAGTTGGATTAGCTCATGGGTGCGTGCATACAGGCAGCCGGGATGTATACTCCCATAGGGAGTCATGTATAAATTCAGAAGCCCTTTAGGTTCCCAATTGAAAGGAAGGGTGGCTGGGGCGGGGAGGTGGCGGTAACAACGTGTTATGTCTGCAATATAAACATTCATATTGCTGGAATTAAAATCACCTACTCTCTAAATGCAAAATGAAAAACTCACTCTTTAAAAGAGTGACTCCCTTATAAAACCACTCGGAAACAGTGAAAATCACTCTTAAAAAAATGAAATCCTGTAGAAAGAGTGGCAATCACTCCAAAATAAGGTGGAAAAAACCACTCAAAGGAGGAGCATATGAAGGACAGCTCCTTTCGAGCTGTCCTTTATATGGCTCCTTTGTGGAGTGGTTTTCCCACTCTTTTTGGAGTGATTGCCACTCTTTTTACAGAATTTCACTCCCTTTAGAGTGATTTTCACTGTTTACGAGTGGTTTTATAAGGGAGTCACTCTTTTAAAGAGTGAGTTTTTCACCCTTTTGCATTTAGAGAATAAGATTAATGCTGTACATATATAACATGTATATTACATGTATGTTGATGAGGGCAGTTTGAGACTGCATGGCTCAATACTGAAATACTCGGTCTTATGAAAACCTGTAGGCCTAGCTACATCAACAAGTAATTTCCTGTATATGCCTGCGTCATCATTTTGCATTTTTATCCGTTTCAGGGACACCTTCAGAAACAAATTACTTCAGGTCTAGTTGGTCTTTAATGCAAAAAAAGACGAGATCTGGGGCAATTATATCTGAAGCAGTTTTTTCCCCAAGATGCGCTAAAACGGCTCAGAGTTGCATGAAATTCAGTCATGCTGAAAATGGCCTTCCATGGAGAAACATTCAAATAGCAGTATAGAGAAACAACAAAGGCACTTTTATAAATAAAAAACGGCGTCGTGGGCAGCACACGTATGCTGTGATAAACTAGATGAACAACTGCCTACTCTGGCTTGTTGAGTGCTGGCAATAGCAAAACTGGAGAGAATACATCCGTTTCATACACTAGATTCTACTACTTAAGAAATGGAGCATTTATAAGTAGGAATGAAATTTCTGAATAACACTGCTGAAAATGCAACATGCCAGAAAATTGAAGAATTGTGCAAGATAAAGGCTGTGGAAATCGACATTCTGTGCAAAACAACGCAGACATCTTGAAAAGAAATTGAAGACTTTACTTCGTCATTTTATTCCTTCGTGGACAAAGACTACACCGAGAGCAACACAAATGAGGCCGTCTATATGATTAAGTCCTGGGAGTCATCAGTGCATGCCTTTTTCACAACAACTTCTTGTTCTTTGTGGCGTTTTCTCGAATCCATGACACCCACGATGTCACAAAATTGTTAACTGGTACTGTGTAGAAAATTCATTTCTCTTGGGATAAACTCACAAAAAGAATGCTTCAGCTGATGGAGACCTGGAAATTCAACCCTTTTTATTGCGGCCAATGATGATCTATGAGGGGAAATAACTAAAGATTGAGTTTTAACTGCAGTGTGCAAAACTATAGCAACACCACACACCACTTGATAGCAGTACATTGGTGGCAGGAAAAGATTAAGACTCCACCAGGAGGATTGTGGAAATTGATTACATTATCACAATGAATGCAATGAAGAACATATCTGGACAAGATTTTCAAGACTTTAATCTGTCTTCTAGCTTCAATGACAAAGATATCATCGAAGATAAACATGACTGGTATTTTGGGGTCGTGGCAATTATATGTGCCTTCTGTTTTCTCAGTAACCTCTTCTCTCTTGTGGTGTTTTCCCGCATCCATGACATGCATGACGTCACAAAACTGTTAATGGTTGCTTTGACAATGGCAGATGTTGGAGTTGGCTTCTCAGGAGTACTTGTAAGTTGTCTCTATCTCTTCACATCAAGTTGGGATGCAATCAACATCGTTGAACTCATTGTTTTCTTCTTTCAGGTACTGAGTCTTTGTACTCTGGCAATCATTACGATTGTCCGTTACATAGCGGTGTCCCAACCGCTGAGGCTGGAAACTCTGGTCACCAAACGCCGAGCTTACATCGGATTGATGTCTGCTACTCTGATGGGCATCGTTGTTTTAATTTATGACATATTACAATACTATTTAGTGTCGATCTCCAAAACCCATGCATCAGTCACGAATTCATACATCGTGATTGCAGTATCTATCTGTACTGTAATATTGTTGTATGTTCGAGTCCTTCTGATTGCCAGGCATCAGGCTCGTCGTATAGCGGCAGCTGAAGTCAACTCTGAAGATGCACAAGTTCAGCTTCAACGCTCCAACATCAAAGCTCTGAAAACAGTCATGATCATCGTTGGCACTGTCTGCATCACATGGCTACCCGATGTCCTAATTCGCGCTGGCGGCTGGCGTGAGCATCTACATGTATATCTGTTCCTCATCTTTGACAGCCTTCGCTACAGCAATTCCTGGCTCAATATTCTCATTTACTCCTGCAGAAATGAATCATTCAGAAAGGCTGCCAAACGACTTCTCCGCCCGAATTCTAGACAGTAAATTTGCATTTATGCATATTGTCATACAGTGACATTGAAATTCATTTTTTGGAGAGATCAACACCACTACCAAAATGGAACAAATAAAATAACATTGATCCAAAATAGAAAATGCCATGATTCGTCCCACACTTTCATGAACTTTATCAGCGGAAAAAATGTAATATAAATACTTTGACTTTAGCTATTTACATCTTGGCCCTAATTACAATTGTCCGTTAAGAGCAAGTTTCTCAACCTCTCAGGAAAACAAAACTATACTCTTCAAATGAAAAGCTTAAAGTGTGGTATGATAAGCAGAACACCATGTGCCAACACTTTTTTCTATTGGAGAAACATGGTTCCGAACATTTTAACTAGCGTGCTCTTGTATTAAATCAGGCGTGACGTGTGCAACTCATTTTACCAACTGCATCACCATGGCCAATACACTGTCACAGTACTAATGAACGTGTCGCTTGCTCCACGTCATCATCAACTCAATGAGTCAATTGCCACGGTGCAGTTTTTGTACTGCAATGTAGTGCTAGGCACTTTGTAATGGTCAACTTCATATCAAGTGCTGGCTGACTCCGCTAATGTCTTGCTCGCTGGCTGCTTTCGGTGTTGGGTGATTACCAGTATCAAATTGTAACGAGCCATCGACTATATAGAAGTGAATTAAGCAATTTAGACTTGTGGCTTAATTCTTGTCATGATTAATCATATTTAGAAGCCCGATCAGTCTTTCTAAAGTGCGACTTATTGGAATAATTTGCTCCAGTGGCTGGAGGCAAGTTGTCAAAAATTATATTTTTAAGCTTATTGAAACGGGGCTTTCAAGCTCAGCTTGAGCCTGTGTGACGAAATCGCTAGTCCATAAAATGCCTAAATTCAGTTGTGATTATATAGAGAGGGCGAAAGGTACCCTCACATCTGATGCACGAACTATAGGCATTTGCATGCTGTAATGTAAATATTGTGAGTTTGTGACTTGATTCTAGTGCATTAGATTCAACATTTCGAGTTTAGTATTTTGATGGAAGACTTGAGTGAAGTGGAATAATTTGTGCAAGGCACATGCAGGCAAGCTACTCAAAACATAGTTTGTATTTGTTAAGCTTATTGGCACGGGGACTTTCAAGCTTATCTTGAGCCTGTGTGACGGAATTGACAGTCGATAAAATGCCTGGGTAGCAAACCTAAATTCTGTCGTGATTATATATATAGAGGGCCAAGTGTGCCCTCACATCTGATGCATGAACTACGTATTTGCAGTAGTTCCTGTCATGATGCTGTCCTGTAAATATTGTGCGTTTGCGCAAGTTTAGTCTTTTGATTGAGGACTTGACTCAAGTAGAATAATCTGTGCCAGACACAAAAAGGCAAGTCACCAAAACTTAATTTGTGCTTGTAACAGGGACGCCTCAAGCTCAGCTTGAGCCTGCGTGACGGAATTGGCAGTCCATAAAATGCCCGAGTTGTTTTGTGATTCTGAAGAAAGTTACTGAAACCTCACATGCACTGCATGAACTACGTGTTCATACCAGTACCAGTCAACAAGACGCAGAATAAACTTTGTACATTTTATGTGGAACGTTTGAATATAATTACTCTTACACTGCTTATGCTGGATTGTGTGCAGCCGTATTGAACCCAATGTCTAATGTAGCTATACAGAGATGTGTTGTACTTCACTTGTACAGGTTACCGAGACACTAGTACTGTAATTCATAAGCAAAACCCATTACTCATGTGAAACCAACTATATGTACATGTTCAAGCAACGTGTTATGATGTATTTATAAGTCAATACTGCTCGTCTTGGACAAAAACCATACTGTGACAATGAAATTTCTCTATGATAAGAACAAATGAAATACTAGCTCCTTTTGAAAGGAATCTTTGTGTACATAAAGTATCAAGGCCGAATAGTCATTGTATCAAAGTCACGGCCGGACCGAGGTTAATTTTGCAAGTTGTGGGTTTGAACCTCGACCCCATCTATGGTGTACGTGCCCTTTGGCAAGGGACTGTATATTTGCCCCAAGTAAATGGGTATATGAAAGTGTAGTATGTTACTTGTATTTGATTAGCTTATGAGTGCTTTAAAATAAGCAGCCAGGGCTGTATACGTGTACTGGTATTTCCCATTGCCAACGATAGATACCATTGGCAATAGCATCTACAAATTGTTATCTACTCATGGCATTATATGGTGTCTAAGATAGCCAGTGGCGTCTACTCTTGGCAGTGGTGTCTACCATTGGCAGTGGTGTCTACCATTGGCAGTAGCAGTGGCGTCTACCATTAACCGTGGCATCTACCATTGGCAGTGGCGTCTACCAATGGCAGTGGCGTCTACAAATAATAATTTACTGAGTATATACACAATAGAGAACATCAGTGTCAAGTTATCATATGAATGAAATTAGACAAATAATGAATGTTACGGGTTCAACGGTTTATTTATTTTCAATGAAATGGGTGACTTTCAATTCCATACTTGATCCCATGATTGAATACAAATTTCCAAACCTTGTTGAGGTGTTTAAAAGTAAATCAAACAATTATAGGTAAAACAAGGGGTGTCTAACATTGCCTGTGGTGTATAAAAGTGGCAGTGGTGCCTAGCATTGGCAGTGGTGTCTCGTCTACCATGGGCAGCATTGTCTACCATTGGCAGCGGTGTCTACCATTGGCGATACCTGTGTCTGCCATTGGCAGTGGTGTCTGCCATTGGCAGTGGTGTCTACCAATGGCAGTGGTATCTACAATTGCACATGTATCTACCATTGAGAATTGTGTCTACCATTGGCAATGGTAATGGTATTTGCCATAGATAGATACAATTAGGGCACGTGATATGGGTAACTCCCAAAATTAGGGGTTCAAAAAAGTGACATGCTTTTTAAGATTTCCAAGTGATTAAACGTGGTTTCCGAGTAAAAAATTATTATTTTTATTTCAACAAATGCTACTGAAATTTAATGTTTGTGTGTAGATATGGCACCAAAGTTAATGCAAAATCATTCTACAGCCAATTTTCATTGGCGTAGGTAACCCGGGACACCAAACTCAATACATGGAACAAATTAGAAGCCTTTATGTTCTTTTGTTTTGAATATTTTTCAGGAATCAGAGAAACAAATATTCAAGAAAAGGATGCTGCCCCCTATAATCACAGGCCACAGTCCATTACTGAGAATTTGTGATCATGAGTGGTGATTTTTGAAGCAGAGAGTGTCGTACGTAACTGGGACACAAAATATTATGGACCCCTAATTAGGGGAATTACCCATATGTCGTTGATGTCAATATCTATATTGCTGTTATTAAAATCCACTGAAATTGATTTAGCTCGTTTGCCCTTGCCCGACATAATAATTGTTAACACTGCAGTGCTTTCTCGGGACACTATGAAAAACTTCATAGCGTTCTCGGGTGGGACTCAAACCCATGACCTCCTGCAAACAAAGCAGACATCTTAACCACTCGGTCACCAAGCTAGCCGGTGTTGAATGGCCGGTCTAATCATTTCGCAACGGCGATCGCAATTAATCCACTGAGTTAAACGCTGTGTAATGTCAACACAATTCGAGGTTGCATAGTTACATGCTCTGATGAAATCTCCATGCAGTTAATTTGTGAAAAATAATTGGGGAAATTGGGTCATGGAGAAGTAATTTTTGTGGGTTTTTTCTCTCGAGTTTCAGCATTGACACTGGGTATTGTCATCCATTTTACTGACTCTTTAGGAACCAAATTACTTCAGGTCTATTGTCATCCATTTCACTGACGCATTAAAACAATGTATTCAGGTCTATTAACATCCATTTCACTGGCGCATTGAGAATAAAATTACTTCTGGTCTATTGTTATCCGTTTTACTGACGCATTAAGTCCTGCGGAGTCATCAGTGCCTTCTTGTTCTTTGTGGCGTTTTCTCGCATCCATAACACGCACGATGCCACAAAGCTGTTATGGTACTGTATGAAATTCACTTCTCTTGGGATAAACTCACAAAAAGAATGCTTCAGCTGATGGAGAAATTGAAATTCAACCCTTTTCATTGCAGCCAATGATGATCTATGAGGGGAAATAACTAATGATTGAGTTTTAATTGCAGTGTGCAAAACTGCAAAACTATAGCAACACCACACATCACTTGACAGCAGTACATTGGTGGCAGGAAAAGATTAAGACTCCACCAGGAGGATTGTGGAAATTGATTACATTCTCACAATGCAATGAAGAACATATCTGGACAAGATTATCAAGACTTTAATCTATCTTCTAGCTTCATTTACGAAGATAATCATGTCATCGTAGATTATGATGACTTGAGCATTTGGGTCGTGGGAATTATATGTGCCTTCTGTTTTCTCAGTAACCTATTCTCTATTGTGGTGTTTTCCCGCATCCATGACATGCATGACGTCACAAAGCTGTTAATGGTTGCTTTGACAATGGCAGATGTTGGAGTTGGCTTCTCAGGAGTACTTGCAAGTTGCCTCTATCTCTTCAGAAGTGTTTATGGAAACATCTTTGCAACCATCGTTCTCTTCTTTCAGATACTGGGTCTTTACATCCTGCTAATCATTACGATTGTCCGTTACATCGCCGTGTCTCGACCACTGAGGTTTGAAACTCTGGTCACCAAACGTCGAGCTTACATCGGAATGATATCTGCTACTCTGCTGAGCATCGTTTTCATTATGTTACTACACTATGCATTGCATATTTTACTTTTGTATTTTTTAGTAGGCCTACCGATATGTACTGTAATAATTGTGTACGTTCGAGTCCTTCTGATTGCCAGGCATCAGGGGTGGATTGCAATAAAGACAGTTAGGACGTCCTAACCCCTAGGACGTCCTAAGTCTGACATCACTAAGACATCATAGATTATTTTGCCTTGCAATAAACATTTATGTATCCTAACTTGTATCCTAGGACACATAACATTTAAGACACCTAATATGTGTCCTAAGTTATGTCTTTGGAAAAAATTTCTAAATTTCCTGCTAAATTTAGACAAAATGAGCATTGTGACTAGGATCAAAAGTATATTTTTTGATAGTTTATCTTTCTTAAACTCAGTTTCCACTGAAAGGAAATTACGATTCAAGCTGGACCTATGTTAATTCTGAAAGTTTTCACGATGTTTTTCACGCCACTGTCACGCGTACGTACGGCATCAACAACCGGCAAGTAATGTAGTGCACATGCGCGATGGTATGCAAACGCACGAATGCGATTGAAACGCCGCTCACAACAGTAAAGACATACAAGCTTTTATGTCTTAGCTAAGACGTACTAACTTTTGGATATTGCAAGGCATTTTTCAATGTGTCGTAGCTAAGATGTCATAAACTCAGTTAGGACACATGATGTGTCTCAGACTAAAGACGGTTATATTGCAATCCACCCCAGGCTCGTCGTATAGCAGCAGCTGAAATCAATCCAGAAGATGCACAAGTTCAGCTTCAACGGTCCAACATCAAAGCTCTGAAAACAGTCCTGATCATCGTTGGTACTGTCTGCATCACATGGCTACCCAGTGCCACGATTCATTTTATAAAACGAGATGGAAATTGGTATCTATACTTCATTAATATTGTTTTTAACAGCCTTCGCTACAGCAATTCCTTGCTCAATATTCTCATTTACTCCTGGAGAAATGAATCTTTCAGGAAAGCTGCCAAAAGACTTCTCCGTCTGAATGCCAGACAGTAAATTTGCACATTTATGCATATTGTCATACTGTGATATCCTAGGTATTCATTCTTTGGAGAGAACAACACCACCACCAAGAGAGACCAATAAAATAACATTGATCCCTAATAGAAAATGCCATGAACTTCAGCAGCAGAACAAAAAGAGATATAAATACTGCGACTGGCCCTAATTACAATTGTCTGTTACGCAGACGTTTTTCAAACTCTCAGGCTGAATAACTATACTCTTTACTGGACAAGCTTACATAGTGTGGTATGATTTGCAGAACACCACGTGCCAGAAGTTTATCTATTGGAGAAACGTGGTTCTGAGACGATCCAGCTGATTTCTCAACATTTCAACTAGCATATGTTCCAGTTATCATCGGGCTTGACGTGTGCAATGTGCAACTCATCTAACCCTAACTGCAGCACCATAGCCAATACACTAGAGTTGCAGTTCTGGACAACATGTTCAATTAGGAAGGAGCCTACCTTTCAGTATGCATATACTTTGACATTAATGAACATGCCGCCTGCTCCACATCATCATCAACTCGATCTACGAGTCAATCGCCACTCTGCAGTTTTGCATTGCAATGTAGTTCTAGCCCCTTTGTAGTGGTCGACTTCACATTAAGTGCTGGTTGATTCAGTTAATGCCTTTATGCTCGCTGGCTGCTTTCGGTGTTGGGTGATTATCAAATTGTAACGAGTCATTGACTAGAGGTGAATTAAGGTAGACTTGTGGCTTGATTCTTGTCGATATGTTTGGAAGCCCGAGTTCGGACTTTCTAAAGTGAGACTTGGTGGAATAATTTGCTCCAGTGGCTGGAGGTAAGTTGTCTAAAATTGTATTTTTAAGCTTATTGAAACGGGGCTTTCAAGCTCAGCTTGAGCCTGTGTGACGAAATTGGCAGTCCATGAAATGCCTAAGTACCTAGCGAGCCTAAATTCCGTTGTGATTATATAGAGAGGGCGAAATAAGGTACCCTCACATCTGATGCACGAACTAGGCATTTGCATGCTGTCATGAAAATATTGTGAGTTTGTGACTTGATTCTAGTACATTAGGCTCAACATTTTGAGTTTAGTATTTTGATGGAAGACTTAAAGACATAGGCTCGTCAGCAATGTGCGCGAGCCAATTTCGTGCCAAGAACTACGCAGCTCCATAGCAAAGGCATAGAGCTGCGTATTTCGTGGCACGAATTTGGCGCTCGCGCATTGCTGACGAGCCTCTGCCTTTAAGTGAAGTGGAATAATTTGTGCAAGGCACATGCAGGCAAGCTACCCAAGCTTATTAAAACAGGCAGTCCATAAAATTGCTTGGGTAGCAAACCTAAATTCCGTTGTGATTATAGAGAGGGCCAAGTGTGCCCTTACATCTGATGCACGAACTACGCATTTGCAGTAGTTCCCGTCAAGATGCTGTCCTGTAAATATTGTGAGTTTGTGACTTGTTTCTAGTTGATACATTAGGTTCAAAAATTCGAGTTTACTATTTTGATGGAAGACTTAAGTGAAGTGGAATAATTTGTGCAAGGCACATGCATGCACGGAAGCTACCCAAACATAATTTGTATTTGTTAAGCTTATTGAAACAGGACTTTCAAACTCAGCTGTGACAAAATTGGCAGTCGATAAAATGCCTGGGTAGCAAACCTAAATTATGTTGTGATTATATAGAGAGGGCGAAGTGTACCCTCATATTTGATGCACGAACTACGCATTTGCAGTAGTTCGATCCCGTCATGATGCTGTCATGTAAATATTGTGAGTTTGTGACTTGATTCTAGTTGGTACATTAGGTTCAAAAATTTGAGTTTAATATTTTGATGGAAGACTTATTAAGTGAAGTGGAATAATTTGTGCAAGGCACATGCAGGCAAGCTACCCAAACAAAAATTGTCTTTGTTAAAGTTGCACTGTCCGTGTTTGGGTGAAAGGATTAAAAAAAACAATTCACACAAGCGAACGAATTTAGAAAGGTTACGTTTCTCTGTAACGAAAAATATAAAAAACTTAAATTTCCGACGTCGGAAATCGGAGATAAAAGCCTTTTTCTTGAAACGGGCCTCATATGTAAGTTGTACATATGCGCGCGTACGCTCACATGTACAAAGTATGTGTACATTACGTCATAACCCTGTCGAATAAAAGACAGGGCCCGTCTTTTATTATTTCTTGTTTTTAATCGACTGGCATTAATCCTTGATGGATTTTTACGTTCCTGGTACCAAATTAAAGCTGATAACTTTTTCTATTCTAGAAAAATAGCAATTTCACTTTAAACAAAATTGTTGACGCTCAAATCGGCCTAAAATCGGACAGTGCAACTTTAAGCTTACTGAAACAGCTAGGACTTTCAAGCTCAGCTTGGGCCTGTGTGACGGAATTGGCAGTCCATAAAATACCTCAGTAGCAAGCCTGAATTGTTTTGTGATTTGATGAAAAGGTTTTGTGATTTAATGAGAATGCAGTACTGCATTCTCACATGCACTGCATGAACTGCGCATTCGAAGCAGTACCAGTCAAAATGACGCAGTATTAATATCGTGCGCATATGTGCAACATTTTGGTTCAGTGGATAGGATTACTCTTGAATCACTCAACTTCTGCTGAGATGTGTGCAGCCGAAGTACAGTGTGAACCTATCATAGTTTTTCAGAGAGGTGCTGTGCATTAGCCTTTTTGAAGTGTGGCGGACACAATAGGAGGGCGCACTTTGCAGTGGGTATAAAATCGACTAAAATGCAAAATAACTCAATTTTTCACTTTACACTTATTAATTTTATTTATAATTCTGTCTATGTATTATAATTACAACATGTAAATCAAGTTTTTGAAAAGAAATACAATTGATAAAAAAATTAATACCCAAATGAAATTGCGCCCTCTCCTTTTGTTCCGCCATACTTCTAAAAGGCTAATTGTAGATGTACAGCAGCCGATTTCACGAAACTTTACGCAATTGCGCAAGTCCACTTACGCCATAAATTATTGCGCAACTTGCGCAATAAGTTGCGGCGCGTTTCACGAAAGTTGCGCCACATTTGGATATGGCGCAACTCGCCCACTTACGCCATAAAATGTGGCGTAACTTGCGCAATGGATTTTGGTGGCGTAAGTTGGAAAAATGTGTCGTAGGACAGTGAAAAGTGGCGATAATGCAGCTAGCTACACGTGCTTATTTACCGTATCGTCAACGAACTGAACCCCAGCCTTCCGTTAGAGGAAAACGGCCTTTATCAGTGAAATCTTCGACGCGACGCATGATGACCGAGCGACGGCAGCCATGATGACAGTGCAACATTTGTGAAAAACAACGACGTATGTTTTATGTATGACTATTTTATCAAGCGCAAACATCCAATAGTCGTTGATAAACTAGAAATTAGCCTCGTCCTAGAAGTTACAACTGCTAAAGTGAGAAAATAAACGTTGCGCAGCTAAGGAGAGTTTCGTGAAATCGATCTTGGGTTTATTGCGCAGCTACGCCATAAAGTTATGGCGCAAGTTGCGCAGTGTTTCGTGAAATCGGCTGCTGCACTTGTACTGGTTACCAAATACAAGGACTGTACCCGGGGGGTCACTCTGTATGCCGGTATGAAGCCATGTGCATTCTAAATTTTGAAGGTTAGGGGGTGTTTTTTTGCCTCCAAAAGCGGCTCCACGTGAACCTGCAAAAAAAGAGCAAATAGGCACGCTCCAGCAATAGGTCCTCTCTCGTTTTCCTATCTAAATAAAGAGCCATATATCCTGTAAATAGTGCGGCGAATGAGACTCCGGGCACCACTTTGGGAATCGGAAATGCTGTGACGATTTTCATTGATTAGTACACCACACTGTTTTTGTAAGTTCATTCAAATTTTGCAGATTAGGTGGGGAGGGGGGTGTTTTTTGCCTTAAAAAACGGGATATTTTATGTACATCCCCAATAGGGGCGCTACTTTTTGAGTGGGAATGCACATAGGTTCATACTTTGCTTGTTCCCACCGCCCAAACTGGGCGCTGGTATGGGCTGATGTGCCTTCACAGATTTCTGTGACGGAAACACATGACACAAAGGTCACATATTTATACAGACGCGCGGAGCATTGTGGGTTGCGTACTGCCAGACGAAAAATTGATAAATAGTATATTAACACTTATATATCCAGTGCGAAATTAAATTTACTAATAAAATAAGTTTATCGTGTTCAAGACCTGCCTTGTTTGCAGGAGAAATTGTTTTTACGTCAGTTTACAAGAAAAAGAATTTTTTTTATACAATTTTGGCCAATGAGGACGCAAATAAATTAGCCTGTACCAGCGCCCAGTTTGGGTGGTAGGAGCGAGCGAAGTTCATACCAGCATACAGAGTGACTCCATGAGAGACTGTATAATACTAGTGTGTTTCTACTGAGCATGATAACCGTTTCCGAAATGCTTCAGAAACGGTATCCAAACAGCCTTAAACAATTATTTGGCGGTGCGCACACCGGTAAATTAAACTTGCTCAGAGGTTTTTGCCAGTGCATGCAGCGATATTTTTGACAGTAGAAACAGCAGATAATGTTTTTTAATGGGGCACATCGTTCCAAATGCCATATGTATGAACCGGTACCGGTATTAATTATGTCTTCAGTACACCAAGTTTTAAACCCACCTCCCACCGCAGACGTCCCATTGTTCCTCTTTTGTTTGGACTTAGTTTTTTTGGTGACTGCTCTAATTTGTTTTGTACATGATTCCAAAATCGTGGACGTCCTTGGCAATCGCGGATGCTATTGTTGCTATTGTTAAACGTCCGCGATTTGAATACAGACACACGTGCACACAGACAAGATAAAGACTGAAGCTGTTGCACACTGTATTGCCTAAAACCATTTAATGCTGTGCTCCCAATAAAGCTTATAATCAAAACCTGTTTATCATATATGGATCCAACAACATACATGTACATGTTGAGGCAATGTGTTAGATTTGTACAGAAGCAACAGGTCGGGCGAAGGGTAAAGCAAAGATCGATCGAGTCACACATTTACGATGGGTGGAGCGACGGGCGGGTCGTGTGACAGGTCATGTGACGAGTCGTGTGACAGGCCATATGTTGCAGGTCATATGTTACAAGTTGTGACGGTCATGTGATGTGTCATGCGACAAGTCGTGAAACGTGTCATATGCGACGGGTCGTGTGACGGATTACGTGACAGGTCATATGACAGGTCATGTACTATGTGACCACACTCACCTGTCATTGAGTTTGTAGGCACCCTCGATGCAGTTCCCAACTGGTGGTGCATCAGTTGTAAAAGACACCTGTTTATTATTGTCCCATTTGCAAACATAAGGTCGGCGTATGCCACAGTTATGATCTTCCAGTAAACCTGCGGGAGAGACAAAAAGAAATAATAAAATACAAAGTAAACATGAACAGTTTCAAATTAAGAGGCCATCAAAAGTTGTCAACATTTTACAGTTGTACAGAGAGTATTATTTGAAATGTCAACATGTTAAAGGAGCGTGACCAGAGTTTCTGGAAAATAGTTTTCGATGTAACTTACCATTATTATCAAGTAACTCCCATACACACCTCCCATGTCCCAAAAACCCGAAAACATTCGCAATTTCCAGTAAAAAATTGAACAAAACTATCGAGTATGCTTTCAGCGGATAAACGTTGATACTGGAAAATTAGTTTACAAATAATCGGTGGATTTTCGACGATATCCTCGGAAATATGCGGCCTAGAAGCGCGGGAGTTTCAGTTTCGTAATCAGAAAAATATAACGGATGTTATGATATAAAAATCTCATGACCCATAAGGCAAGTCCCGGGGAGTTATGGGTAAAAAAAAGTGATCTGGTCACACTCCTTTAATACAGTGCATGTAAAGTCCTACGCGACCTTCGACCTCCTTACTACACTTGTAGAACCGTGAAAATGTTGACAACTTTGGACGGCTCCAGCAAATGTATACTCTCTCAAAAGAGAAATGCAATTTTCATAAAATATACTTGATTAGGACAGAAAGCTTGTTGAATACAGTGAAATTGTGGATGACAAGGCACTGATCGACCAATCACTTTGGAATTGCTTTCAAGAACTGCTCTGCTTCAGTGATTTCCTTCAGGTCCAAGTGGACCTGCTTGAACAAAATGGCCATGTTCAAGCGTACCATTCTCGTTACTCCGGAGAAATGCTGCGCACTGCACTCGGGTCACATTACGCGAATGTCTCTTGCCATCATAACTGCACAAAAAATACTGTTTTACTGCTTGAAATGAACTGAAGAAAATACAGGTCTACTGTAATTCGTGAGAATCATTGACCTTGGTGAGTTGTTGTTTAGTTGACATGTTGAGCAACTTCACCTAAAATTCCACCCGTATATTTTGCCGTCTTTGTACAAATCACATGGCACTCGTCAGGAGTTAGAGCACGTACACCCCTTACAGAAGACTTCCAAGCTTGCTGCAAGCTGGTCTGCAAGCTTGCAGACAAACTCGCAGCAAGCTCGCAGCAAGCTCGCTGCAAGCTCGCAGCAAGCTTGCCGTAAGCTCGCCGCAAGCTCGCCGTAAGCTCGCCGCAAGCTTGCCGTAAGCTCGCCGCAAGCTTGCCAAAAACTTTCCATAAGCTTGCAGAAAGCTTGCCATAAGCTTGCTGCGAGCTTGCTGCAAGCTCGCAGCAAGCTTGCCGTAAGTACTCCCCATTTGTCAGGAAGTAGCAAGAGCATACTCTCACTCTCAGTGTCGTTATTCTTGCCGTTTGCACGTGCAGGAGTATACTCGTGTTAATACAAGCACACCCCCAAACGCAGCCATGCAGTGATTTCCAAAGCAATGAAATGTGGCATTTTTGGGGGGCGGGGGAATCAATAGAGGATGCTCCATTCCACACGTACTACATACCCTTTTCATTGACGAGAACACAGTGTTCCATGCTATCAAGGCTTCTTGCATCAGATGGGTCCCATTCTAATAAGGCCACTGTTGCGGGTTCGTCATCAGACCAACTATACAAAAAACAAACAAATGTAAATTAAAACATGTAAACGGTAACATGCAAACGGTAACATGCAAAAATACAAACAAATGAAACATATACTTACTAATATGTCATTGGGGAATTTCTATCAGTCAGACCTATCCAATATGATTGTGCTTGACCTTTCAGCTGCAAAGTAAAATATCATGAAAGATTTAAAAGCCTCCAATACAATATAAGTCTGTTTTCAATACTGGAGAGACTTTTTCACCAGGATCATAACTCTGTGCAAAGCCAGTTATCTTCTCTCAAAACAAAAGAAATATCTTAAGACAGATCCAAGGAGATAACTTAAGCAACAAATAGTGCGACAACATACCTTTCTGAAAACCCTGTATACAAATTTCCTATTTAACGTATAGACACATACTTTGTGACATTTGTTTGTGTCCTTGTTAAATACGGTATATTGGAAATTTGCACACAGGGGTTTCAGGAAGATATATTGTGGCAATATTCGTTGCAGTTCTTTAGCTGAAGTTATCTACTTAGATCTATCTTAAGATATTTCTTTTGTTTTGAGAGAAGATGAATGACATTGTACAGAGTATCCTGGAGGAAAAGGTCTCTCTAGTATTGAAAACAGACACATATTTGCAATTTTACTTCACGAGTCGACAAGAAAAATCCGACTAAACGTGTTGATAGCAGTGGTAACAAACCCCACATGCCCTTTTTCCTGTGTAAAATGGTACCTTTGTGGTAAGAGAAATTTACAACTAAAGGTGCTTTTTCGAAAATAAATTGTCTGCAGACATTTTTTTTACTAGCCATTTCAACACAAAAACATGCAAGGTTTTTTCCAGGTTTTTAGAGGCATTACTGCATGTATGTGGCTGAAATTTCTACAAGGTAGTTTCAGAAATTGATTTAGCTTGCGTCGGGGAGACTGAATGTTAATTAGGGTTTGTTTTGCCCTACCCGATGTAATTATTAACACTGTATACTCAGTGCTTTCCCGAGACACAATGAAAAACTTCATAGCGTGCTCGGGTGGGACTCGAACCCACGACCTCCTGCAAACAAGGCAGAAATTATTTGTTTAGTTATGTAAGGCCAAACAAAATAAATGGTGCGTTTACGGTAACGGCCTAAAAAAAAACCAGGTAGGTAGGTAGGAAAATAATTTTATTTTGTCATTTGTTTTACATTTCACTTCATGCATTTGCGTGTTGTTTTGCAATGTTTGAAACTCACTGTTAACACTATTAACCATGTTCATGTACAAGTGTAGAAAATGTTATGTTCGTTGGAAATTATTGCAAATAGTGCTCATTAAAAATTATCAACTTGAAAATTTGCAATAAAAATGTTTGAGGTCTGCAATTTGGCCTCAACAAATTCCAGGTAGGTCGGGTTACCATAAACACACCATTTATTTTGTTTGGCCTAATGCTGTTGTTCCTGTTTTTAAAAGTTTTCCAATGATGTAATCTTTTATTTTTACCTTTATGTTTTACTTTTAAAACTTTTTATGTCAAAAAAAAAATCCGTCTTTAAAGTCTTGCAGAACAAATTAGCCCCTTGGACAAAAAGTTACCCCATTGTCACCAACAGTTCTATGTGCAGCAAAGTTTTGAAAATGTGAAAATCTTTACTCACAAGTTGTAGCACGTATTGTTTTTCCTCCGCGTCTTTCATTGGTGTCAATCGCGCCCCTTGCCTATTGCACCATTCCTCTGCTTGATGCCAGCTCAGCCAATTCGCATCGTCCATTGCTTTGCTAACGAAGTAGCAATCGCCTGATCGATGTTCCCAATCTGCTGGGCCTGTGATTAAAGAGAGTTGGAAAACTTTTAAAGGCCCTGTAGATGATCTGTTTTTGAGCGATTCTGCGAATAAAACCATTATAAATCAAAAGAAAGACATCAACAAACTCATCCGAAGAAATTTCAGCTTTGTAAAATGTACCACGTTTAAAAAAACCATGAAAATCCATATGCGTTTTCCTGGTCTTGGCGAGGTGTTTCAAATATTCGTTCTCAGTGGATCGGGTATATGTGGCTTGCGTCATGCACTCTGTGGCGCACATCATATACTGCGTGTGCGCGCGATCCATAAAAATGCATCGCGTTGGAACACGCACACGCAGTATATACACAGCGCCCATGCATTTTGGACCGCGTAGATGCGAACCAAAAATAAGTAAATCGTTTGCAAACGATCTAAATAATTTCACCTTTACGTATTATTTTCTGGTAAAATTATATCATTTTGAGCGGAAACCTTTCATTGGGTAGTTGCTATTAATTCAATCTTTACTTTCAGAACTTTTTTCCTGTAAACTAATCGATTATATTTTGGGGTCATTGCAAATGATCCACTGGGCCTTTAAGAACAGGAACAACAGCATTACATAACTAAAGAATATAATGTTGATAAACTGCCTTGTAGAAATTTCAGCCACATATAGATGCAGTAATACTTCAGAAAACCTGAAAAATCCAGCAGAAAAAATACCTTCAGTTGGCAATTTCTCCCATAAAGGTATTTAGGATGAGAGAAAAATCGTAGGATTTGAATCCGAGACCTTTGACTCACTACATGCACAATTTTCGTGAATCGGACTCGACTCGAGTCACATTGGAAAATGACTCAGACTCGGACTTGACGATGATGACTCGGACTCGAACATAGTGACTCGTCACTCACAAGTCACATATTTCAAAAAAAGATAAAATAGATTCTTGGGAAAAAACATTCACCAGGCCGGCAAGGAGCGCACGAGTACGTCATCATTTCACATATTGTGTGAATGAAATATAGCAGATTCAGTTTCATTAATTTGGCGAACAAGTGACTTGTAACTCGGACTCGGACTCGAGGAAGGTGACTCGTGACTCGGACTCGAGGCTAATGACTCGAGACTCGGACTCGAGGCTAGTGACTCGAGACTCAGACTCGGACTCGATATTGGTGACTCGACTACAACACTGTCAACTTGTGAAGTAAAATTTTGGGTAACTGCAAATTATGTATTGAGGTTTAAATGTACTTACAAGGATTCTGTAGCCCAGGTACTGCAAAAAAGAAAACCAAAAACACAAAAGATTAGAGTTTAAACTCAACTGCCAAATTCCGACCACGGCAGTTTCTTTTTAAAGGTCAATAGACCATATCGAGTAGCTGCCATCTTGTAGGGCAGTTTTTTTCCTGGAGGACAGGCATGTTTGCACATTTTGTGCTTTATACAATATACAGTCAAACCTGTGTATAAGGATCACTCGTCGAGAGAGATGAGAAAAGTGGTCTCTATAGACAGGTGGTCTTTCTGGACAGGTTTATATATCGGCAACTTTGAATTTTTAAGCCTTATTTGACCTGCGCATGTGCTTCATGTTAACTAATGAGCATTTGGCCCTAGTTAATTTGTGAAGCCTTTTTAGCATGTGTTGCGTGTGAACACCAATTTTGTTCATTACCATGTCTAATTATGACATTTTTGAGCAGAATATTTAGGAATTACAGAGGAATTTTTGCCACTATACACAGGGTGAGATGGCCATATGGGGAGACAAAATGAGTGGCCGCTGGTTACATTAAAGGGCCCTGAAATGCTCAATAACTTTATGCACAGTTTTTGCTGCATATGAAGGATTACTTGTGTAGAAAGACAATACTACTGTTCATTTTCAACTTTGAAAATTTCTTCACATAAACTCACAGAAAGAGGGCGCTGTTTGGGGCATGTCACTTTAGGAACACAGCAGAAAAGCAAAGAAAAACCATAAGACTTCAAACTGGAATTAAGGGAAAATGCTGCAGTTTCCAGCCTTAGTTTTTTTCATGGTTTGCAACAGGCAACATGTAAAACAAACCTAAACCGTCATGGGTTACAAAAGTTTCAGCAAGTTGGAGAAAATTGTGGAAATGTTTGTGCACAGTTTAATGAGATTTTCCTGTGTTTTTCTACTGTGACATCACTACTTTGCTCATGCATATGTAAATTTTCATTAGCATAAAAATCAAAAACCTTGATTTTAACCTCCCAAACAACTTCCAAGTAGGGTTTTTATGATTGTAAATTAATGGACTAGTTCCATAGCACAGATTTCATTGATAAAAACACTATTTCAGGGGCCCTTTAAGCAGGTGGTGTTTTTTTACAGGTTTAATAATGAATAATTTTTCATAGTGGGGGAGGGGGTGGCGATTTTGAGTGGTTTTTATGGACAGGTGGTCGCTAAGACAGGTTTGACTGTATTGTTGACCAATAAAAATATCAAATACTGCCCCACAAGTTGGCAGCTGGGAAATTCCCAAAATTAGGGGTCAAAAATGTTTGGTACTGTCCCAGTTACGTACGACACTCTCTGCTTCAAAAATCACCACTTATGACCACAAATTCTCAGTAATGGACTGTGGCCTGTGATTATAGGGGGCAGCATCATTTTCTAAGCACCTTTTTGTGCTAAACAGATTTATGAAATTAGCCCCGGGTCACATTTGATCTAGACCTAAACATGAGTTGAGGCTACTTACATGCGGCCGTTTCACATACAAGTCCCGCCATAGCGAAGCACTGTTGATTCGTCCATTGGCCGTTTTCTATATTCATAGCAACACAGTCACTCCCCTCGTCAGAGGGCTTACGGCCCCAGTTGACATAGTTAATCACTCTCTCGTCTTCGTACCGGTAATAACCTATTGCAGTCATCAACAACAAAAATGTCACTTTGAAATAAACGATTTATATACAGGGTGTCCCAGAAAAAACGAAATCGAGATTTATCGTTGTTTAATCATACTTTAATCTCAATCTTGAATGATAAATGACACATACATGTATTTGGAAAGCTTAGTTCCTCATCTTTCAATTGGTACCATACTTCGGGCATGAATGAATAAAGACAATATGAAGCAGGGCTACCAAAAGTCGTTTGCACAACGATACCTGAATTTCAGGGGTTTTAACACGCACGTTTTCAATGCACACGTTACCATCTCCGAATCCATTCATGCAAAAAATTGGTCAGGTGTGAAAAAAACGAATGATTTAAAAAAAAACATGGAAATTCAATCCATATTTAAATGCAGGATATCTATGTCATCCCTGGCTCATTTTTCCTGACTGAGGTATCATACGAAAGGGCAGGAAATGAACCTTTTAGAAATGTGATTATTTCTTTGAAATTCAGGTATCGTTGTGCAAACGACTTTTTGGTAGCCCTGCTTCATATTGTCTTTATTCATTTATGCGTGAAGTATGTATCATATGAGTGGTATCAAATGAAAGATGAGGAACTAAGCTTTCCAAATATGTGTCATTTATTATTCAAGATTGAGATTAAAGTATGATCGATAAATCTCGGTTTCGTTTTTTTCTGGGACACCCTGTATAGTCCTAATTTCTTAGAGCTGCTTTAAACAAGCCCCGTTTTCATAGTGCTTAAAGGCCCTATGTATCATTTGCAAGAAAACTTTTTACAATTTCGTGGAATAAGAGTGTAACATATCTAAGGAAGAATGTTGGTAAACTAGCCAGTCAACCCTCTGCCCAACAGTACGGAGAATCTTGCGATCATGTTGGCGTAGCAGTACTTTCCTGGCTTTCAACCTCTGTGGCCCTGGTTCGAATCCTGTTCGGGTCAGTATGTGGATTGGGTTCTCAGTCCCTGCTTGATTCCATGGGTTTCCCCTATACAGAATTGTGTAGGGGTTTTCCTCCCACCTCTAAAACTGAGCATTTCTTCACCGTCTTCTCTTCACAGGTTTCTTCAGGCTTATGAGCTACAGTGCCTTTTAAGGAATCCTTGGTTTCAGTACCAGAAGGAATTAATAATAATATGGACCAACCATCAACGGTGCGGTGCAAGCTTAGCCAAATATTTCGTGAGCCAAGAGAGTTTTGTGCCTCTTTTCTGAATTCGTCGTTAGCCTTCTTGCTGTGCAAACCGGGAAGAGTTGCGTTGTACCTCTGCTGACATTCGTACAGAGCCTAGAAAGAAAAACAAAATTAAGTATCCGGTCGTGTGCGTACGCATACAACGCGCTTGTTTTATGCGGAACGTGCACGATCGAACAAAAACAACTTGATGCACAGCTAGCAGTTCATACGAACGTAGCCTTTTGACAAGGCCTCGTGAATTTGGGCGATTTAGTGACTTGAGTAGATCTATACACGCCGAGTGTCTCATTCACTTGGCCTTTTCCGAACTGACATCTTATGTTTTTCTTTATAATTGCTACCGAATTCGGTAGCAGAAATCAGCCAATCACGTGCAGGTCACCCTATGCAAATTACGTCGTGACCTCCTACAAACAAGGGAGGTACATGTAGTCTTATGCTTTTGAATTCACTGGGTAAATTAAACAGCAAATTAATCAAATCAAATGGAAAATATATTCATTCCGAATAAAACTTGGATGTAATAAACAATTTGTCAAATTTAAATGCATTTACATGGAGCTCAATGGGGTATTTTTGAAGTAAATGTAAGTGCCGTACCTACATTGATAATGAACGAGTCCGCAACGCCGGAGGCGATGTGATTGGTCGGTAGGAACGTAGGTGACTTGCATCACACGCACGCGTGCAAAACCGGTACCTTAATTGCGCTCATTGGCTCAGTTGACAGTTTGTTTTCGATCTGTTTTCAAAATCTTTACGTGTAGAGTGGGGCGTGGTAAATGTTGTTGTGACGTACGTTGCACATTCGGGTCAACTGCTTGCATGTAATGAATAATGTAGCAGTTGCCAGTTCAGAAAAGGCCTTATGGCAAAACAGAAGGCATAACGTTCGCACAGCCTTGGTATACTCCGCTCAAGATGCCCAATTGTCTCACATTTTAATTACCAAACAATATAACCCGAAAGCCATAAGGCCTTGCCAAAAGGCTAATACGAACGCGGTGTAGGAAAGTGAACCCAAACATGGCAAAACGACAAGCTAATTTTTGTAACTTTTACCGATTTACACAAAGAGGTATTTATTAATGTATTAAAAATAGGTCTGGCCAGTCTTAAACAATCCGTTTAAAACCAGCTAGGGTCCTGCATGGGCGCTGATAAAAATGAGTTTATTGTGTTTTTGCGTCACTAGTGCTGCAATCTCTGTGCACACAATTTTGAGGACTCGGGTCGTCAAAATGGAGATCCACTTTCTAGTGATCTCAACCTGGGGCTGTGATTGGTTAATTCCAAAATGGGCGGAGCTTACCGGATCTGTCTATTGGCAATGCCCAACACACAAGACATTTCATGAAACATGTGAAATAAGTGATAGTTACTTCACATATTTAACTACGGGTCTTTCTATAAATTAGGGGGTCCAAAAGTGTGACATTTGGTTAATTCCCTCGTTACACCTGATACGTATTATTTTTCGTACAAACTCATTAAAATGGCTTTTAAACCATTTTGTATGAATTGTACTTTATGTACACACTCTTTGAGAAAGTATTTAAAGAATGTGTCCTGAATTTACAAAAACAAAATGTAAAATGTAACGGGGGACACCAACATTGGACCCCTAATTTATAGAAAGACCCATATACTCACATTTAAACTTGGGATGAGAGAAAAATCGCAAGGGCCCATACGGGATTCGAATCCAAGACCTTTGACTCACCGGGCAGACGCTCTACCAGCTAAGCTATAAGACACAGTGGTATACTTCAACAGGTTTCCCATATGAACCCAATTTTTCTCTCGGTATGGTGCATTATCACCATTGAAATGAAACAACCAAACTTGGGATGAGAGAAAAATCGTAAGGGCCCTATCGGGATTCAATTTTTCTCTCATCCCAAGCTTGGTTACTTCGTTTCAATGGTGATTAGGCACCATACCAGATAATGTGTTTGTTGTACTCACATCTGAATACGTAAAGTGTATTTGTGGATATTCTTTATTGAGCGTGTCAAACATGAAGCAGCGTCTTTCAATGAGTGTCCAGCCACTTGGGCAATGAACAGGCGTCTCCGTGACTGCGTTCGTACTGCCAGTGGCTGTAAGAAAACAATACAAAACAAAACTTTTTAGACCAAACATTATGGTGGCCGGTAGAACACCTGGAGCACGTTCAACGTACAGCACAATACATACCGGCATACCGAAAACACTGAACGCAACCAAACGCACGGTATTCCACATATTGCAATCCCAACTCGAACGTGGTATGCTTACCATGATGGCGGATGGATAAATTGTGGCTACGGCCTCAGGGTTTCAAGTTAATATTTTGCTTCAACAGTCAGCGTGTCTAGGAGAATTCAGAAATATTTATTCTTTTATTGACTGTGAAAGACCATTGTCAGCTGAGTTAGCAGTTTCGATTTGCAGTGTAATTATCCGAATCTTCGCGTTAAGTGTATATAGCCATGGTGCTTTACAAACAGTGTTGTCTACATGCAGTAGCCACGTTTGATCGCACGTTTTGGGATGCAGTCGTTCAACAAGCCATTTCGAATGCAGCATACCCACGCTGCCATACGTATTTGGGTATTGTGCTGTTGAACCACCTCTGATGGGGATGCTCGCAAAACAGATTTTGACACTTTCTGCGACCATGCGATTGTTCTAGTCATTAATAAGCACAGCAGGCAAAGCGCGGAAACCTCACACAAACACCAGTTATGTAACATACATCAAATAGTCTCCTTATATCACATAGAATCATATTTATACTAATTGGCACATCTTTATGACAACGTCCTTGGACAAATGGGAGAAATGTCCTACCCAAACTTGGCCAAAAGTGAATTAACACTGCCATGGTCTAGTGTCTCTGTATCTGTCAAATACTGCAACAATCTCCTCGTCGGGATATATCAGTTGCAGGCGCAGGCGCTGTATCGTATAGTGCCCGACATCTGAAAAGCGCACTCTTGTTTTCGACAGCGCACTGTTTTGACCGAATAGCCAATAGCAGTGTGCCTACTATCGAGAATGGCTATATCATTGTCGGATGCATTTTGTGAATGGGTCTGACATTGCGCCTTTCAGCAACGTGTCCAGACATGTATATAAAAGAGTATCCCCATCGGTCAGAAATAGCTTTGCACCACATTATGAATAATTTCATTGATACAATTAGAACAGCAAAGCCACCATGGCTCGCTACTTCCTATTAATTAAAGGCAGAGGCTCGTTAGCAATGCGCGTGCGCCAAATTCGTGCCACGAAATACGCAGCTCCATAGCAAAGCCATGGAGCTGCGTATTTCGTGGCACGAATTTGGCGCACGCGCATTGTTGACGAGCCTGTGCCTTTAAATTCCTACGAATTAAAATCCCAACCCCATCACTCGTACCCCAACCCCCACCCCAACCTCCATTTAACTACCACCCCATCACCCCCACCTCGTCACCCCCACCCCATCACCCTCACACCTAGTCTTTCGGCAAGACTGCCTTTTGGCGCGAGAGGGGCACGTGGGAGGCGCACGCCCCCCCCCCCCCCCTTTTTTTTTAAAAAGAAAACAAAAACAAAATCCACTTTTTGTGCACACTTTTCTTGCTTAAAGTGGTTAAATAAAACCTATGCGACAACTCTCAAAAAAGATTTTCTTAACAAAATAATGTTTTCCTCTTGACGTTTTTTATCACAGTAACATTTTTATATGGTTTATTTGCCATAACAAGGAATATGCTGGGTGTCCATACATGGTAATCTATACCCCCATTTTTCTCATTACCATTCTGAAATTTCGTGATCTCGAACCGTTTATTTTCAACGATATCGTTAAAAAAACGCTGATGTTTTGTAAACTAATTTATCTGGTTCAATAAAGCAGTGTAGTAATTACACCAACCTTTTTGCTTCCACATCCAAATTGGAGATTGCAAATTTCCCGTTTTCTTCCCATGGATAGTATTTTGGGACCGAGGTATTTTATATGATTGTTAGGTTAAAACGAAATCCATTTTCTGGATAATCTGGACAAGTTTCTCAAAAAGATTGTGTTTGTCCCCTAAAGGCCCGTCTACACGAGCCAACATTTGTTGGCCAACAAGGTCCAAAACGTGTCTGACGATGTCGGCTAACCAAAAGTTGTATGGTGTGGACGTCACTCCAGACAACACCCAAACATCATCTAACAAGTTGGTCCATGTTGGAACATGTTTCTACAACCCGACTTTGTTGGAGCTTGTTGGAGATACGGGCCAATAGCAGATTAGATTGCCTTTTCAGGTTATAGGCAGCAACCAACTGCAGTCGAGATATGTTGGAACATGTTGGTTCACCCGGTCGAGCACATGTGTACCGCCCAACAAGTTCCAACTTCGTGTTGGTTCTTGTTGGCCAACAAATGTTGGCTCGTGTAGACAGGCCTTAAAGGGCCCCTGAAATGGTGTTTTTATTAATGAAATCTGTGCTATGCAACTAGTCCATTAATTTACAATCATAAGAACCCTACTTGGAAGTTGTTTGGGGGTTAAAATCAAGGTTTTTGATTGTTATGCTAATGAAATTTACATATGCATGAGCAAAGTGGTGATGTCACATTAGGAAAACACAGGAAAATCTTATTCAACTGTGCACAAATGTTTCCACAATTTTCTCCAACTTGCTGAAACCCATGTAACCCATGATGGTATAGGTTTGTTTTACATGTTGCCTGTTGCAAACCATAAAAAAACTAAGGCTGGAAACTGCAGAATTTTTCCACAATTCCAGTTTGAAGTCTTATGTTTTTTCTTTGCTTTTCTGCTGTGTGTTCCTAAAGTGACATGCCCCAAACTCGCCTTCTTTCTGTGAGTTTATGTGAAGAAATTTTCAAAGTTGAAAAATGCGACTTTTTATTCATGGGGCATGAAAATGAACAGTAGTATTGTCTTTCTACAGAAGTAATCCTTTATATGCAGCAAAAACTGTGCATAAAGTTATTGAGCATTTCAGGGGGCCCTTTAAGTATAGCCACCGTGCAATGGAGACCTGCAGGGGCGAGTCAAAGGATACTCACAACTACTGTATTCACAGATGAAGTAATTCTTGTCATTACAGGGTACATTGCTCCAGGTGGAATCCTCCTGTAGTGCAGTGCATTCTACGCCCGTTGGCATGACTTTGCCCCAATTTGCATACGTAAATTCCCACGGGCTCTTATCGTCATTTCCAGTGGTCCATTGGTAAGTGCCCGTATCGGCCTGAAAACAATAAGGGCAAACAATTCAAGAATATAGTCAAAACATTTGCGTGTTTCACATGACTTTCTTTCACATTCACACTTAGTATCCAGATGACCAGGCTAATCTTTGTTGCTAGGTGGTGCAGCGAGCAGTGTAAAGTACAGAATCAATAGTGTTTATTGTAGGAGAGAATGGCATAAAGCAACTAGAGCGTGCACCACGTAGCAATAAAAGCATATATACTCTCCAACAAAAGAAACTGTGCATGATAAAAATTGCTGTATTTTTTCAGCCATGGCAGATAACTCGCTGGAATAAACTGTTAATGAAAGTCCATGAAATCTTTCAAATGGTTAACCGAACTTGAAATGTACAAAATGTGTTCTTCGTGTTCTCAGAGGTTGCTGAAAACTGACTTGCCAATATTGAAGTCACAAAGTCAGTATCGAGTGCATCTTCGCCTCATGGAGCCAATAAACACGCGCATGACAAAGTCAGTATCGAGTGTGTCCCCCTTGTGCATTAATCACTGCTGTGCATCTTCGCCTCATGGAGCCAATGACACGCGCATGAAAGAGAATATTGACTTTTGGGTAGTCGTTTTATACGGCTTGCTAACGAGACCTGAACTTTATGGAATTCTGTTACATAACAACCTGTAGGACCCCTATTGTGAAATCAACACCCAGGCATGCCTAAGTCCTGCACTATGCCATGAGCAGGTTTTGTGTGCATAATAACCTTTTTCTAACAATGTCAGAGAATATTGTCTGTGAATTTGGTGTTTATTTTCCACCTTCTTGAAAAAATACAGCAATTTTTACCATGCACAGTTTCTTTTGTTGGAGAGTATAGTATGTGGACTTTCTAAACTGCACCTCCATTTAAAGATAGTCTACTTGTTTGGTGATTACCCTCCAAACAAATTTCAGAATTATTATCTTTAAGCTTACTTGTTATCAAGATGGTAATGGTAGTAATCATCCTGTGAATTTATTTTGTCTGAATTGCCCCCGTTGATGAGAAAAATGACAAAACTGTAGGCGATCTTTGGAGCCATTCATTCATACACAAAAAACGTACTTAGATTTTTCAGGTTTTCTGCAACTTATTACTGCATCTATGTGGCTACCTTTCTACAAGGCAGTTTTCTCGACCTATGCTTTCAGACCATGCCGTTTTTAACACTTTACCACACACACAGGTGTAAACTCACTGACAATCGCGGACGTCCCTTTGTTCCTCTTTTGTTTGGACATAGTCTATTTTTCCTTACTCTCGTTGGTTTTGTACAGGAGCGAATCGCGGACGTTCGCTTGCCAATCGCGGACGATATTGTTCTCTTCGTTAGACCTCCCTAAAACGTCCACGATTGTTTGGGAGAACAAGCGCAAGTATACTACCTTTAAATGTGAAGAATTTGGTGCACCTGCCATGCAAGGTTTATACTAGCCTTAATTGTTAAGGCCTCGCAGCTGGGTGGGTGGGTGTGTCGTGCGCCAGGACGAGAGCACCACCATGCGACATGAACGGGGGAGCAACACAGCTGTGACGCCTTTGTCGTCCCGGATTAATTAATTATTTATTAATGTATTACAGCCCCTGTTACATTATTCATCCCTTCGTTGTTGTGCTGCGTGTTTGTGTTGGAGCGCGCGCGTTGTATGTGAAGCTCGCACGCGTGCTTACAAACTGGTGCGCGCGAACCTGATTGGCTCGCATTGTTAGCTATTCAACGCAACACGCACACTGTGTCATACAATCATTAGCACTTTTGCTACCTCTCAGGTAGCAAAATTACGGGACGGCAAATTTGACGTGCGTCGTTTTGAGAAAAAGTGGCGTGGAGGCATTTTGGAGAAAAATGCCAAACCAAAAACCACAGAATCGACATTAGCCTTTGTCCAAGGCTTCGCGGCTGCATGTGTATTGTGAGCGCGCATGAGAACGCCACCATGCAACGAGAATGGGGTGAGCGGCGACAGCCTTTGCCATCTGATGATCAGTATCATAATGCTCATTATCATATGCAGACTGTTCGCGTTGTGTTCATTATGTAACTGCGCAATCCAATCAGGTTTCTGGGTGCACGTGTGCCCTAGTTCGTAAGCAAGTGCGCTCATGAATTAATGAGCACAACGAACTGAGTTAATAGCGCAGTATAAACAATCAACGTGGGTTGTACGTTGTGCATAAGATAGCAAAGGCTTCGCCGCTGTCGCCGCTCACCCCATTCTCGTCTCATATTGGCACTCTAGCGTGCGCTCACGATACACACGCAGCCGCGAAGCCTTGGACAAAGGCTAAATCGACTTGTGTGGAAATGTTTTTGTGATTCTGTAATTTTCACTGTGATTTTCACTTTTTCTCAAAGTAATGCGTGTCACATTTACGCGCGAAAAGTCCCAGTGTGAACCCAACCTAACGAAGGCAATTATAACTTACATCTCGTCTCATGCCGATCCAGGTTGCGCCTTTACTGGGCGGGGGCCAGTTCGTGAACAACGTCAGTAGCGAATTGTAGAAACCGTCTCTCGCCGTGGATACCCAGGCATTGTCCACGCCGCAAATGGCCTGGGCCTCCTCAAAAGTTGCAGTTTCATTCATAAACTTGAAGCAACTGTCTCCGTACTTGCTGTAACCGGCTGGAGTGTCGCACATTTTGAATATCGCGTCGCTGGCAATCAGATTGATATCTGTTGGAAAGGAAAAGATTACTAGCGACGCAACTTTCTAAAATCTGTGAGCATGTTTATACCCCAGTCACATTTCCAAACCGATGTCTTCCCGGGTAGTTTAGGGGCGGTTTTTTAGCACTTTCGTGAGGGGCCCGGTGGGCTTCGGGAGGGCCCCCGGTTCATTTTAATTCGCACTTAAAATCAACTCAGGGTCCGGCGAAAAATACAAGCCGGATCTAAGCTGTAACCTAATCGTAAAAACATCAACAGGGCCTCCACCGGTGCCCGGCCGGGCACCGGCCACGGCCCGGGCCAAATTTGTGGCGACACAGACGATGTTTATATCAGGCAGGCGCCGGCTGGGCCATGGCCGGGCACCTGCCGGGCGCTGATTAAACATCGGCGGAGCACCGGCCGGGTTCACGGGCGCCGGCCGGACGCCGAGCGAGACCCGGCCTGCAGGGTATAAAAGGAACTCGACAGGGACCCTACAGCTGCCCGGCCAGGCTGTGAGAATCGCCGGCACCCTGTCGGATGCCGCAGGGGCACCCCGGGACACCGCCAGGGCATCTGTAGGGTGCCTGCCGGACACCGACCGACTTCAGAGCCCGGCCGGGGCCTAGATCGGCTACATCCCCATCCCCATCCCCAATCCCCATGCCCCCCATCCCCCCGGGACCCCATGGAAATGTGACTTAGGCATTACCAGATGCACTGCTGATTTTGGTATGAAAATTGTGATCTGCTCTACAAAACAAGTCTGAAGCCACAGAGGCTGGGTTGAGTTTTCATGACCATAATATACAAATATTGACCGCAATGAGGGCATGGTTAAAGGAGCGTGTTCAGATTTTTTTCAAAAATGGATATTGTTTTAACCAAAGAATCATGTAAAATACCTCCCTAAAATTCTATTCATGAGAAGAAAATATGCCATGGCAACACACTGTAAGCTACGATGAGGCAATGGGTCATCATAGCGTACTTTTTGCGCTACGCAGAAGGACACGGAGACTTTTTTAACTCATGTAGCCGACAACCGTTTTATTTTAAACATGCAAACAGCCTTAGAGTAGATATGCAAATATCCCTTATGGATAAGCGAATGCATCACGCTTATGATAGGTTTGGTGAAATTCATCGCAGCACCCATTGTAGGAACGATCTATCGCAGCCCTACGATCCATTGCAAGCCATATTTTAGACCTGAACGTACGAAGAGTTTGGTGACATCGACCCCAGATAAATTAGTTTACAAAACATCTGTTTTTTTTTTCTTTGCGATAATTTAAACAACTCTGAATGCCGCAATAGGGCGACATTTCGGGAAGACTCTCTCCGGAGACCACCAAAATTTCGGCAAGAGTCACTCAAAATGACACCTTATATTTTTACCCAAAGCTTCCAGAGATGCTTCCAGACCTAAGAGAATCGGTTCTAGACCTAATCAAAATGGTTCTCGATTTTAAAAAAATGGTTTTTGACCTAAAAAAATGATTTTTAAACTCAAGAATATATTAGGGCGACACCAAAATGTCGCCCTATTGAGCACGTCGCCCTAATATACCTTTTTTACACACGATTTGTCGCCCTATCCTACAATTCATAGTTTTTATTATTATTATTATTTCTTTCTGGTATTCATACCAAGGATTCCTCAATAGTGCTCATTGCACTGTCACTCGTAAGCGTGAGGAAACCCATGAAGAATTAGAATTAGAAATGGCCAGAGACACCGGGATATCCCCTTGCTCTTTACGAAAGAATGCTCTGGGATCTTTAGAGTGCGTTACCAATTACCTAACACACTGGACCAACAGCTTTACATCCCTTCCGAAGGATGGAGCAAGTGTGGTTGAGTGCCTTGCCCAAGGGCACAGGTACCGCAGCCGGATTCGAACCCGCAACCCCACGTTTTCACCCATGATTGCGAGTCAATGGCCCTAACCACTCGGCCACGGTACCCCACTAAAATACCTGATAAGTAACTCACCTAGGTACGTTTCACAGATGAAGCCTCTCTTCTCTAAACAATCAATGTCATCCCACTGTCCGGGGTATTTGGGATCTGCTCTCACTTCCACGCAGTTGCGTATCGGCTAGAAGAAAAATAGAAAACAATCCCATCCCAGAGTGATGTGTGGCACAAAGTGATGTGTGGCATTGGACTTTTGTGTTACATTTTTACTCCTGCCCCATACCCTGCCCACCCCCGCACTCCATATGGCTACTTTTCCAGGAGCCAATTTCATAAAACATGTTACGATTAACCTCTTGACGCCAGAGGACGTGTAAACACATTCTGGCAATGTATAGTCACGGGGGCAGTTGACTCAGAGTGCTGCAAAGTATGATCTCTTGATGAGAAGGATGATACGATCAATGTAGAAATTACTCTTTTAAAAGGCCCAGTGTATCATTTGCAATGACCCAATTTTGTTTTTCATGAGTTGATAAGAAAAACCTTACTCAAAGTGTAATGATAGCAATGGTAACTACGAAGACCCAGAGGGGACAATTAAGTATTATATTTGTTTAATGGTACGTACCGTACGCGATAACACTACGTACTGTACGCGATAACACTACGTACCGTACGCGATAATTTAATTCATACGTACGTACTATTATCACGTACGTACGTATATTAAATTATCACGTACGTACGTATTATTATTACGTACGTACATGTACGTATTGTTATCACGTACGTACTTATTATTATCACGTACGTACGTATTATTATCACGTACGTACGTATTATTATCACGTACGTACGTATTATTATCACGTACGTACGTATTAAAAAAAAAAGCATAATACTTAAATGTCCCCTCGGGGTCTTCATAGGTAACAAACACCACATGAATTTATCTCCGTCCAAAATGGTATTTCATGCTGAAAATTGACAACCGAAGGTGGTTTTCTAAAAACCTTTTTTTACCATTCACTTGTACACAAAATCCATATTTTCAAGGTTTTCTGAAGCATTGATGTATCTAAGTATAGCTAAAATTTCTTCAGGCTAGTTTACCAACATTCTTCCTTAGATATGTTACACTCATATTCCACGAATCTGAAAAAAGTTATATCTTGCAAATGATACATAGGGCCTTTAAGAGTCGGTATTTGTGGTACTTGACCAGGGCCCAATTTCATAGAGCCGCTTAAGCGCAAGCAGTAACGGCATGCTTAATGTAGCAGACTAGTTAAGCGCTGTTTCATGACATCGGCGTTCTTAAGCATGTGCGCGCTTGGAGACGGCTATTGTTGCGTCACTATCTTAAGCAAAGTTTGGCCCTGCAGTTGTTTACCCTTAACGATGCCTATGAAATAGCAGATACTTGGTTAGGGGTCGTCCATAAAGTACATATGCATGAAATGCCGACTTTTTAGACTCCCCCTCGCCCCCTGTACGCATGGCGTACGCAGTGGCTCCAACCCCCCTACCCCCCTGTACGCATACGCATTCCATATATACCTCAGCATTGGTAAGCATGGTAAAAATTGTTCAGTACTACATGTATTAGTGCTATATACTACTACGTGTAGTACGATTCGCATGTCGCCACCTAAGTCTGAAATAAATGACAAAATGTATCTAGATTTTTTCTGCATTTTTTTTTGTTTACTTAAAATGACACATCAAGCATCATTAAACTGGAGATTTAATGGGAAAACCTAATTTGAGGAGTGAGAAAAATGTGAGATGTGTGAGAAAAATGTGTGGCCTGTCTAATATGTTTCGTACATAAGGTCTGATGCCACCGTAAATTTGTCCATCCTTTCCCGATTTACTAAAAAGAAATTTTCGGTTTGCGTACATATGCATTGGCTTGGACCTCCCCTCCCCCCTGTATGCATGGTGTACGCAATGTCAACAACCCCCCCTCCGTGCGTACATACTTTATGGACGGCCCCTTAACAGAAAATTGGCCGTTAAGCAGCTCTCTGAAATTGGGCCATGGTCTATCTTAATTGGGTGTTTTTTTGCCAAATAATTGGTTAAAATAATTGGAATCAACCCCAAAAAACAGCTAAAACCGAGAAAACTATGGTTCAATTACTTCAGTTGGTATTTTGTTAAAACCGTCCGGTTGATACGGTGCCCATTGCGTGAATTGCTTGTCAGCCAGTAACCTGCCATCCGTCCACTCAAATACACCCTCTGCACTGACGTCCGACAGGCCGATCCAGAGATTGGTCTTACCCACAAATTGTTGAAGAAGCAGCGACAGTAAAGCTGAAAAATACGAGTTTAAAAAAATAAAATACCATGGACATGTTTTATATAATAATAATAATATAGGTTTTTTCGCAAAATTGTAACAAAGTACCACCCAAGTTAGTATTAGATGCATTTGTTTTAGCACAAAATTTAATGCAGTATTGGGACCATCGTTCAATGCATAGTTCCGATTTTGCCCAGTTAACCCCGTCCCCTTGGACATTGTTGCTATGGCTCACACGCTATCGTCAAAAATGGCGACAGGCAACGCACAAAGCAATGGGACTTTCAACGGAAAGCACAGATTCATTGAAGAAAACTCAAAGGTATTCATGTTTCAGGGTCAACAGTTATCTTAGAACACACTGAGTAAAGGACCAGTAATACAGGGATATCATATCATCACGAAATATAGCTTTCGTACCTTTGAACAACGAAACGACCGGCCTTGAAACCAAAGATTTCAGGGGAGGCTGGTGCCATTTTTACCCCCACATTTTTCTCAAAAAATGTGACCTGGACACGCTCCTTTAAAGTGCACATACAATGACGTGAGTCTTGAAAAACCTTTATACCTACTTTATCAACCAACTGTTAAAGGGACACACCAGCTTTGTTGGGCTATTTTGAGCTCGAAATAGACCCATACATTATTCTACAGCACTTTTCAGAGTAAATTAGATATATCCTGAAAAGACGCCGTCAAATTTTGCCGTTTTTTAGCATTTTTCAAAAATTTGAGGTCACATGACTTTTCGGAACCAGATTCTGGTTCCGAAAAGTCACGTGGTCTTATCAGTTAGTTGTATTTCCAGCCGTAGAAACCAGCGCGAAGTGCGAGTTGCTTTTGTCATTCGCGGTTGGTTTCTCTTCTTGTTGGAAAATAATGTCCTATGAACACTATGTACACACCATATTTTTAAAATTGTACACAAATCTGCCAACAGATTTCATAAGAAGGGTTTCTGGGTGTTGACATGGACGAGAGAATCTCTCAGATTTTCATGTCTTCGCTTCGCGTTCGCGGCGATAAATAATATCCGAAGAAAAAAAGCATAGGCGTATTGAGGGCGCTAAAGATATCAAAATGTTGCGTTCGATGTGCTTCCTCGAGTCAGCGCTGACCTGAGGGATCATGCAAGGTGTGATGAGTCAGGGAAAACAAGGAATCGAGGTTAAACACGTGTCGACCCATATCGAACGGCACCTTTATTTACAAACACATGATACATAATACATCGCGACGGCTGGTAAAGCGTATAGCCCAACATTTGTCTCTTTTGTTAACTTTTTTTGTTGTTAAATTTCTAGTTAATTACGTGAAATTTTGATAATTTGTTTTCACAACGACCATCGAAATATTATTGTCAAGGATGCTACATGTAGATTGCTACATTATGTAAACAGTAAGCCGGTGTGTCCCTTTAAAGAACAAATTGTTATCAACTGCCGTATTTTTGTAAACAAAATCCCGTAATCACATGTGTTTTCAATATCTTTAAAATGATTTCTAAGAAATCGAAAACCAATGTGTTGAATACAACTTACACTGAGCAGCCTGGCTAGTCACGTGGAACAACTTGCCACGCCCACCGCCTTCGACGCGACAGTACGCCTCCGCCTCGGTAAATGTTTTGCGTTCTTGTTCCTTGAGACCAATGGATTGAAAACACTTAGAGTCCAACTGAAACCACCCAGGGGAACACCCACCTTCTGTAGGGGGCTCTGTGGACGAAATTCAGAAATAAATGAATGCGTACAATTGAAACGAGCAAAAAAAGGTTACCGGTAGTTCAACAAAAAAAAATCTTTAGCGTACGTTAAAGGGGCTATGTCACAGTTTGCGCATGCGCAGCAAAACTTGAAAAAGTGTGGCTAACTTTTTCAAGTTTTGTCGCCGGGTTTTGCATATCCTATTCAATCTTTGCCATCCCTTATAAATCTTTAGTAATTTTGGCAGTGGTGTACTTGTCAACGTCCAGGATGTCCTGATGCATTACTTTTTACTTGGAATCACACTGTTTTCCGTATTTTTAAGCCGCCAAACATCGACATCACCGGGTGTGCGGCCGTCGTTAAAAAGAGTTTTTTTTTATCCCATCAAAAAACTTGACAAAACATGACAGAAACGGCATCGAATGATATGAATGACATGGTTGGATGCAGCAATTTGTTTAACCTTGTTTTCTATCAAAACTGACATGCTTATTTGGTCCTGACAGAATTTTACACCTTACCTTCTGTCCTTGGAAAGACACAGTGGCCGCCATCGCTGTACAATTTTTTTTTTCCAGACATAGATCGCGCAATCACGCGCGCGCGATGCCAAATCGAGCAAATGCGCGCACACGATGTACAATGTAGTTGAATTCTGCGTATTGTAAACACTCATGAACGAACACACTGCCCATGCGGCACGTGCTAAGTACACGATGTACACAACTATAGCACACGCACCAATGGCGTTTTGTAACGAAATTGCACTACATTCATCTGAACCCGCACGTATGTCAAAATATGAAAGGATTTGGCGCATGCGCAAACCGTGACGTAGCCCCTTTAAAGTCTCCCAAATGAAGCGGTGACGCGGTTTGTTTTTTCGCTATTTTTAGTGGAGTCCAAGCAATAAAGGCATGTTTTTAATCAAAACACTCAACATACCTTGCGTGTCTAAGAAAACAAAGACCTTTTACGAGCAGGGTTGAAAGTGACGCGCGCTGACGATATTTATTTTAAATTTTTTTTTGCCGTTTTTGAAAAAAAAAAGCTTTGACGCGCAGGGTTAAAAGTGACGCGCGCTAACGCTAATGTGTACAGTTCAATTAAAAATAAACGCAGATAATGTGTAACATACATGTAAATGTTCGTATAGTCGCCAGGTCCGTGAGGTCGCCACCCTATTTATCAGCCATTGTTCATCAATAGGGTGGCGAGGTCACGGACCTGGCGACTAGTATACCCACATTTACGTTACAGTATTTCTCACTTTAATTTTAAGCGTGTTTCTATTGAAGATCCGGGATTTTACCTGTAAACTCATTTACCGGTAAATAGCGGGAAACGCGACGTTTCTACTGAGCCAGTCTATCCGGAAAATAGTGGAGCTTGTTGGCCTTCCATCACGCTTTGTGAATTTGCCGGATAAAGGTCACATGCGGAGGTCAAGCACGTGCATTAATTGGATCAGTCATTATCGGTCACATGTTCACGCTTTCTCCCTTGTATTGGGGTGAACTAGCATTGGGGTGAACTTGCATTAAAAAAACAAATTTAAAAATTATAAAAACAAAAAATAACAAATTTAAATTAAAACAATAAAAATGCCCACCCTTGATAGAACCACAAATGAATCCTTTCGTTTCGCTGCAGTCGGCCATTCTCCACTCTTCGACCACAGGAGAAGTGCCAGAAAACAATGCGACACATTTCTCGCGGACATCAAAAGGCTCATCATCATCAAAAGCTGAATAATCCAACACTGACCCATCTGCCCACTCAAACTGGTCATCTGTGAAGTAGATTTTAAAAAGATGCAAATTAACATGTCGCAAGTACATTTTTCGCAAGTAGCCAAGCTACATTTTCCAGGGGCCAATTTCACAAAACATGTTAGCACTCAAACCATGTTAGCACTATCAAACCAAACCGCATGCTAACCTAATGATTTTTTGCTAACGCGACGCCATCTTTTTCTTTGCTATTTTCAGCAAAATTTGAGACACATTTTCCAACAGATACACAAATTTCAGCTGTTGTTGAAATATTTTAGTCAGCGGCAGGCAAGGGTTTTCTGTGGTAGCGATGACTGTACACGAAAATTTTGACGTTGACACAAGTAAAGCAGATGCGGACGCGTTCGAACAAAACAGACGACAGCGTTGCGCGGTGTTCTCTTCGCGCACTTCGAACAACAAGCTTTAAGAAATAGGCCCTTGCTTACATGTAAGTGAAGATTCGTGCTATGCTTAATCCAAAATGTTTGATTAAGCGTAACATGTTTTATGAAATTGGCCCCAGGTCAATTTGCAAATATAAAGCCAAAAAAATAAACTATGTTTAGCGTAAGTTAAAGGCTCCCAAAATGATAAAATCTTTTTTTTTTAATTTTTAAAAGTAGATTTTAAGCAATAAAGTCAATGTTTTTAATCGAAACACTCAACAACTAACGATATAGTTTTTGTGCGTTGTATTTGCCGGCAATCGTGGACCTTCATAGGAATAAACACAATCAAACTGTGGACCTTTAACGAACGTGGACCGTCCACGGTTGTAAAACTGTGTTTTTCAAACCTATATAGGTTTGAGAACAAATTACAGTTATTATTGGTTCTCAAACCTATATAGGTTTGAGAACTAATAGTATTTATAGTTAGTTCTCAAACCTATTATGTTTGAGAACCAACTATAATTATTGGTTCTCAAACCTATATAGGTTTGAGAATTGGTTCTCAAACCTATGGTTTGAGAACCAATTACTAGTTCTCAAACCTATATAGGTTTGAGAACCAACTATAATTATTATTGGTTCTCAAACCTATATAGGTTTGAGAACCATTTAGGTAAAATTTCATCTATCTAGCTTTAGGTAAAAAAAGTTGGTGTCATTAAAAAAATTATTTTCTACAGTAAAGTAGAATTTAGTTAAGTGTCATTAAAGAAATTCTTTCCTACAGTATCAGGTAAATCTAGTTAGGTCCACGATTGCCGGCAAATACAAGTATGAGTGTGTGTGTGTGTGTGTGTGTTTTTTTTTTTTAATACTTTGACGCGCAGGGTTTAAAGTGACGCGCGCGCTAACGCTAAACATAGTTATTTTTTGGGGGCCTAACCGTAGCTGAAAGGAGGATTAAAGGCACAGGATCGTCAGCAATGCGCGCCAATTTCGTGCCACAAAATACACAGCCATCCAATCGTTGCATGGTTGACGTCCTCATCACTTTCAAAATTTCAAATATGGCTCAGTACATAGCTGCATAGTTTATCATCAAAATTGATTGTGTTGCCAAAGTTGAAAACAAGATTCTCTGATTCTCATTAAGGTTTATGCACCGGGCAATGTATCGGTAATATTTTTTTAAAATTCGTCTATACCTTCAAACAAGTTTTGTCCCTTCCTTTAAAGGGACACACCGGCTTACTGTTTACATATTGTAGCAATCTAGCATTCTTGTCGATGGTCGTTGTGAAAATATTTTTTAAATTAACAAGAGAGACAAATGTTGGGCTATACGCTTTACCAGCCGTCGCGATGTATCATGTGTTTGTAAATAAAGGTGGCGATCGATATGGGTCGACACGTGTTTAACCTCGATTCCTTGTTTTCCCTGACTCATCACACCTTGCATGATCCCCGAGGTCAGCACTGATTTGAGGAAGCAACTCGAATGCAACATTTTGGTGTCTTTAGCGCCCTCAACAGGCCTATGCTGTTTTTTCTTCGGATATTATTTATCGCCGCAAACGCTAAGCGAAGACACGAACATCTGAGATATTCTCTCGTCCAAATCAACATCCAGAAACACTTCTTATGAAATCTATTCAAATCTGTACAAATTGGAAAATACGGTATGTATATAGTGTTCGTAGGACATTATTTTCCAACAAGAAGAGAAACCAACCGCGAATGACAAAAGTAACTCGCACTTCGCGCTGGTTTCTACGGCTGGAAATACAACTACCCGGTAACTCACAAGACCACGTGACTTTTCGGAACCAGATTCTGGTTCCAAAAAGTCACGTGACCTTGAATTTTTGAAATATGCTCAGAAAACAGCCAAATTTGACGGCGTCTTTTCAGGATACACATGTATATCTAATTTACTCTAGAAAGTGCTTCAGAATAATGTATGGGTCTATTTCGAGCCCAAAATAGCCCAACAAAGCCGGTGTGTCCCTTTAACAAAATCTATGACATAAATGTTTGTTTCAAGAGTCCGGAGAACAGGAGCGAGCGCGTGCTACGGCAGGCTACCGTGGAGTGTAGGATATTTTCCCCGCGCACATGGCCGGGTGTGTTGCTCCGGTGTACGTTTGTGAAGACAAAACATGATGCCAACTCCCGGCAAAAGAAAACGGAAATTCCTATTCGGTCGTCCGGGCTGTCCAGTGAAATCGAGAGCAGAAAATTGGAGATATCCTGAGTAGGAGAAGAGCGAATCGTTTGTGACAAAGTCGTGAGGCTCGCGCGTACATGTAGTTGCAACGGCTGGTAAAGCGTATAACCCGTCTTTTGACCGTTTTTGTTATTTTGCACTTCTTTAGTAAATTACGGGATATTTTTATGATATTTTTTCACAACGACCATCAAAAAAGTATTGTCAATGCTGCTACATCTCTAAATCATGTAAACATTAGGCCGGTGTGTACCTTTAAGAACTTACACTCATTGATGCGAAGCCCGATCCACCTTTCCTCACCAACAGCATAATCTGATAAACTATTCAGTTCATTCAAATTATGCATGCTCGCCAGCACCAGGGTGCTATCCTGAGAAAAGACCTTACAGGATTCCAGCGCCCGTGTCGGCTGCACCGCTCTTCAGTTCGTCCTTAAGTTTTATTTTTAAGAGTGACTGTTTGACTGTTTGGGAGTATTTTGCTTCATTTGTGCTGTGGATATCGTCTGTAACCATTTGTGTCCTCGCCAAACCAACCTCCAGAAATTAAAACTGATCAAAATCGCCAGTTTTATGTGGTATTTTATTCGTCGATGTCGCCCAAGGACTACTGCATTTGTACATCACCATTAATACGCACGTATGTACGTACGCATAGCTTGTATTTACGTTGGTGGCTGCCCACATCGCATTTAATACAATGCTTCGGTATGCTAGATTCAGTTTGCTGAATATACGCCATTGCGTTGAATCTACCAGCAGTGTGAGCAGTAATATGTGGACAAAACTCAACCATTTTGGTATCGCAAAACGTACAACGAGAGGCTGCCGTGCTGGCCGTGGTAAACAGAGACAAATAGCCGTTCATATTACGGATAGGAATAGTTCTGTGGTCATAAATAGATCAGTATGCAATAGCAATTTGCGTAGAATCGAGTGCAAACGAATATCAACTGAATCACAAAAGCCAACACACAATCTGCCTAAAGTTTTTGTGTGCAACCCAAGATCTTTGAACAACAAATTTGATGAGTTCCGATCAACTATCATCGATAACCAGGCAGATTTGTGTGCCATTTCTGAATCGTGGTTTTCCACGAGTAAACCACTCGGCCAATACAACATCCAAGGATTTGATTTGTTTACCAAATCAAGAACTGATCGTACAGGAGGTGGTGTAGCCTGCTATGCTAAAGATGAGTTGAATGCACAAGCTGTTGTTGATATAAAAGTTCCCGACAACCTTGAGGTTATCTGGATAAAGGCACGCCCAAATCGTCTCCCTAGAGCAATATCTGTCTTATTCTACGGGGTGTTATATTCGCCACCTAACAATACTCATGCCGATGAATTGGCGGACTACTTGCTTGATAGTGTAGATAAAATCGGCACTAAGTATCCAGAGGCTGGCATAACGATTCTTGGCGACTTCAATCAACTCGACATTTCGCAAATTCTCGTCAGCCACAAATTTGCCCAAGTTGTCAACAAACCAACAAGAAACGCACGTATTCTCGATCTGATTGTAACCAATGTCTCGGATTATTATCAAGAACCATTGATCTGTGCCCCTGTTGGAACTAGTGATCACTGTACAGTCTTGTGGACACCTAAAAGCCCTGTGGTAAAACCTAATAGTGTCTGTATACGCAAGATTCGTCCTTTGAAAGACTCTGCTGTCCGGGAATGTGGCAGATGGATAACTAACCATGAGTGGCCTGAAGTTACCGAAGCACTAGACGCAGTTGGGAAATGCAATGCTTTCTACCGAACGCTTAATCTTGCTATGGATCGATATTTTCCATGTCGCTCAGTGAGAATACACGTGCAAGATAAGCCATGGATCAACCCTGCAATTAAGACTTTGATAAGGAAACGACAAAAGGTGTTCCATAGAGGTAACAATCACCAGTGGAAAACTCTTCGTAACAAGGTTCAGCGTGAGATAGCGAAAAGAAAACGTTACTATTACCATGGTAGAGTGCAGCGGTTAAAACATGCAAATCCTGGAAAATGGTATCAGCAGATCCGAGTGATGGCAAATATGGACAAGACTGAAACTAAAATTAACCCACCACCGGGCGTTGATCCAGACGATTTGGTAAGCGTTGCCAACAGCATTAACGAACACTTTGCTTCAATTGCCAATGATCTCCCTGTTCTTGATATTTCGCAATTGTCACTAACTCCAGATCAGGGTTTAAATCTTGTGGTGCAGCCGTATGACGTGTATCAAAAACTTGAGAAAATCAAGAGTGGCAAAGCAGGAGGGCCCGATGGAGTCCCAAGTAAGATCATTCGTGAATTCTCATACGAACTGAGCTTTCCGCTCTCAGACATTCTCAATGCGTCTTATGCTGAGGGTGTCTTACCCCCGCAATGGCGAAAAGCTATGGTTGTCCCAATTCCGAAAAACAGGCCTGCAAAGTGGGATAGCTTAAGACCCATCTCATTAACGGACCACTTCGCGAAGGTTGCAGAAACTTTTATGAATCAATGGCTGCTGGAGGATGTCGAAGATCACATTGACATAAATCAGTTTGGTAACCGCAAGCGTACATCTTCGATCCACTACCTTGTCAAGCTGGTACACACCCTACAAAAGCATGCTGATAAACTTGGAGGTTACAGCACCCTAGTGGTAACGGACTTTAGCAAAGCGTTTGACCACATCGACCATAATGTACTCATTCGCAAATTGATCCACCTGGGTGTTAGACGACCTGTGATTAGTTGGCTCTGCAGTTTCCTTACACATAGACTGCAGTGTGTGCGCTATAAAGGCGCACTATCGTCGTGGGTACCACTGAAGGGAGGACTACCACAAGGTACCCTCTTTGGTCCCAACGGATTTCTCGTCATGATCAATGATGCCCTCGCCGATACACCGCCATCAATTTCAGTTCTGAAATACGTAGATGACATAACATTGATTGAAAATGCTAAGCACGACAAACCTAATTTCATTCAAGCACAGCTTGACGATTTTTTAGGGTGGTCTGAAACTAATCAAATGAAACTTAATCCAAAAAAATGCGCTTATATGAAAATTAATTTCTCAAAGAATATGGATTGTGTTGCATATGGCCCATGTCTTGGTGATGTCGAGCTACAAAATGTCAATGTCATAAAAATTCTTGGTGTGCTTATTTCATCTGACCTTAAGTGGTCTAAGCATGTTGACGAATTGTTAAAGAAAGCTAATGGACGGTTACAGATGCTGAAACTTTTAAAGCGGTTTGATATACCGGTAGAGGACTTGATTACAATTTATACTGGCTATGTTAGACCTCTAACTGAATATGGAGTTCCAGTGTGGAATGCAGGTATCACTGTCAAACAGCAAGCTATGATTGAACGCGTGCAAAAGCGAGCTGTAAAAATTATGCTTGGAAGAAATTACATCAGCTACTCCGAAGCACTAACAACGTGCAACATTGATTCACTAATAGACAGGAGAGAGCAACTTTGTATTAAGTTTGTCAAGTCACTCATGAGTTCTGATAAATTTCGTGAATGGCTCCCCCCTCTACGCGGCGAACGTTATGCAAATCTCAGAGATGCCCAGCACCTGACCACACTTTCTTGTAGAACAAGTAGATACAAAAACAGCTGTATCCCCTACTTTATTAGATTACATAATGCATGTGCAATTTAAATTCAAATTTAATGACCCTGTATATGAGGCTGGTTGGTGTTGACTGTTTTTTGTGATAGTATTTTTTAAAATTTAAGGCAGGGGCTCGTCAGCGGTGCGTGCGCCGAGTTCGTGCCGCGAAGTGCGCGGCTCCGTGTAGCAAAAGCACGGAGCTCCGTATTTTGTTGCGCGAATTTGGCGCGCGCGCATTGCTGGCGAGCCTGTGCCTTTAAAATTTGTAAATTCTTTTTAAAATTATTATTAGGTGTTTTTTTTATATTTTTTTTACTATGTATATTTATCATGTAATTCAGCTTTTGAGCTGCTATTTGATACTGTTAGTATGTGTAATAAACCATTATGAATGAATGAAAAAAAACCTGTGGACCTTTAACGAACGTGGACCGTCCACGGTTGTAAAACTGTGTTTTTCAAACCTATATAGGTTTGAGAACAAATTACAGTTATTATTGGTTCTCAAACCTATATAGGTTTGAGAACTAATAGTATTTATAGTTAGTTCTCAAACCTATTATGTTTGAGAACCAACTATAATTATTGGTTCTCAAACCTATATAGGTTTGAGAATTGGTTCTCAAACCTATGGTTTGAGAACCAATTACTAGTTCTCAAACCTATATAGGTTTGAGAACCAACTATAATTATTATTGGTTCTCAAACCTATATAGGTTTGAGAACCATTTAGGTAAAATTTCATCTATCTAGCTTTAGGTAAAAAAAGTTAGTGTCATTAAAAAAATTATTTTCTACAGTAAAGTAGAATTTAGTTAAGTGTCATTAAAGAAATTCTTTCCTACAGTATCAGGTAAATCTAGTTAGGTCCACGATTGCCGGCAAATACAAGTATGAGTGTGTGTGTGTGTGTGTGTTTTTTTTTTAATACTTTGACGCGCAGGGTTTAAAGTGACGCGCGCGCTAACGCTAAACATAGTTATTTTTTGGGGGCCTAACCGTAGCTGAAAGGAGGATTAAAGGCACAGGATCGTCAGCAATGCGCGCCAATTTCGTGCCACAAAATACACAGCCATCCAATCGTTGCATGGTTGACGTCCTCATCACTTTCAAAATTTCAAATATGGCTCAGTACATAGCTGCATAGTTTATCATCAAAATTGATTGTGTTGCCAAAGTTGAAAACAAGATTCTCTGATTCTCATTAAGGTTTATGCACCGGGCAATGTATCGGTAATATTTTTTTAAAATTCGTCTATACCTTCAAACAAGTTTTGTCCCTTCCTTTAAAGGGACACACCGGCTTACTGTTTACATATTGTAGCAATCTAGCATTCTTGTCGATGGTCGTTGTGAAAATATCTTTTAAATTAACAAGAGAGACAAATGTTGGGCTATACGCTTTACCAGCTGTCGCGATGTATCATGTGTTTGTAAATAAAGGTGGCGATCGATATGGGTCGACACGTGTTTAACCTCGATTCCTTGTTTTCCCTGACTCATCACACCTTGCATGATCCCCGAGGTCAGCACTGATTTGAGGAAGCAACTCGAATGCAACATTTTGGTGTCTTTAGCGCCCTCAATAGGCCTATGCTGTTTTTTCTTCGGATATTATTTATCGCCGCAAACGCGAAGCGAAGACACGAACATCTGAGATATTCTCTCGTCCATATCAACATCCAGAAACACTTCTTATGAAATCTGTTCAAATCTGTACAAATTGAAAAATACAGTATGTATATAGTGTTCGTAGGACATTATTTTCCAACAAGAAGAGAAACCAACCGCGAATGACAAAAGTAACTCGCACTTCGCGCTGGTTTCTACGGCTAGAAATACAACTACCCGGTAACTCACAAGACCACGTGACTTTTCGGAACCAGATTCTGGTTCCAAAAAATCACGTGACCTTGAATTTTTGAAATATGCTCAGAAAACAGCCAAATTTGACGGCGTCTTTTCAGGATATATCTAATTTACTCTGGAAAGTGCTTCAGAATAATGTATGGGTCTATTTCGAGCCCAAAATAGCCCAACAAAGCCGGTGTGTCCCTTTAACAAAATCTATGACATAAATGTTTGTTTCAAGAGTCCGGAGAACAGGAGCGAGCGCGTGCTACGGCAGGCTACCGTGGAGTGTAGGATATTTGCCCCGCGCACATGGCCGGGTGTGTTGCTCCGGTGTACGTTTGTGAAGACAAAACATGATGCCAACTCCCGGCAAAAGAAAACGGAAATTCCTATTCGGTCGTATGGGCTGTCCAGTGAAATCGAGAGCAGAAAATTGGAGATATCCTGAGTAGGAGAAGAGCGAATCGTTTGTGACAAAGTCGTGAGGCTCGCGCGTAGTTACAACGGCTGGTATAGCGTATAACCCGTCTTTTGACCGTTTTTGTTATTTTGCACTTCTTTAGTAAATTACGGGATATTTTGATGATATTTTTTCACAACGACCATCAAAAAAGTATTGTCAATGCTGCTACATCACTAAATCATGTAAACAGTAGGCCGGTGTGTACCTTTAAGAACTTACACTCATTGATGCGAAGCCCGATCCACCTTTCCTCACCATCAGCATAACCTGATAAATTATTCAGTTCCTTCAAATTATGCATGCTCGCCAGGGTGCTATCCTTACAGGATTCCAGCGCAGCGTCCCAGCTAGCAGGAGTTCCACTGACTAATGTGGCACAAACGTTTACTCCATACTCCGTTAGCGAATTTGGACAACTACTACCGTTTAGAAGTGGAGGTGAGCTTGGAACATTACCTGCATTTGTCAAATAAAAATGTCTACGCTGTTACAATACACGTATTTTGAGATATTTACCTATAAAGTAGGGTGGCGTACAGGGGGGAGTGGGGGAAGGGGAGGGGGAGTGAGGGAGTGGGGAGGGGGGTGGGGGGTGCAGGGGGGTGCTGGTTTCCCTCTCCCCCACCACACTCCCTCCCACCACCACCCCCCACCAATTTTGTTTCAATTTGGGGGGTTGTCATTTTTATATCTGCTTGTTTTAGATATCCCTAAGATAGTCAGAGAAGGGGGAGGGGGTTGGGGATCACTGCTAAACCCCCCTCTGGATCCGCGCCTGTCTTAAAGTGTCTAAAAATGTGTGCCTGAATTTCTAAAAGCACCAAAGAGTAAATACTGAATTTCAGGAATGTATCTTGCAAGAAAGTTTCCAAGATCTTCTATACTGGATAGTTTGTAGTCTTTACTAAAGACGTTAACTGTCTGTGTTTGTCACACGTTCATGTGAGCACACTTAATTGCATGCCCAATAGAGGGCGCACTTCAAGTACTTGTATTTGGACTGTCGTACGTGTCGAGAAGGTCCAGTATCGTATGCACCACTGGTATCGATACCAGTGCAACGAATACGTACTACCGCTACGAATACACCAAATAATCGATTAAAATGTATGAAAAAACGCCCTCAATAGTTTCGCGCACTGTTCATCGCGCGCTGTGGGAATTCTGTATAGCAACAACAAAAACTAACACGAAGGTCTTGGAGCCAAGACTAGATAATTTGTGGACAGGTGTTAAAATGATCGACACCTAATTGTTTTTTTCAAATGTGGTTGACACTACGTTTCCTTACCCATAGTGATCTTGCAAAGCACAGGATGCTGAGCAGCACAGTCTTCATCCTGCCAACCAGACGGTGTCAGAATAATGCACTTGCTTGTCGTCACAGGGTAGTTCTTAGCCCATCCGGTGTAGAGCAAAGGCTGGTTGTCTCGCCATTTCAGATTATCAATAGTCTAAAGACAAGTGAAAAATATTTATAAAGGAGAACGAAATTTTTTTGGGTTTGTACGGTCTTGGGATGAACACCAATGCATAGTTCCGACCTGTCAATCAAGCCGAACCCGCCGACCAATCACAACAGAGCTAGCAGACGGCGCCCACATAGGTCAAAGTGATACAATCATTACACAATCACACGATTTTCTGCCCATACAGTTTGTATGTTGTATGCGCCAGTGACCGGGTGGATTTTGGTTTCAATGTCGGGCGATTCGCTGTTCAAAGGTAGGAAAGCGCATTTTTATGAATATGTGTCATCCCTGCATTACTAGCCCTTCAATTTTGAGACCAAGCATGATCACCTTTTGCGTTTCTAGCCCTATCCATGAAGAATTGGCACCAGCTCTAAGCAGCATGTTTTTAAGGAATGCTTCGTGGAAAGGATTGACGATGGACGTGATAGCACCACCATCTGCACAGAATGCCGCCTTGTCGTCGTAGGAGCGCAGTGTCATGTCCAGTTTGAAACAGGCTTTTTCCCCGTATTTCATAAACTCGTAGCCAGGGGTTGTGGAACAAACACTTTCAACTGGCATGGAGGGGTTGAAAGCTGGGATGAAACAAACATTTTGTTACTGACAAAAGTAACTTCATGAAATAGACTGAAAGTCAAAGGTCTAATGCATCATTTGCAATGACCCAAAAGTTTACTTTATGATTTGACAACAAATAAAATTACTTAAAATGTTGTTAACAAACCCCAAATTTGTTTTCGTCCAAGGTGGTACAATATACAAATGGGTCTGTCCACAGTAATGGGGTACATTTCTGTAACATTCAAGATCTTAGGTCCGAGTTCACTTCAAATGTCTTAATTTTATCTTTAAATTATCAAGCTAAACTAAGGAAATAACTTTTTCACCAAGGAGTAAGAAAAATAGTCCTACAACATACATTTCTGAAAACCTCGTGCACAAATTGTCCTATTACGCATGTAACAAAGACGGAAAAAAATGTCACAAAATTGTCTGTCCACGTTACATGCGTAATAGGAAAATTTGTACACAAGCTTTTCAAAAATGTATGTTGTGGCAGCAATTTCTTACCTTTTGGTGCAAAAGTTATCTCCTGAGAACAAAACAAGGACATTTCTTTAATTCCGAGATAAACTAAAGACATCTGAAAGGAATTATTGACTTATTTTTCAAATGTACCCCATTACTGTGGACAGACCCAAATACATTACTACAACATGGTTTGATGGGAAATAGTATACAACTATTGACTGCAATGAGGGGCATGGTTACGATTATAGACCCAAGCAAGGTGATCTCGAAGCCATGACTACGTGGAATCCGACATGTCCGAGGGGCATGGCTTCGAGATCACCGAGGGCCTATAATCTTAACCATGACCTGAATAAACAGCAGTCAATATTCGTTTCATATATACCGAATGTGTAGATTCATCTGGTTGGTTAAAAGTAATGATACACAGTCACAGTCATGACAGTGGTCCTTCGAGTTTCGATTTCGGAAGCTGGTCTACGGTGGAAAAGTTGTATATTTACAGCAAAAAACTGTAGCATAATCACCCAGCACTTTAGTAGCACATTTCACCTGACACAGTTTTCACTGTAGGCCACTTCTCTTATGTTCTTAAGGACTTCATCATCTACGACAGACGACAAAACAACTTTGTCGAGATTCCGCCATTACCATCCTGCTGAATGTTTACGTGAGGCGCGCAGCTGCATAGTTGGTGCACAGCTATGCTACACATGTTATGCGCACGTCCGGAACCCGCTTAATGACTATGCCTGCGGGCATAGTCAGAATTCTACATGTGCAGTGTCTAGCCATTTCAATGCCCCCACTTTTAACCAATCGGATGACAGGAATCTACGCATGAGGTATATAATGAAAGCTAATGACCCCGAGGTGTTGGATTGTCCCAATCATCCAACACTGATGGGATCATTAGGCTAATGAAACTCGATTTTATGTTTCCCGTAACCCGCCCGCGTTTGGATTTTTCGGCCGCGTTTGAGATGCCAAAATCCAAAAACAATTCATTATTTTGTATTTTCCCCAAAAATATAAAGTTTTTAATGTTCTTTCCTGCCATTTTTGTTGGATATTTAAAAGCAGCGCTCGAATTTCACATTTTGAGCGAGGCGCTCATTCTCATCTCGTCCTCCCGCCAAAAATATTTTAACGTAATTTTCTTCCTCCATAAAAAAAAATAACCCGGAAGCAGAGTATCGGCGCGGCTGGCCGGCGGTGCGTGAACAATTGTAACAGTGACTTTACAATAAATTCCTGGAGAAGACATTGCGCTATACCCGTGCCATTTTTGTGATGCATGTACCCCGCACTGCATGCTGTACAACACATAGGGACCGTCCGCTCCATAAAACCGTGGTTTGTAGCCGTGAGTGCTAGCCTAAAACTAACACACAAACTACAAATGGGCGATTGTTTTTATCGTTAGCGAGCGGCGCGCGGACCACAAATGGGCCTTGACACTTAAGTTGACTGCGGCTAGCTTTTTAGGTACCGTTGACGCGTAGAATCGCATCCTTTTTTGTCGTGTTTTGGAGAAGGTTGCACGGTTGTATGATGTGAGACAAATAAAATGTTCGTGTTAGTGAAGATACCATGGACTATCACGACTGTGTCTCAAACGTGCACTTTGTTGCAGTTAATTGTCGAACTCGGTAACAAGTGTTATTAAATAGAGGTAGAAAAGCATGGGTGCAATTCCCATTTGAAATGTGTGGACTGATATAAATGTGTTTTGTTATTTAAATATATCTTGATCTTTTTGTCATAAATACCTGGGAAGTGTGAAAGATATTTTAATAAATACAAATGTTTGTATAAGTTGATCAGGGTTGTGTTTTAACACACTATCAGAGGGTATAGAACGCCCTAAGTTTTGATAGCCCGGCCGTTATAAATAGCCGTTATTTTGCAAATAATGAAATGCTACAAAATAATGAATAATGAATAATGAAATAGTTGCCTCATTTGGGCTTGACAAAAATGTTACGGGAAACATAACATCGAGTTTCATTAGCCTTAGTTTTCACTATTTTCCCTGAAACCATGTTGTATTTGTTTTACTGTACCTCATAAATATTCTGTCAGGCAGCCGCGGTATTTCATGAATCCGAACCTCCATTCGTAATATCGCAAATCAAGCACCGCACGGATGTCAGTTTGATTTCTGCTGCAATAGACTAGTACAATGTGCTCATGGGTATGCACGTAAAACGTATGCATCGTTCGTACATTATAAAGATCACGACGTACTGGGACAAATCTAAGGCAGCGAGCCAAAGTGTGTGATAGTACCTCCACGTCACGCGCGCGTACGAGGATGCAGGGAAATAGTAAAAACTTTCACACCGCGGAGTTGCTGGAATGGACCAATGAAATACCGCGGCTGCCTGATTAATATTTATGAGGTATAGTAAAAGAAGTTAACAACCAAAGTTTTTTAATTTGTTGTATGGGAAAACTCTCACTGCTATTTACCCGAAAATAGACTATGTAAGTCTCGCGGCAAAGGTCAAATCTGAGCTTCCGGGCACAACACGACTAAAAAGCCTATTCCTATAACACGGGCAAGATTTTGTTTTTTGTACATAAATTTTTCTGTCCAATCTTAAGTATACAACCGACCCGAAAGTGATTTGGATATAACTAAAATGTTTTTTTACAATATATAATACCTGCATAATTATCTCTAAAAACGATAAAAATTTATTAAAATTTCGTGACCTAAATAAATTTCTCTGCTAGCATATTCTTCATCCAATTTGGAATGGATGACCCAAGTGTGGATTCATGTAAAAATGAATGCTTCGAACTTGGGCACTCTAAAAAAAAAAGTCTGCAAGCTCTACTTTTGGTAGATGGCATTTCGCCTATCGCTAGCAAGGTCTGTATGTACACTGTAGGCCTACGTCTGTCGGCTGCTGTGCGTGTTGCATATCTTTTGCTGCATGTAGTTTACGATCTTCAAAGATTGACTTGTCGGCTCAAAACAAATCGTGAATTTTTACATTTCGATTGCTTATTTTTTATTATATACCCCACTTTATCAATTGGAATGCAATATTTTATTTAGAGATACGCGTTTTGGGCCGTCTGAGTTTACAAAAACCTGCGTAAACAAAATAATCCAAGAATTTCGCTTGCGACGTGCGTTGAAGAGATAGGGTCTTGTGCCCGGAAATAACAGTGGTCTCGCGCGGTTTCGTACGTTCGCGAGGTCAACTTACATAGTCTATAGCGGATAAGACCTGTTTCTACTGAGCAAATAGACCAGTTGCGTGATAGATTTGCATAAATCCGGAAGTCACGCCTTATATTTGCACATATGCTAGAGTCCTGCCTTTGCACTATATGGCGCTGGTACGAGTGAGTCAAGCACTATGCTATATCTGGCAAATCAGGCCGTTTCCAGGTGGTGCACACTGGAACATGGTAACCGTGCAGTACCTGGAATACCTCGCACATTACTCTATGTATTTTTAAGCTGGACCATGTTGATAGGCAACTTCAAACCAGTCACATAACACAAAATCGTTTCTCCACTTTTTTGAATGCATCATTGCCGTTTGGAAACGTTCAAGCTTTTAAAGTTGACATTGATTTCAAGTAAAATAACACGTTCTATTTCGTAATGAGTACATGTTTTAACATGTTAATTTCAACATGTAATTTCGGATGGTCCAGCTGAAAAATGCATAGAGTAATATGCGAGGTATTCCAGGTACCGCACAGACTTTTGCGCCAGTTACTATGTACCAGCTTGCACAACCTGGAAACGGCCAGATTTGCCAGATAGTCTGGTGCTTGACTCACCATAGCACGGAGCGGGACTCTAGGATTTATGCAAATATATTACGCAACTGGTCTATTGTCCAATTTTTCCTTTGTTATCCGGTAAATAGGTATTAAAGGCAAAGGCTCGTCAGCAATGCGCGCGCGCCAACATTCGTGCCACGAAATACACAGCTCCATGCCTTTGCTACGAAGCTGTGTATTTTGTGGCACGAATTTGGCGCGCGCGCATTGATGACGAGCCTGTGCCTTTAATAAAAACACGCTTTTTTGGCAGTTGACATACGTAGTTTTTCACAAAGATAAGCTCTTGGATAGTTGCAGACGCCATCATGCCAGCGGCCGGGGTAATCAGGGCTGGCTCTTAGGTAACCACAGTACTGAAATAAAAACAAAATAGAAATTGACCTAAATTAGTACACCATCTTAATTATCAGGCTCAATTATTTCAAATTTTACTTCATGAGTTTTTTAATTTAATTGTTTTATTTATTTATTCACCACATCCAACAGCGGAAGGACCGCCAATTACAGGAATGGGATCAATTAACATAGATATATTATATTCGAATAACTTTCAAGTTGAATTAGAAACTGCCAGAGACACCGGGGAATCCCTCCCCTTGCTCTTCACGAAAGAATGCTCTGGGATCTTTAGAGTGCGTTACCGAAACCTAACACACTGGACCAACGGCTTTACATCCCTTCCGAAGGACGGAACAAGTGTGATTAAGTGCCTTGCTCAAGAGCATGTGCCACATCCCGTCACGGCCCGGAATCGAACCCACATTCTAGTACTGACACGTACAGGAACTTGAGTTCGACGCACTAGACCGCTCGGCCATTAATTACACCCCACTCTGTTTGACAAATAATACTTAAAAATAATACTCCAAGTGTTGTTAGCAATGGGAACAAATATGACACAAGTTTATTTTTGTCCAAAATGATACTCTTTTGTGAAAAATAACAAAAGATGGTTTTTGAAACAAAAATATGCACGTGCAAACAAATGTTGTTACATGTCTATACCATCACTTAACACAAAAACCATGTATGGATTTTAAAGATGTTCTATTTGAAGCATTAATAGACTACTAAAGTGAAAACGTCACCCTTTGTGTGTTGCTATGGTTTTTGGGTCTACACTAAACCAGTGAACTGTTTCGCTGCGCTATACCAATGGACGTTTCAGATTACCAGTGAATGTTTAGACCCAATTACCATGGCAACTGACGTTACACTTTAGTAGTCTATTGGTACTGTAAAAGCCAATATTTTCGCGTACAGATATTTTCGCGCATTTCAACATCACTGACATTTTCGCGAGTTGTTATTTTCGCGGATGGAAATTATGTTTTGTTTCAGGGATCGCCACAATTGTTGCAAACAATATTTTCGCGGGTTGTTATTTTCGCGGGCTCTGTCTGGTGCGCGAAATGCGCGAAAATAAAACCACCGCGAATATTTCAGCTTTTACAGTAGCTGAAATTTCCGCAGGCACGTTAGCCAGCATTCTTATGCCCATATTCCAGGAATCCATTTTTAAAAATCTTGCAAATGACATAGTGGGCCTTTAACAGATCTCATAAAACTTGAAAACTGCAACAAGATATGCCAAGATATGCCACTATGATATTCGGTCAGCTTGTGCCACATCACATCTGGTAAGGCTGGAGTGAAAACAACAGTGTGCCCATGGTGACAAGCGGAGGAACAAAACCATTGTCTTCACAATACGTACACGTATCTAAGCATGAACGAATTTGTTTTCACTCCAGTCATGGTGCTATGCCCGTATACAAAGGCATATGACCTGATAAATTTGCATTTGCCAAATCGAACTCCTTGTATTCCAAAAAAGTGAGTTGAAGCCGGGTAGGCACTAAGTGTTTAAACGCAAAAGGTGAATTGAAAAAGGTGAATCAGACCCGGGTAGGATTGAACCCATCAATTGCGGAAATGAACCCCGCAATTGTCAAGGTGGCTTGTAGTGTAAACGCTTTTGAAATATAGATTCGGCAATTTGAGCATCCTTGGCGCGATTTACCGCCGTGTGGTAGATAACTGACCAATCCAGCGCCAGTTCTGCAGCACTTAAAGGTCCATTGTATGATTTGCAATGACCCAATTTTGTTTTCCACGAGTTGACAAGAAATACCATATTCAAAAGTGTTGATATCAATGGTAACAAATACCACTTGAATTTATTTCCGTCCAAAATGGTATTTTATGCTGGAAATTGACAACCGAAGGTGGTTTTCTAAAAAAAGTCCAGTGCACGGGATATTTTACCATTCACTTGTACACAAAATCCATATATAGATTTTCAAGGTTTTCTGAAGCATTGATGTACAGTTGAAGTCAGAAGTTTACATTCACTGTGTTAAAACTGGTGTGCTAAAACGTGCGTTGTCACCATTTTTGTAACAGTCTTTACTAAAGTTGTGATTTTGTGGAATTCCTCACCTGCATGCAGTACTTAAAACATAGCTTGCACACCTTGCAATGGTCTGGGTAGTCCTGTTTACCATTTTGGGTGATGATGTAGTGGTGTACATGTAAACTTCTGACTTCAACTGTATTTTATAGCTAAAATTTCTTCAGGCTAGTACGTTTACCAACATTCTTTCTTAGATATGTTACACTCTTATTCCACGAATCTGTAAAAAGTTGTATCTTGCAAATCGATACATATTTACCCCTTTCGAACACGTGCGAATATGCCATTTTGGGAGTCAAATATGCTGAGTCATTGTGGAAGCGATGTGCGTGCGCGTTGTGTGTCTCTCTGGTGGGTGCAACGCGGTTTAGTTCACCAATGGGAGCCTCAGCATAGCGCGTTACGCGCGCTATGGACACACACAACGCGCACGCACATTGCTTCCACAACGACGCGGCATTGTTTTACTCCCAAAATGACGTCATTGGCACGAGCTCAATATGGCCTTTAACAGCCCATGCATGCACTGTGGTCACAATTATAGCGGTGACTTTTGCGGTTTGTATTTGGTCTAATCTCTCTAATTTTCACAAGCTCACCTCTTTAAAGAGAAGTTCTCCAAAATCCGGCTGTTTCGGCCCCCAGTTTTCAAATTTCATTTCGTCACCTCTAACCCACCTAAAGACACGGTTTTCCCTTTCATCTTTCAATCCAATCCATACGTGGGATTTTGGTGATTTCGCTAAGAGTGCCGTCACAAAGGCTGTTGGGTGAAACCACGGACGTATATAAAAACTGGGTGAAACACATCATTTAATAAAGCCCCAATAGATCATTTGCAGTTACCCAACATTTTAATTCACGAGTTGACAAAAAAAAACCCATCTATAAAAGTAAACTAGTGTTGATAGCAATTTTCCGTGAAAATGGCACTTCTAAGGGAGAAATTCAATGCATAGTTCCGAGATTGCCCAGTTAACCCCGCCCCTTAGATATTGTTGCCGTATTAGTGCTCACAAGCAATCGCAAAAAAATGGCGACACAACGTACAAAGCAACGGGACTCGGCATGGAAAGCACAGATTCATTGGAGAAAACTCAAAGGTATTTATGTTTTGCGGTCGACAGTTACCGTAGCACACACTGAGCAAAGGGCTAGTAATGCAGGGATGACATATATTTCATAAAAATGCGCTTTCCTACCTTTGAACAGCGAATCACCCGACATTGAAACCAAAATTCACCCGATCACTGGCGCGGCACATACAACATACAAACTGTGTGGGCAGAAAATCGCGTGATTGTGTGATGATTGCATCACTTTGACCTATGTGGGCGCCGTCTGCTAGCTCTGTTGTGATTGGTCGCGGGTTCGGCTTGATTGACAGGTCGGAACTATGCATTGCCAACTGAAGGTGCTTTCTTTAAAAATAAATTGTATGCAGATGACTTTTTTTTACCATTAATTTATTCATGCACAAAAACCATGCATGGATTTTTCAAGTTTTCTGAAGTATTACTATCCACTGTGGCTGAAATTTGTACAAGGCAGTCTATCACTATTATCAGGCGCGGATCTAGGAGGGAAGGGGTGGAGAGGCGGTCAAACCCCCCCTTACCCCGCTGACACCAAAACCCCTCCCTGGTGGCAAAATTCCTGGATCCGCCCCTATATGATTATTCTTTAGTTATGTAATGCTGTTGTTGTGTCCTGTTATTAAAACTTTTCCAATCATGTAATATCTGTCTCATTTAATAAGGGTCATTTCATGAAGTTGCAAAAGTGTCCCAGTTGCATCAGATACCTTCAAATTGTTTACCCTATTTATTAGGCGAATCACATTAGTCAATAGTACTCAGAAATAATACCAGTTGATCAATTCAAAACCGGTATTTTTTTAGTTCACATTGAACACGGATTTGGTAAATTAATATATTGGATATATTATTCAATTCTAAGATATATTTCCCACTTGCTTTTGTAGCAATTGCTTTTCTGTAGAAAAATCACATTTTTTCCTTCAAAAATTGCATTGATTGAGTAAGTGCACAAGATAACAATTCATGCATGCACGCAGCGCCCTCTGTTGTCGCGCTTATGCACGGACCGCTCGCGCCTTAATTTTGTGCATTACTTTATGCAGTAATTTTATCATTTATTTATCTCAGAAATGCAACATTTCCGACAAAAGTGCAAGTGGGAAGTGTATCTTAGAATTGAATAAGCTATCAATTCCTTTTACCAAAATCTGTGCTCAATGTGAACAAAGAAAATACCCAAAAACCTCCATCATTTGTCACAAAATATAGAAGCAACAGTCAACAAAATGAAATTGTGTGCAAAATGCAGGTGCAACATTCAGTGTTTTTCAACATATTTTCTTCAACCACATCAAAAGTTAGAATCCTCCATATTTAGATTACAAATATTGTTCAGATCAAGAACTGTGTGCTAACGTCAAATTCAACAAGATAATTTTCAGTGAAATGAGATAAATTGGCATGGCATCCTAGTTACATCGCAGTAACCATCATTTTATCAAATAATTTGAAAATAATTCCTAAACTCCACCAAGACTGAAGACCCAAAAATTATCACAGAACAGACAAAGCAACCAGAATTCTATACTTACTCTGTGTCTCTTGATCAGGAATGGTGGCTAGAGCGGCAGCCATATTATTCCTGCAGGCATTGAAAGCAGCTGTGTAGTTGAGACGAGTTTTGCCGCTGATTTCATCGCCAACGAGCCTGAAGCAGCTGTTGGAGGACCTTTCCCATCCTTTTTCGCATCCATTGCTGCTTTGCGCTGAGACGACGTGTATACTCACTGCAAAATTCACGGCAAGAGAAATAAGAATTTTTTAACAATGTAATAGGCTGAACCATTTTTAAGACATGTCCTGATTAGCCTTCCGTGTTTCACGTGAATAGCGTCTAGCAGGGCTTTAGCCGAGTCCGTCACAAGTCCATCACAAGTCCTCACAAGCCTTCACAAGTCCACCACAAGTCCCTGGGTCTTAATTCAAGTCACAATTCAAATGAACTCCAACAAAGGCATTCTTTTGTGAGTGTTCATTTTTTGCTTCTAATTGTTACTGGACTTAATTGTGACGTGCGGGACTTGTGACGGACTTGTGATAGACTCGACTACAGCCCTGGCGTCTGGTGTGCTGACATATACTTCCTTTGACATGCACACTACATGTAAGTATAAACTTGACCAGACTAAATTTTTGTTGCTATGTGGTGCACTCGGTAGCTAGGTGTGAGGTACAGAATCAGGTGCAGATCCAGAGGTGTGGGGGGTGGGGGTGGGGGTGGGGGTGGGGGGGGGGGGGGGGGGGGGGGGGGGGGGGGGGGAAGGCTGTCAAATCCCCTTGGCGTATCCGCAACAAGCTGACATTTAAACAAATCTGAGGGGCAAAACCCCTCCCTGGAAAAATTCCTGGATCCGTCCCCGAGAATCAATACCGTGTTCTCTGTAGCAGAGAATGGCATAAAGCAGCAGACTGTTGATTGCTGAGCATTGGCGTACACCGCACAGCAACAACAGCATACATGTACGGTAGTATGCGACTTTCTAAACTGCTCCCCCGAGTCTTTCCACATTAAAGGGGGCATTTTGGCAACACAGACCATATTTTCCAGGAAATACCTTTATCTGGTCTCAAAATAAAAGAAATAAGTTTCAGTTGTTCTGAAGAGATAACTTCGGCCCAAAAAGGGTTACAAATAGTGTGACAACATGCCTTTCTAAAAACCCTGTGTACAAATTTCCAATATACGCTCGGAACCAAGACGGCCTAAAATGTAACATTTTGCACCTCAATTTCAAGACAATAGTGCTCAGTGATGCTTGACCCTAGGCAAGTAACCAAGATGCTACCATGCTTTTTACTGGCAAAATTATAGTCTGATCAAAACAACCTTTCGAATTTGGATTACCTTTTTTTTTTTAAACACCCTGTAGAACAGTTTTTTTTGTAAACTTGTGAAAGAAAATTGTGGGTAACTGCAAACTTTAAAGCAATTAAAGGAGCATGACCAGAGTTTCTGGAAAATAGTTTTCGATGTAACTTACCAATATTATCAAGTAACTCCCATACACACCTCCCATGTCCCCAAAACCCGAAAACATTCGCGATTTCCAGTAAAAAATTGAACAAAACTATCGAGTCGGCTTTCAGTGGATAAACGTTGATACTGGAAAATTAGTTTACAAATAATCGGTGGATTTTCGACGATATCCTCGGAAATATGCGGCCTAGAAGCGCGGGAGTTTCAGTTTCGTAATCAGAAAAATATAACGGATGTTATGATATAAAAATCTCATGACCCATAAGGTAAGTCCCGGGGAGTTATGGGTAAAAAAAAGTGATCTGGTCACACTCCTTTAATAGTACAGTAACTATAAGCAAAACGTAAGCTTGAATGAATGAATACTTACCCAAGATGAGAACACACGTCAAGAGATTCCGCATTTCTGGAATATTAATTTTTATCACATGAAGAAAACCAGTAGTTGTTTTAAAAATCGACAACTTCAAAAAAATCCCAAAAGGCTTGCTAGTTGTTGAGGTCTCCGTAATGCAAACTAATTTGGGGATGTATGGACACAATAAACGGCAATTAGTTCAAGTTATCAGAAGTTAAAAGTTAATCATTCACAAAGTTTTGCTTCCAAACCTCATTAGTTGGGTGATGGGGCACTGGGGCAGTTTTCTGATCAAAATGGGTTAAGAGTATTGCGACCAAGATTTTACCAGACTATGACTTTTTATCACTCAGTGTTTGGTTTATTAGGGCGAGGTTTTATCCTTACTGAGATTAACGATCCAAAGTTCCAAGTCTGAAAGAGAGATATGGGGGGTGTGTTTAATATACCAGGCACAAGAGAGATAGGTTATTAATCGTGTTGTTAGTGCTTTTTGGTACCATTTTAAGGTCTCGCGCAAAACCATCCCACAAAATAAACAATTTTTGTTCTATATATAATTGTTTATTATGGATTTTTTTTTTAACATGGAAATCAACAGTGTAAAGGTTGTTGTTGTTAATATGATGGCATCTTAGGCATTATAGCTTTAAAGGCACAGGCTCGTCAGCAATGCGCGCCCGCCAAATGTGTGCCACGCAATACGCAGCTCCATAGCAAAGGCATGGAGCTGCGTGTTTCGAGCACGAATTTGGCGGGCGCGCATTGCTGACGAGCCTGTGCCTTTAACTGTAAAAGTTGCCGTAGTGGTACGTTCCTCACCTTCCATCTAAAATTGTAAAAAAAAATATTTTAAAAAGGAAGAAAGAAAGGGAAGAAGGCACTTCCCTTCTCATAGTACAGTGTATATATGGTAGTACATGTAGTCCATGTAATATCACGTTTTTTAACATTTGGACGCGAGTTTAAAAAAAAATTGGGCTCTCAGCCCCCTAAAAAAAAAATCTGGATCCACCTGTCTGTGGCCCTGGTTCGAATTCCTTCCGGGTCAGTATGTGGATTGGGTTCTCAGTCCCTGTTTGATTCTGTGGGTTTTGCCCTATACCGAATTGTACAGGGGTTTTCCTCCCATCTATAAAACTGACCAATTATGAGCTACAGTCCCTTGGGCACATTTGAGGAATCCTTAGTTTCAGTACTGAAAAAAATAATAACTTGAGATGACGAAGAAGGAGATGCAGTTTTAGAAGTGGGAGGAAAACCTCCAGAGAAATCACCTGGGGGAAAACCCTTGCGGTCAAGTAGGGACTGCAAACCCAATCCACATACACGCCCTGGAATCGAACCCGGGACACCAGAGGTTAAAGGCAAGGAAAGAATCACTATGCCAACCCAAACACTCCTTTGTCAAGTAGTTTACATTATGTGCACTGCTTCAATAGACCTATCCAGTAAGCTCCGCCCATTTTGGAATTGACCAATCACAGCCTCAGATTGAGGTAACCAAAAAGTGGATCTCCATTTTGGTTACCTAAGTCCTCATAATTGTGTGCACAGAGCTACGGCGAAATGCAGTACGAGTGACGCAAAAACACCATAAACATATTGTTATCAGCGCAGAGGACCCTAGCCGGTTTAAAACGGATTGTATAAGACTATCCTAACCTACTTTTAATCCCTTCATAAATGTGTTTTTGTGTAAACGGGAAAAACTCACCAAAAATAGCTTGTCGTTTTGCTTTGTTGTGCATTTTTTCACTGCGTTCTAGATGTGTGTCGAGATGTTTTTGTTCGATCGCGTGGTTTACGCGTATTGCAGGCGTGTGCACATTTTGCTTTCGAGCGTGCAGTTTCTGTGTGCGTGTTTCAATACGCGACTCTACTGCACACGTGCCTTACTGGATCGGTCAATTTAACAACAACACAATGTGCAGTTTGTGCACTGGATCTTGAAGGCCCCCCTGCAGATAAAGACGTCATCCCAATTTGTTTTTCAAATTGGTCTGAAAAACCAAACGGAAGAAAAAATGTTCCATGGTTTCACGCATTTTTAAAAGTATTATTTAGCACACTTTCGCCTTCTCATCAGGCAAGTTTTATACAATATATACACATGCATAAAAACAATTTCAGCCATAAGCCTTATTGACGTTCTCAAGGCATGGGATTGGATGACAAACAGGGCTGGCAATTTTCACACAAACCTATGGAGCTCTGGTTGCACGACAATGTATCAATTTCATTCTAATTTCTGTGAAGCGATTGACATGTGATCTTCCCACACGTTCTTCATAAATGAAAAATGAAAATTTTGACAATTGTCATTTTTATTCTAACTGTAGTAAAATGAAATAAAATGAGAAAATTCAAAATAATACACAGCACTAGTTTATACTTTACAAAATAATGCACCTGATTGGCTCTAGGTGTGGTAGCTTAACCCTGGCTCAACCAATCGTAACAGCCCTTCTATAATGCTACCAACTGGCACCATTCAAAATGTCGAGTTTTCTTAGTTGATTTCATCAGAGCTCAATTAAAAAACCTTTTTTGGGTCAAAAATTGCATCTTGTGGGAAGATCACATGTCAATTGCTTCACAGAAATGAGAACGAAATCGATGAACATTGTCATGTTCCCATAGGGTTTGTGTGAAAATTGCCGGCCTTGTTTGTCATCTAAACCCATGATGAGAGCGTCGACAGGGTTTATAAAACTGTACAAATTACCAGAACATCACTGGTATTTTCAATACAGATATCATTGCATGCAAACTACAGAGCTCTATAAGTTTGATAAATATGCATATCTACAAATAGCCTACATCTAAGTAAACAAAAATACATGTGATCTTTTAATTATTAACTCAAGAATGAATTCATGTTTAGCATTTTTTTGTGCATAAATTTGACACACGTCACTTTGAAAAAGGCGGGATGGAGAGAATCTGGAGTGAAACGACGCACTAAAAACAACAGAATCAACTTAGACGGAAAGTGTTTTTGTGATTCTGTGATTTTCAGTGCGTCGTTTCACTTCATGCGCGTCACAATTATGCGCAAAAAAATCCCAGTGTGAATCAACCCTAAAGGCCCTGTGTATTATTTGCAGTAACTTAAAATCATACTCAAGTTGTTACAGAAAATTTCACTCAAAATGATTAAATAAAGCAGTGGTACCAAATACCCTATGAAGTTATTCTACTTGGGTAGCGTATTTTTGAAGAAAACATCAGTCGAATATGGTTTGAAAAACAAGAGTGTGCACACTTATTTTTTTTGTAATATGTTCACATATCGGGATTTGAACCTGAGACCTCTGGCAAATTACGCAGGTGCTCTACCAGCTGAGCTATGAGACGCAGTGGTATACTCCCTCAGGTTTTTCCCCCTCGTGACCTCCGACACACCGGGCAGATGCACGACCAACTGAGCTGTATGAGACACAGTGGTATAGTTCCTCAGGTTTCCCCAAAGACCTCTGACACACCGCGCAGACGATTTACCAACTGAGCTATGAGGCATGGTATTGTACTCCCTCAGGTTTTCCCTAAGACCTCTGACACACAGGGCAGACGATCTACCAGCTGAGCTATGAGGCACAGTGGTATACTCACTCAGGTTTTTCCCAAGACCTCTGACACACCAGGCAGATGCTGTACCAGCTGAACTAAGAGACACAGTGGTATACTCCTTCGGGTTTTTCCCTCTCAAGACCTCTGACACACCAGGCAGATGCTGTACGTACCAGCTGAACTATGAGACACAGTGGTATACTCCTTCGGGTTTTTCCCTCTCAAGACCTCTGACACACCGGGCAGATGCTGTACCAGCTGAACTATGAGACACAGTGGTATACTACCTTAGGTTTTCCCCCAAGACCTTCGACACACCGTGCATATGCTATACCAGCTGAACTATGGGGTACAGTGGTATAGTCTCTCAGGTTTTCCTAAGACCTCCGACACACCAGGCAGATGTTCTACCAGCTGAGCTATGAGGCACAGTGGTATATCCCTCATGTTTTCCTAAGACCTCTGACACACCAGGCAGATGTTCTACCAGCTGAACTATGAGACACAGTGGTATACTCACTCGGGTTTTCCCCAATACCTCCGACACACTGGGCAGACGATCTACCAGCTGAGCTATATAAGGCACAGTGGTATACTCCCTCAGGTTCCCCCAAGACCTCTGACACACCGGGAAGATGCTATACCAGCTGAACTATGAGGCACAGTAGTATAGTCTCTCAGGTTCCCCCCAAGACCTATGAAACACTGGGCAGACGATCTACCAGCTGAGTTACATGAGGCACAGTGGTATACTCCCTCAGGTTTCCCACAAGACCTCTGACACACCGTGCATACATGTATGCTATACCAGCTGAACTATGAGGCACAGTGGTATAGTCCCTCAGGTTTCCACCAAGACCTCTGACACACCGTGCATACATGTATGCTATACCAGCTGAACTATGAGGCACAGTGGTATAGTCCCTCAGGTTTCCCCCAAGACCTCTGACACACCGTGCATACATGTATGCTATACCAGCTGAACTATGAGGCACAGTGGTATAGTCCCTCAGGATTCCCCCAAGACCTCCGACACACCGTGCAGATGCTATACCAGCTGAACTATGAGGCACAGTGGTATAGTCTCTCAGGTTCCCCCAAGACCTCTGACACACCGGGAAGATGCTATACCAGCTGAACTATGAGGCGCAGTGGTATACTCACTCAGGTTTCCCCCAAGACCTCTGACACACCAGGCAGATGTTCTACCAGCTGAGCTATGAGGCACAGTGGTATTATCCCTCAGGTTTTTCAAACCCAACTTTTCTTTTGGTGTTGCATGGTTACAAAACTGAGCAAAACTAGTTTTAAGTATGTACAACATGCATATTACAAAGAAGTTAAAGGCACAGGCTCGTCAGCAATGCGCGCCCGCCAAATTCGTGCTCGAAACACGCAGCTCCATGCCTTTGCTATGGAGCTGCGTATTGCGTGGCACACATTTGGCGGGCGCGCATTGCTGACGAGCCTGTGCCTTTAAATTATAAATGAAATAACATAATCAAATATTTACAAGATTTACAAATTCTGAAAGTCGGGTAGCATTCAAATTTGTCATAAACGTAAAATACGTGTTCAAAAATTAGCCTTTTGCCTGAAACATTTGCATAATGGCTGGCGCCCAAAATTCTTCACTTTCAATTGGAGGTGCGGTTTAGAAAGTCACATACTATGCTTTTGTTGCTATGTGGTGCACGCCACTGCCTTGCAACCAACAGTCTAATTGCTTTATGCCATTCTCTCCTACGATGACACTCTACTGATTCTGCACCACATATTGACACAAATTTAGTCTGGTCAAATGGATAAGTGTGCATGTGAAAGTATGTCGGTACACCATACACTATTAATACGAAACACGCAAAAGGCTAAGGCAGAGGTCACACGAATTATGACATTCCAATTTATTGTAGTATTACTATACCCCGGTAGTACGATTACAAGATTTTGTGCGTGTGACCCCTAATTTATTGTAATCTTATCACAATCGGTCAACGACGAGAATTATCATCGTTCGATTGTAATCTGATTTTAATCGTATTACATTAAATTGGCAAAAAACGCCTGTGACCTCATCTATGATCTCGTAATCACATTACAAATCACGTGTGGTCTAGTGGGTATACAGCCGTGCTCGTGATCGAAGGTTTATGGGTTCGAGCCCCACTTGTGTCAACGTTTGTGTCCGTGGGCAAGACACTTAATCTCAATTGCCTCGTCAACCCAAGCGATATATGGGGAGCTGTTATGGGAAATGCCACAATCTAACTGCTGATAGGGTTGTGCGCTTTGGCCAGGTTGCCACCTAGTTGAAGCAAAATGGTTCTGGTGATTTCCTGATGACAGCGGTAATAATATCAACAGCGCCAGGAGCACCCCCGTGGGGCGGACATGTGCGCTATATAAGTATCCACCATTATTACAAATCCATCCCATAAGACCCTGCGGTAACCTCCCCCTCAGGCGCACTTACTTTCTGCTTCACCGCGTGCCTGGCTTACTTTTTACAGGGTGCGCGTGCGGCACACTGCAGGCAGCAAGCACGCACACGCAACACGGGGAAATCCACCGCAAGGGATTGTGGTATTACAATATACGATTACGAGATTCCATTGTTCATGTGACCCCACTTTATTATAATACGATTACAATCGTCCAACCCCGGTCGTCTTCGGAAATATAACAATCCTATAACAATCGATTAATTACGAGAATTTTCCCGTGTGACCCCAACCTTATTTACATGACAGTTTGGACGCAAGAATAGTATAAATTTACAGTTGTGTCTTTAAATATTTAAACATCGGCTGACTAGTTTTACTTGTCATAAAAAATGTTTTGTAAGTGTACATGAATGTAAATGTTTAATTTTTGACAACCAAATGCAGTTTACTGTTAACTTTTGGTCCCCCACTCACTCCCCCCCCACCCCCCCCCCCCCCCCCCCTCCCCCCCACCCTCCTACAAAAGGTCCACACAAAACATCTGTTCCTGGAAACTCGCCCAAAAATGGTAGGTTTGTGCAAACAAAGCGTGATGTCGTTCTGTGAATGGAAATTTCGGCAAATAATCATGTCGGCATCTTTGTGATACATTAAATTGCGTCGTCAGAATGCGCCAACAGTCATATCTTTGCCATAATTAGGAATGTCCAAGTCTGTTTGTGAAATTATTTACGTTATGATACGATTTATATTATGCAAACCTGTTACAGTATAAAAACTCCTGTTGACTCAAATTTGCACAACTCAAATGTGTTTACGAAAGTATACATCGTTTTTGTCCTATATGTACATGCACAATCAAACCTTGATAAAATGCACTGTTAATACAACATTCTGCTTATAACATGGAAATATTTATAGGTCCCAATACATTGTTCTTCATTCCTGATAATACAAGGCTTCTGTTATTAAACAAGGTAATCTGCAAAGTCCCCGAAGACCTATTAATGAGGTTCAACTATAATATTTAATTTATACTGCCAAACATTTGGCTCTGAATTAAAATATTGTACACAGTATTTCCACGTTTGTACAAGAACGACAAACAAATGGTATTCCAACTATGTACATGTTTTTTTAAATGTTTGCTGTAATGCTGTGATGTTGAAATGCGTGAATTTGTATCCAATATACATTACCATTTAGAAAGAGAACAAGCTAGAAAATGCAGTGTTTTGCGAGGTGGATTTATATTTCAGGTGTTAATGAGTGGGTGTCTCGCACTGACGGTGAAAATTATTGTTTAATTTATAAAAAAAATTGTGAACAATTTCTTGTCTAACTTCACAATACAGAAGTAGGTAGGTTTAGGGTTATAGTAGGGTAATATTTTAATCTTAATTTGATGCTTGTCTATTTTACTCGTGGATTTGTCAACAGCATTTGAAATTGGCTTAATTTGTTTACATCACCAATCTGAATTTGATTTCACTCCAGTTGCGTTGCTATGTTCATATACATTTGACACGGGATCACAAAAGTGCCAGGAGGCCTGACCGACAGAATTAAAATTCTTTATTCAAGTTTTGGATGTTTGATTTAATAGTTTCTTGCACATAAAATGAGTTTTTATCGAGTCATAAGTTGATTGATTTATAACACTGTTAAACAAGGAAGACAGATTTTAAATAAGAAGCACTTGCCACACGTTGTAATTCCGAGTGCATACAGCCAAACTCAGGATGGCCCAAACGTGGTCATAACGGTCGTGCCGTTCGTCAGCCGGACATCCGTGAAACTCCCGGCGTCTGCGACCGCGGTGCCGCTGATGAATTTCTGCGCACTCACGGTTACGAGGACCGGCGGGTCATGGTCGTCGGTTTGGGCCGGGGAATACTGGGCGTAAACGGGATTGCCGAAATTTGACGTCACATTACCGCTGCGGATGAACTCGCCTCGTCGTCGCCTCCTGATACAAAAAATGGAAACATTTTAATACATGTGTATTTCTTTTACGTTCTGCTGTGTCCACAGACTATTGGGCTTAAAAAGTAAGGGATATTGGTATGTTGTCAGTTTTGTATTTGTTTCAAATGACTTTTTACCTTTTTGTGTGACAAGGTGTGTCTGTCATGCTTACACCCAACAATATCCCTAACTTATTGTGTTATTATTATTATTACTTCTTTCTAGTACTAAAACCAAGGATTCCTCAAAAGTGCCCATTGCACTGTCGCTCGCAAGCGTGAGGAAACCTTCGAGGATAAAAGTGTATAAAAGGCCCAATGTACCATTTTCAAGATGAAACTTTTTTACTGATTCCTGGCATAATAAGAGCATAACATATCTAAAGAAGAATGTTGGTAAACTAGACCGCAAAAATTTCAGCCACATAGATGCAGCAATGCTTCAGAAAACCTTTAAAATCCATGAATGTTTCTTTGTGTTAAGTGGGCGGTAAAAAAACTACTTTTTTTAATTGTAAAAAACTTTCAGTTGTTCATTTCTTGTTACCACTGGTATGTTTTTTTTTTATTCTTGTCAACAAAACCATGAATAGAATTTAAAGGTTTTCTGAAGTATTGATGCATTTGGGTCTTTCCACAGTTAAGGGGGTATTTTGGCAACAGACCATATTTTCGAGGAAATACCTTTGTTTGGTCTCAAAATAAAAGAAGTTGTTCCGAAGAGATAACTTATTTTTAGGCCAAAAAGGGTTACAAATAGTGTGACAACATGCCTTTATAAAAAATCCTTTGTACAAATTTCCCATATACGCTCGTAACCGGGACGGACACTTGTGTTACATTTTAGGCCGTCCCGGTTACGAGCGTATATTGGAAATTTGTACACAGGGTTATTAAAAAGGCATGTTGTCACACTATTTGTAACCCTTTTTGGGCCCGAGTTATCTCTTCAGAACAACTAAAACTTATTTCATTTATTTTGAGACCAGGGGCCAATTTCATAGAGCTGCTTAAGCATAAAAAAATTGCTTAAGCATGAAAAACTTTGCTTGACAAAATTAGGTTACCATCAAAAATGTCATGAGATTGTCATGGTGATGAAACAGTCTTCTAACACTGGTCATACACTGTTTCTATCACATGAGGATTTCACTGGTAAAGTTCCCTACTAAGCAAGAGTTTTTTGTGCTTAAGCAAAATTGTGCTTAAACACCTCTATGAAATATTTTCTGGAAAACATGGTCTGTGCTACCAAAATGCCCCTTTTACTGTGGAAAGACTCATTTACATACTGTATGTAGTTGAAATTACTGCAGGCTAGTTTACCAACAATCTTCTTTAGATTTGTTGTGCCTTTATTCCAAGAATCCATGAAGAAAGATTCAAATTGCAAATGATACTTAGGGTCTTTTAAAATGTTACATTTTTAGCAACTCTGCATCCACTGCATATTAATTATTATGATCGAAATGGATTAAATGAACAAGGGTTCTAATTAAAAATCAAACATGCAAAACTTTTTGTGGGCTTTTTCAAAACCACCGGATTCGGCTTCAGGCTAAGTTAGTTTTCGTTTTCCTCTCTCTTTCCGTCTTTTCTTTGGTGGCTTTGCATACACAAAACAGAGGTTAGAAGGAAACTTACGGGAACTCTGCGAAATTGAATCATTTCATCACACATTGCACAGCAGTATGGTCCAAGTTTTTGCGACAGTAACTAAATATTAATGGTGGATCCAGGCACATTAAAGTACAAACAAACACATAATGGAATTTCCTGACCGTGCTTGAATTTCTGTGTACTGCACATAATACGTGCCATTACGGTTCCCCACAATGCATAGTTCCCAGATTGCCCAGTTAACCCCGCCCCTTAGATACTGTTGCTATGTGTTCACAAGCCATCGCAAAAACATGGCGACAAAACGTACAAAGCAACGGGACTCGGCATGGAAAGCACAGATTCATTGGAGAAAACTCAAAGGTATTTATGTTTTAGGGTCGACAGTTACCGTAGCACACACTGAGCGAAGGGCTAGTAATGCAGGGATGACATATATTCATAAAAATGCGCTTTCCTACCTTTGAACAGCGAATCGCCCGACATTGAAATTTTAAACCAAAATTCACTTGGTCACTGGCGCATACAACATACAAACTGTATAGGCAGAAAATCGCGTGATTGTTTGTGATGATTGCATCACTTTGACCTATGTGGGCGCAGTCTGCTAGCTCTGTTGTGTTTGGTCGGCGGGTTCTGCTTGATTGACAGTTCGGAACTACGCATTTACTGCGCGTGGTACATGGCGCAGTGCATGAAGGTACAAATCTAGTACGCTGGCAGAATCTCGTACGTACGATTGTACACAAGTCAATGGGTTTCCGGAGGTGAGAGGAGTTCTTGGCCGCTTCAAACTCGTACAACGCGGTGAATTTGTGTTTTTGACTCAAAATGTTAACTGGTAATATAGAGCTCAGATACAGATTCAACCTACTGTATATATCTGTTTTGGGGTAACATGGGCGTCTAGGGGTGGATTTTTTGAGACAACTGTCGAAAATCTATGGTTACGGTATTGCATGAAGCCAAACGTGCGTGGCGTCGCGAGTCATGGGACTCGCTACCCGTGACTGGCGACACCACACACGCTCGGCTTCACGCAATACCGTAACCACAGATTTTCGACAGTTATCTTAAAAATTCCACCCCTAGACGCCCATTTAACCCCAATACAGATATACAGTAGGTTGAATCTGTATCCGAGCTCTATATTACCAGTTATCATTTTATGTAAAAAAACACAAATTCGCCATGTTTTATGAGTTTGAAGTGGCCAACAACTCCACTGACCTCTGGAAATTCATTGACTTGTGTACAATCGTACGTGCGAGATTCTGCCATCGCGTACCTGATTTTTATACCTTCATGCACTGCGCCATGTACCGCGCGCAGTGATATTGCATAGTTCCGACCTGTCAATCAAGCCGAACCCGCCGACCAATCACAACAGAGCTAGCAGACAGCGCCCACATAGGTCAAAGTGATGCAATCATCACACAATGATCACGCGATTTTCTGCCCATACAGTTTGTATGTTGTATGCGCCAGTGACCGGGTGAATTTTGGTTTCAATGTCAGGCGATTCGCTGTTTAAAGGCACAGGCTCGTCAGCAATGCGCGCGCGCCCACCAAATTCGTGCTCGAAACACGCAGCTCCATGCCTTTGCTATGGAGCTGCGTATTGCGTGGCACACATTTGGCGGGCGCGCATTGCTGACGAGCCTGTGCCTTTAAAAGTAGGAAAGCGCATTTTTATGAATATACGTCATCCCTGCATTACTAGCCTTTCGCTCAGTGTGTGCTACGGTAACTGTCGACCCTAAAACATAAATACCTTTGAGTTTTCCCCAATGAATCTGTGCTTTCCATGCCGAGTCCCGTTGCTTTGTACGTTGTGTGTCGCCATTTTGTGCGATGGCTTGTGAGCACATAGCAACAATATCTAAGGGGAGGGGTTAACTGGGCAATCTCGGAACTATGCATTGTGGGGAAACCTTAAAGGCACTTATTTCCCATTGTGCTTGTATTAATTTTCATATTTTAATGAGCCTGGTTGTAAAAACTAGGCGTGACTAGAAGCGCCTTTTTTTTTTTCAGAGCGCGTCCAGAATCTTTATGATCTGCACTAAAATTCAGTCTGAAACGAATCCGGCCATTTTGAAAATGCTCAATAGATAGTGTACCATGTATTAAATCTCAGAAGCTAATAAAAGCTACATGTATAATTAAAACACACTGATTAGACACTACTTTGCACTCTACAACTAATCTGGCAAACTTAAACGCACCATACGTCCGGATCACAGGGGTCAATCGAGTTCTCGAATGGAACACAAGGTTCCTGGATGTCGTCACAGTGAGAATACCTATGGGAATGGGTGTAGGGGTCATTGAATCTGCAGCACATTTAAAATACTGAAAAAAGGTCACCAAAAATACACTGCTGTTTATCATTGCATCTTTGATGCAAGACTAGAATGGCGAAACTCCAGCACTTTTAAAATAATGGGGGAAAAAATGGTAAAGTCACAAAAAAATATTGACCAACGTTTGTCAGTGCTACATAACATCATTTGATGATAAAAAATAACACCAAATGGTCACTGATCTTTTGCCTCTTCAGAACAAAACAAAAAACAAGAAACTTAATTATTATATAAAATGAAGCTTTTGCAGATACCGTGCGTTTCTGATACTGTGCAGCACAGAGCCCCAATCTGATGCGCGTGCACGCGCGTCATGCATGAAGTGAATAGATTGTGCCTGTGTGCTACGCGCGCAAGAGTACAGTAACAAAAAATACTGTACAACAATAACAAAAGCACATGCAGTTATAAACTAAAGTTTTCAACTCTATACAGACAAAAATCTCGCGGAAATCTTTCAAAACAAAGCTTCATTTTATATAACAATAATAATATTGGATGTCTTTTCGGGTGATATGAGAATATACCGCACGAGTCATTAAAATACCGAACTCGGCTCGTTCCGTATTTTCATGACTCGTGCGGTATATTCTCATATCACCCGAAAAGCCATCCAATATTATATAATTATTATGCAAAATGAACCGAAGGCGAGTTTGGTATTTTCATGACGAGTGTACCCTCAAAGCCATCCAATATTATATAATTATTATGCAAAATGAAGCTTTTGGGGATACCGTGCATGCAGCTGTAAATGTAGGATATGAACTGAACTTTCAACAGCAAACAGACAAATATTTTGCGGAAATCTTACAAAACAAAGAAGGAAGCCTCATTTTATACAACAATAATAATACTGGATGTCTTTTGGGGTGATATTTGAAATTCTAAGAATATACTGCACAAGTCATTTTCATGATGACTTTTGCAGTAAATCTTCATGTCACGATATTTGCCAACAGCTGATACCCACCCATCTTTCCATAGACGAGTGCAAAAAAAACATTGTAACCAGTGGCAAACGTTCGCAACATTTGCGTAAGCGGAACACTGCCCTGATATTCAGTGATTTAAAGGCACAGGTTCGTCAATGCGTGCGTGAAGCAAATTAGTGCCACGAAATACGCAGCTCCATGCCTTTGCTATGGAGCTGCATATTTCGTGGCATGAGTTCAGCCTCACGCACGCATTGACGAGCCTCTGCCTTTAAAGTCAAAATTGTTTTTAAATGACCTGAATCGAGAAGTTCAACCAAACTGACTCATAAAGAATTGCAAAAAGCTCTTTTCAAGGTAATTTTTTCATAAAGTGGTTTTTCTGGGCTTGCGCTTAAAGTGAATTTATGTGACATAGGCTCCGTTCGATTGGCTTCGGCTAGAAATTACACACGAGTCAATGAAAGATGCCAGACAGCTTGATCCCTTTCCGATCCATAAGGCCTTTTCCCACTGGACAAAAATCTTGTGGTTGCCCCCGGGCGACGCCGGGGTGAAAATAAGCCCTGATTCTCACTTGCAAGTCTCACCCCCGCGCCACCCCGATATTGCTCATTCCCCGGGGCGAGTTCAACCCTGCTCAGGACCAGGGTTAACAAATTTTGCCCCAGGGCGAGACACTTTCCCCGGGGTGAGAACGGTAGTGGGAAAAGGGGCAGGGGCGAGTTCTCATTTGTTTAAGTGGGGGATGAGGTACCGATCTCCGGGGTGAGTTCGCCCCGGGGCGAGATTCAGAACAAGTATGAATCAACGCGGGGTTGAACTCGGGGGTAAGTCACCCCGGGACGGCCCCGGGGTAGCCCCGGGGCGAGTTCGTCCCGGGGTTTGATGTTCTAGTGGGAAAAGGCCTAAAGACTCAGGTGTAATTTCAAGATGCATCCAGAGAATTCAGAATTCATATCTGTTCTAAACACAGGCATGCAGATAAACATCCTTTACTGACAAAACCGTAAAGCTGACCGTGTAAGTTGACCTCGAAAGCGTACGAGACTCCGCGGGACTCGTCGACTTCCGGGGACCTCGTATATAAGTTTTAACACATGCAGCAACCGGTTTTGTTTTTCAGTTCCATTTTCACACCACGTCAAAATTAGCAGTTTTACCTACCGATTCGGGGTACAATCTTTAAATCCCATTTATCACCTGTGCGGAAGGTTAATTGAGCAAAAAATTCACAAATTCTGACCTTTTATTTCCGTCTCTAAGATAAACTGGTAACTCTACACGCCATAGAAAAACCACACAGCCATGACAGCGCGTCGCTGATAGTCCACAAGTGGTGCGAATATTTTGGCGCCGTGTAGTTGGTTGCATTATAGCCATTTTCACAAGTTCTGTTTCGGCTTCAGACGGTCTTTGCGCTTTCTGTCTTGTATGATTTCCATCCATGTATACTTGATTTGTTTGGGATTTTTTGTGGTTTTATCTACTCAGAAATGAACGTTCAAGTGGACGTTCAAACCAGATATTTGATTTCAACGCTAATATTTCTGAGATGCACCAAGGCAGTGAGCCTGCCATTCGTAAAGGTACTTGCCTACCGGAAACAAAAGGTCAAACATCTTTATTTGTTTGTGACAAACTCAGACAAAAATGTTCTTAATTTTATTTATTGATTTTAAGGTGCCTTTTCCATTTATTAGCATCTGGGTGTTTACAAACGCGGTACGGTAAAGTGATAATTCGAAGAAGATCGTCGCAACGTTGAAACCCCATTGCCATTCCCTAGTGGTCTCCGGAAGTGTGACCCGTCGCGAGATTGTATAATGTATGGAGGTATACAATACACGATGTATTAGCTAGGGCTTCATGATAGCCTAATGCCTAAGTCACATTTGCTCTACGGCTAGGATACGGCGGCCGTAGCCTACCGAAATCGAGAGATACCTGCGGCGGCCGCAGAGGATCTGCGGTGGCCTCAGGGTCGCCCTACGGCGTATCCCTATCTTTTACAGGCCGTAGGGGTCGCCGTGGGATTATAGCGCGGAGTTATAACTTTTTTCATTTCTAGGTTCGCCGTAGCAATTACACACGCCGTAGCCATGCCGTAGTGCTGTTCCCCGGCAACCATACGTCGGGCGTACGGTGGCCTTGCGTTTGCCGTGCGGCTGCCCTAGGGTCATATGAATTACAATTGACTTTTACGAACCCCCAAACAATTGCGGCAGCAGCAAGAATTCCACGGGCGCCCTAGGGCAGCCTTATGGCAGCCCTACGGTGCCCGTACTACGGTGGCCTTGCGGTATGTAAAAAACATACGGCCGCCGCAGGGCGTCATCACTTCAAAGGCCGTAGGCATCTGCAGGTTTTCTGTCTCCACAAATTCAAAATACGACGTGCGGCTACCCTAACATATGTGACTGCTACAGTATGTGACCGTGGGAATGCTGCGGCGGCCCTATAATTGCTATTGGCCGTAGACCCCACGGCCGCCGCGGCAAATGTGACTTAGGCATAAATATCCAAAAGCGAGTTGCTTAAACCTGTAACACATACACTTACTTGTAAAGCTTTCTCACAACCAGTATCAGAATCAGAACGAGTAGAAGTAGGATGAGAATAGGTATGATGTACCAATAGAGGGCCAGCCAAGTCTGGAAGAAGGATCAGGGGAGGGGAGAGGGGGAAGAGAAGAAAAGTTATTACAGGATTGTACAATGGTTACAAACAGCATGATTATCTCCATGTGTGATTGAGGATATGCGATAAAAACCAACCTGTGTACGGTATAAGGCAGCTCAGTTCCTCATCTAAACTCCTAAAAAAAAGTTCGGAAAGTCAAGTTTGACTGACGATTTCTCTCTTGTTACTAAATCATTTCCCTTGAATTTGGTATCATTGGAAAGCCCTGTTATTCCTCTTTACAGTGATGTGTCATTTGTAATGATTAATCAATTGGGGGACGTGCAGTATAGCGGAATACAGGGGTGGGTGGAAAGTGAAATGTCACAAAATTCACTGCTATTGTCATGCAGTGCATTCCCCTTTTGCTTGGAGGATGGGAATGTGTCAATGCACTTTTTGACAATAGCAATGCATTTTGTGACATTTCACCTTACACCCGCCCCGTATTCAGCTGTGCTGCACATCCCCCAATTGCTTAATCATAACAAATGTAAAGAGGAATAACAGGGCTTTCCAATGATATAAAATTCAAGGAAATAATTCTGCAACAAGAGAGAAATCGTCAGTCAAACTTGACTTTCCGAACTTTTTTTGAGGAGTTTATGTTCTGGGAAAATGAAAAACTGTTACCATGCTTTCAACCAAACTTGGGATGAGAGAAAAATCAGAGGTTTCGGGCTTGCACTATACACAGAACGGACACGGAGACTTTTTGAACTTGTGTATCTGACGACCGTTTTATTAAAAACATAATTCAGCACAGCAAACACCCTAAGAGTAAATATGCAAATATCCCTAAAGCCTAGCGTACATCGACCTTGCAACTGGAAGCAACTAGTGGCAACTGGTGTTTCCGGCAACTAGGAGCAACTGGGAGCAACTGATCAGTTGCTCAAAAAGGTTGATATACACGCACTTGCAACTACTGGCAACTGAAAAAATCCCAGTTGCCGCGAGTTGCTCATGTTCTACTTTCTGGCAACTAGTTGTACCCAGTTGCGTCGATGTACGCGTACTTGCAACTAGTTGCTGCCAGTTGCTCGCGTGCATTTGATCATGTGCGCGCACATCGACAGCAACTGCAAGCACAGTTGCTTCCAGTTGCAAGGGCAATGCACTCTGCGCTTTACCGAGTTGCTGTGTCGATGTGCGGGCTCTGGAAATGTAGATATAGCTGGATGCTCCCAGTTGCCGCTAGTTGCGGAACTAATCAGTTTCTGTCGATGTGCGCGCTACGCACACATCGACAGCAACTGATCAGTTGAGTTGCTTCCAGTTGCAAGGTCGATGTACGCAAGGCTCAAGGCTTGGTGAAATCCACCGCAACAATCATCTTAGCCACGATCCTAGGATCCATCGCAAGCCTTATTATGGACCTTAATTTTGGGAAGAGTTTGGTGAAATTGACCCTAGGTGACATTTTAAAACAGACACTCGTTATGAATCTACCAGTCCTTTACGAAAGGAAATACTGACCTTATTTTCCACGTCTCCTTTCCCGCCCTGGCTCTTTTTGGCTGCTGATAACTTTGGCTCGCGGAATATTTTATACGGTAACAGAAGTAGCTCAACATCCTCCCGCGATGAACTCACAAAGACGTCTTTGAGTAGTTGTACCGATTGTAGCGTGCCACTGATACTGACGTAGAACCTTACTGCGGTGTAGGGGGCGCTGTTTGAATATGCAAAACAAAAGCCGTTTTTAATACGCTTTGTGCATGATATAGCAAACTTCGTATATTGCATTCCGTTGTAGAAATTGACACTTTAGTGTCCTACTTTAGGCAAAACAAAAAAGAAAAGATGTTCCGTCTCTGGTCAGTGTGCGCGTCGATTTCAAGCATGCGCTTCAATCCTTTTTCTTCCTGTGGCAGCTAAAATAGCATCCTCTATTGCCGCAGCGCCTCACATTTTCTAGACTGATCGCCAATCCTGTAGACTACGTAGGGAATAGACCTTTATCACGGTGCGTCCATCTTTCCCTTTCCCATATTAAAATGAACGTAACCAAAGTGAGGCTTGCCGAAATAAAATAGTTTGGCCCCATGTTGAAAATGTTCATTGTGTGCATCACAATGACATGCGCGTGGTGCGATCAAGAAAACGCACAGCTCGGACATTCATTCTCTCAAAACAACGGAAGACTGCACGCGCTATCGCGCTATCACGCTAACGCGCAGACACGCACTGATCATGCCCGACACGTACACGTACTATGCAGTGGGGAACAAGACAAAGATGGACGCACCGTGATAAAGTTCTATAAGAACAAGTCTATGTATTTTTCCGGGCAGCTCGACCTCGCACTGAGGGCAATAGATGCTGATATCTAATGAGAACGGATGATAATGAGTATGAGGCAGAGGTTGTTTAATCAGCTGCAACAATGGCGGCTGGTTCTCACGCGACACAACAAGGAATTGCGATTGTGAATTAGAGCGTGTCTGAGCTGAGCTGATTACTGAAATATGCCACTTATTTCCGTGTCCATTGTTTGTGGAGTGAAAACTCTCAGAACATCCAGTGTTGTGACGGCTCTGCAAGTTTACTATAGGCCTTACTGTGTACGAATCTGTGTGCGATGGAGGGGGGAAAAAAAAAAGGGAAAAATAAACGCCGCGCCGCATCAATTCCGGTACTTTGGTCTGACCAGAGACAGAATACTTTTTGTTTGCCTTAATATGGCCAGAAATGTACATGTACCAGCAAAAAGCATGGTATTATATTAAAGCAGAAGGTATGTGCTTTCCAATGATACCTTGGTTACTTTCTTGGGGGTGTGCCAGTGTGGAGGGAATTTTGTTTAAACCGACGCACTAAAAATCACAGAATCACAAAAACGCTTGCCAGAATGTTGGTTAAGGTTTGTTTTGCCCTTACCCGACGTATATTAGCACTGTATACTCAGTGCTTTCCCGAGACACTATGAAAAACTTCATAGCGTGCTCGGGTGGGATTCGAACCCACGACCTCCTGCAAACAAGGCAGACATCTTAACCACTCGACCACCGAGCTAGACGGTGTTGAATGGCCGGTTCGAATCAGTTAGCAACGGGGATCGCAATTAATCAGTAATTGATTTAGCTTGCTTCGGGGAGAATGAATGTTAATTAGGGTTTGTAACAGATTGTGGTGCATCATTCATACTTTGAAAGCAACGAGTTTGAATCTTGAGAGGAGAGGATCGTGACTTCCACAGGTCCGATGTTATCGCTGCCTTTGAGAAGGACTTCAACCACCCTGTGCAGTCGTTGGGCTATAGAGTGCATGTGTCTGAGATGCCCAGCCAACTTTAGAGAGAACACTGCTTTAGTTTCGTCCACTGTAAAGCAAAATACACAGTCAGATATTGAAAAATTCACCACTGGTCATGCAATTTTGACCATGTAATTGGTCTGAGCCCAGATGTTGCACTAAAAGGGGCTGTGTCACGGTTTGCGCATGCGCAGCAAAACTTGAAAAAGTTGTGCTAACTTTTTCAAATTTTGTCACTGGGTTTTGCATATCCTATTCAATCTTTGCCATCCCTTATAATTCTTTAGTAATTTTGGCAGTGGTGTACTTGTCAACGCCCAGGTTGTCCTTGCATTAATTTGTACTTGAAATGGCACTGTTTGCCGTATTTTTAAGCCGCCAAACATCAATATCACTGATTGTGCGGCCGTCATTCAAAAGAGTTTTTTCATCCCATCAAAAAACTTGAAAAAACATGACAGAAACAACATCGAATGATATAAATCACATGCATGGTTGGATACAGCAATTTGTTCAACCTTGATTTCCACCAAAACTGGTATGCTTATTTGGTCCTATATCTTCTGTCGATGGAAAGACACTATGGCTGCCGCCGCTGTACCGATTTTTTTCCCAGACATTGATCGCGCACGCGCGATGCCAAATCAAACCAAGTCGCGCAAATGCGCAACATGATGTACTATGTAGTTGAATTCTTGGTATTGTAAACACTTGTGAACAAACACATGCACACGTACTGCCCATGCAGCACGCGCTAAGTTCACGATGTACATTTAAACACACGAACCAATGATGTTGTGTAACGAAATTGCACTACAGTCATCTGAGCGCGCACATATGTCAAAAATTGAAAGGATTTGACGCGTGCGCAAACTGTGACACAGCCCCTTTAACTTGTCAAGGCTTATGAGAAATTGTAAAAAAGAGATAACTAAATGTGTGTAACTTCTATTAAAATTCTCACCCGTATCGCAGAATGGTCCCATGATAAACCTGTGACAAACACACTGGAAGCCTTGTTGTGACTCAACACAGTGGCCTTTATTACACGGTGATAAGGAGCTACACGGACCTGGTTGTAACATGGTCTCGCAATGGATGCCGGAGTGCTGCGAGTCGCAAAGGCATCTGGAAGCAATTTTGTATTTATAAAAACAAGGTGCAAATTAAATTGGGAGTTTCAAAATAACATGAAATTTCAAATTCATGCCCTTTAAAGGCACAGGCTCGTCAGCAATGCGTGCGCGCCATATTCGTGCCACGAAATACGCAGCTCCATGCCTTTGCTATGGATCTGCGTATTTCGTGGCACGGATTTGGCGCGCGGGCCTTGCTGACGAGCCTGTGCCTTTAAAGGGCCCGGCCCTTATTTAGGATTTTTATCAATGAAATCTATGCTTTAAAACCACTCTATTCAGTTAAAGTCATAAAAATCCTATTTGGAGCTTGCTTTGGGGGTTAAAACAAAGGTTTTTAGTTTTTATGCTAATGCAAATATGCATATTCATGACCAAGGTCACGATGTCACAAGAGGCAAACACAGGAAAATCACATTCAACTGTGCACAAAAGATTCCACTTTTTTTCAATTTTCCTGAAACTTTTGTAGTCCATGGCTGTTTGAGTTTGTTTTACATGTTGCCTGCTGTAAGCCATGACAAAACTGGGGGTAGAAACTGCAGCAATTTGCCACAAGTCCAACTTGAAGTCTTATGTTTTTTCTTAACTTTTCCCTTCTGTCTTCCTTATGTGATGCACTCAAAACAGCGCCCTCTGTCTGTGATTTATTGCAATGAAATCTTCAAAGTTGAAAAAGGCCACCTTTTATTGATTTTACATCCAAACGAACAATAGTATGTCTTGCTGAACAAGTAATCCATATGAAGCAAAGCTTAGGCACAAAGTTGTTTAGCATGTCACAGGCCCTTTAACCCCCTGACGCCAGAGGACGTGCGAACACGTTCTGGCAATGTACAGTCACAGGGGTGGTTGACTCGGAGCACTTGGTGCAAAGTATGATTTTTGTTTGTTTGGGAAGATTCATACAATGAATGTAGAAATTACTCTCAAGAGTCAGTATTTGTGGTGCTTGACCTGGCATGCCTGGTCTTAATTTTTTTCTAATCACATCTGCATTTTAACCACTTCACGGGGGCTGTGCATTTTGCTATTTATTTCCCTGGAGCGGGAGACTGCACTAGCAGTTTTGGTTATGCAGTACATACATGTATGTCTCTGGGGCTGGAGACTTGATGACTAGTTTTTATTTCAAGTTGTAATTCAATCCTATTTCCCAAGTCCAGTCACAAGTCATTTTCTCCAGAGTCAAGTCACAGGTCAAAAACCATAAATTGACTTGACCCCAAGCCAACAAAATGAGAGACCAGCTCTGCCCTGGTAGTACTGACCCATGGGCTAATTCTGTATAACCGCCCCCAAGATACTCACTCCTGCATATATGCAGTTCCCATCGCGAAGTGGTTACAAAAAATTAAATAATTTGGACAAAAATAATCCTGGCATCAATTTCAGGTCACTTAAAATTCTGACCAATTTTAATTATAACATTGACATCTTACAAATTCCAGAAATGAGTTTAAAATATAAAATTTCCTGATATTGTTAGGGCAGACTGTAGCTTTATGATACATTATACAAAATATAGCTGGTAGAATGTCTGTTTTTATATTTACATACCTGTAACCATTAATGAGGTCTCCACACGTGGCATTGTTAAGACAGGGTGAGCTCAGACATTCATCCACGTTGACCTCGCAGTGAGCTCCCGATGTTCCGTTTACGCACTGGCAAATGGGATGGCTGTCATTAAAATCAACGCAAGAACCCTGGTTGCGACACTCCCAGATAGCGCACGTGATGACCAGAGTTTCGCAGGTCACGCCCTCAAAAGCATCGGTACAGACGCATCTAAACCGGTCAACCTCGTCAAAACAAGTGCCGTCGTTTGCGCAAGGGATACTCGCGCACTCGTCGATGTTAAGTTCGCAGTTGATGCCTTCGAAGCCCGACAAGCACGTGCAGTTGTACTCGCTCAGTCCGTCATTGCACGTGCTGTTATGCATGCACGGGTGGCTGCAGTCATCCGCGCTGGTTTCGCAGTGCAGCCCGATAAAACCGCGCAGACAACCGCATTGGTACGCGTTGACTTGATCGTAACACGTGCCGCCGTTCATGCAGGGCTGACCCGCGCAATCGTCGATGTTAATTTCACACTGTAGTCCGGTGAATCCCTCAACACAGGTGCAATTGTAGCCGTTGATTTTGTCCTCGCACGTGGCGCCGTGTTTACACGGCGTACTAGCGCATTCGTCGATGTTGATTTCGCATGAGTTGCTGGCGTATCCGAGAAGACATGTGCATCGGTAGCTGTCAATGCCGTCGATACAAGTTCCGTTGTTCATACAAGGGTGGCGGGAACATTCGTCAATGTTAGTTTGACAAGTCAGTCCTTCGAATCCAGCAGCGCAACTGCACGTAAAAGAACCCCGAATATTTTTACAAGTTCCCCCATTTTCGCACGGCCCGCTTTCACATTCATTAAAGTCTATTTCGCACAATCTTCCAACAAAACCTATAGGACAATGGCACGCGAATACACCAATATCGTCGAAACACGTGCCACCATTTAAGCACGGATCAGAAGAACATTCGTCAATTTGCGTCTCGCAATGAGATCCACGGTATCCAGTTAGACAGATACAGATGTAATGACCGAGGTTGTTTTCACACGTGGCATCGTTCTGACAAGGATTGCTTTCACACTCGTTTATGTTTATCTCGCAAGCGGAGCCAGTGAATCCAACTGGACAAACGCAGAGAAAGGACGCGATTTGGTCCAAGCATGTCGCGCCGTTTCGGCACGGCGAAGATAAACACTCGTCAATATTTGTGTCGCACGTCACGCCAGAGTACCCATCTGCACATCTGCACAGAAATTTGTTAATCTTGTCCGCGCAGGTGGCGCCATTTAAACAAGGATTTGATACGCATTCGTAGTCATCTACTTCACATTCGTTCCCTGAAAAACCTGCTACACAGATACAGTCGTAAGCTGCAATTCCGTCGACGCACGTTCCGTTATTCTGACACAGGTGGCTTCCACATTCATCAACGTTAATCTGGCACATGTCCCCTGCGTATCCAGCAGAGCACGAGCACCTGAACTGCCCGCGTGCACTTGTGCACGTCGCGCCATTTTCGCAAGGGTTGCTAAGGCATGCATCGGTTTCATTTTGACACACCCCACCTTCGAACCCATCTGGGCAAATGCAGTCAAATCTATTCACATCATCTACACAAGTGGCATTGTTCTGACACGGCAAACTGCTACACTCATCAATGTCGATCTGGCATAAGTCGCCACCATAGCCTGGCACGCACTCACACCGAAACGCATTGACGTCATCAATGCACGTGCCCGAATTTTGACAGGGGTGACTCGTGCATTCATCGACATCAACGTGGCACATCGGGCCTGCATAACCCTCCACGCACAAACACTCGTATCCATTAACACCATCTAGACAAGTTGATCCCGAATTACACGGGTTGCTTGCACACTCGTCAACGTTAAACTCACAACGCCTTCCGACAAAACCATCCCAGCACACGCAAGAAAAATTTCCGACGCCATCCACGCACGTTGCGTTATTCTCGCAGGGAATTGGTGCGCACTCGTCGATATCAATCTCGCAACGGTCACCGCGGTAACCGACGGTGCAGCTACAAGTATATTGTCCAATCTCGTCGTTGCAGATACCGTCATGGAGGCATGGCGTGCTTGCACATTCGTTAATGTCGTTCTCGCAGTGGGTCCCGTTGTATCCCAGCAGACATTGGCACGTGTAGTCGTTTAGACCATCAACGCAATCCCCTTGAATGCACGGTGAACTGCTGCAATCGTCAATATCAATCTCACAATGGATACCTGTTACAAACAAAACACAAAATATAGTTAAGGCAGTTTTTCTTTCATGATTGAACTTAAACGTAGAGTACATCATTTGCCGTGACCCCAACTTTTTTATTTTATGAGTTGATAACTCACTAAAAGTGTTTATAATAACAATGGTACCAAACACCACATCAATTTATTTCTGTCCAAAATGTTACATGTATTTTGTGTGAGAAATTAACAACTGAAGGTGGTTTTCTAAAAAAAAGTATTTTGCAAAATACTTTTTTACCATCAACTCAAAAGCCATGAATGGATTTTTCAGGTTTTCTGAAGTATTATAATACTGCCTCTGTGTGGCTGAAATTTCTGCACAGCTGAATATGGGGGTGGGTGTAAAGTGAAATGTCACAAAATTCACTGCTATTGTCATACAGTGCATTCCCCTTTTGCTTGGGGGATGGGAATGTGTCAATACACTTTTTGACAATAGCAATGCATTTTGTGACATTTCACTTTACACCCACCCCCGTATTCAGCTGTGTTGCGCATCCCCCAATTGCTTAATCATAACAAATGACATCATTTTAAAAATGAATAACAGGGCTTTCCAATGATATCAAATTCAAGGAAAATGACTTGGTAACAAGAGAGAAATTGTCGGTCAAACTTGAGTTTCCGAACCTTTTTTTCTAGGAAAGAAACTCTCCCCGAAGCTGTAATAACATTCCACAAACAAGCCAGGGTCAAACATTTTCAGGATGTTTATTTTCGGTTGACATCCTAGCCGCAACAGTAATAAGAGAAATAAATCTAAGTACCTGTATATCCTAACAAACAAAGGCATTGATAACCGTTGATGTTATCGGAGCAATGTGCGTTATTCAGGCACGGATCGGAGGCGCACTCGTCCACGTTCTCCCGGCAGAGGCTGCCCGCGTACCCCGGTCGGCACACTTTGTCCCCGGTCGCCTCGTCGCACGTGTAGTGACCGTCAGCATCGGTGTCGTGGGGTTCGCATTGGACGTTGCATTCTGGTCTGTAGTAGGTTGGATCGCAGTAAACTGTCAACTCCACGACCATTCTGTAAAAAAATAGAATAATCATTCAATTTATACAAGGTGTCCTAAAAAGAACCAATATTAAAATACTAATAACTAATTCAGGGCCGGATTTGGCTTTTGGTTAAGGGTACCTTGTGGCTCCTTTTGTGTGCCGAAAAAACACCCTGCTAGGGGGGTCCGGAAAATTTTGAAATTTAGGTGCTTTCTCCTGTAATGTATTAAAGGCACTTTAGGGGCTTTTTAGGAGAGGGATTTATAATGCAATATTTTATTTATTTCTTCATTAAACATTATTTCACCACTCAATGGTGGGGTTGCAACCTCCTTAACCCCCCTCCAGATCCGCCAATGTAATTATTGAAGATTTTGGAAAATGGCAACCACTGTCCATTACATCACGTGTCGATCCTCTTTTTATGACACCAAGAAATCCAAAGTACCTTCATGGATATATCTGAGCACCAATGGTTCAAAGCGACATTGTTAAAGGCACTATACATCATTAATAATCTCGAAAATCAGAAATGTTCACAGATTTACGCCTAACTTACACAATATAAACATGATGACCGTAGAAAACTTCCCCTGAAATGGTTTTGTCTGAAGTGCTATAGTCTTTGAGAAATGAGTAAAACAATTAGTTTTCGTCTCATGAGACAAAAATTCAATTCGCCCCAAAACCATTTCGCCCAAGTGCCATTTCGCCCAAGTGCCATTTCGCCCCAAACCACTTCGCCCGAGTGCCATTTCGCCCCAAATTACTTCGTCCAAACACTACATCGCCCAAATGCTACTTCGCCCCAAAACCACTTCGTGCACAGGCCGTGGTTCAGGGCGAAATGGTTCAGGGCGAAGTGGTTTTGGCGCGAAATGACTGCAAACTCTTTTTTGACTGTTTTCTCAAAAGTTAGACAAAGTACGGAGCTGGTTTTTGCTCAGGTTGGTTTTAATCATGCATATCTTCAATCACACAGGGGGATAATATAAATTGTTGACTGGTGTGGTGTGGGATATGGAGTTTTAACACCCGAGGGAGCTCATAGCACCCGAGGCAACGCCGAGGGTGCTATGAGCTCCCGAGGGTGTTAAAACCCATATCCCACACCACACCAGTCAACAATTGTTTTGTTATATCCCGTCTCATGGTCTCCGTACAGCATAATAATATCGTTTCTATTATTTGGAATGTTGAAATTGTAAAAACAATTCGTCTCTGCACTTTCGCTAGTCTTCGGACTACTACTACCTGTGCGTGTGTGTAACATTGCGAAAGTAGCACGCGCACAGCGTGTGGAATAATGCGATGTGCGTGCGCGTTGTGCGCCTCTAGCGGGCGTAACACGCGGTTTCTTTTACTAATGGAGTCTCATACAGCGCGTTACGCGTGCTATAGACAGGGGCAAGAACACGCATAGTATGGCCGGGTGATATGAAGTTAAATTCGCATACGGCAGGGTGATATGAGTTTTTATCACATGGACATGTGACCGTTCTGGACCAATGAAACTGCAGTATACCAAGACGGGGTATAACAAAACTATTTGTTACATTTTTCAAAAGATTTTTTTCAAAATCCATTCATAAGCTGGTGCAAGGCTATTTCTGAGAGGATATTTCTGACAGACTCGCTTTGAACCATTGGTACTCAGTCATCCATGATGGTATTCTGGATTTCTTGGTGTCATGACACAGTTATGTAATATATAGTGGTTGCCATATTCCAAAATCTTCAGTAATTACCGTGTAATTCCTTTTTTTAGGACACCCTGTAATGTACATATTGCTTCCGTCAAACTTAAAGTTATGTTGTCTCAGCAAATTCGATTTTTCTCCAAACAAATTTTTAAAGCATTTATCTATTTTAATGACAAAACATCATAATTTGTATTTTAGTCATTGGCAACCGTGTGAAAAATGCCGTTTTTATACGGCCGTTTTTGCGCCTTGCCCAGGTCTGTCTTTCCGTGTTTGGTCTGTGGTGCGGTGCGTGCAGCGCACCCTCTGGACTGCATGGTGACCTGTCAAATCTCGGAAGATTTTCTGAGACAGAGGAAACAGAACAAAACAGATTGAACAGGCCACTGGTCCGGAGGGCGCACTGTGCGCTGCGCGTTGCAGACCGAGCACGGGAGGTCAGACTTGGGCAAGTCTATGCCTTGAATTATTGGCGGACTGCCAATAATTTGAAATATTTACAGTAATAGTTTGATAACTAAACGTTGGTCGATTTTTTTTGTTTATGTCTCATTTGAAACCGAAAAACTTTTATGTTTCTATAAAAATATCAATTTAAAAAAACCAAAAAATGTCGAGGTGCCACACCCAAAACGCACGGACAATACATCTTTAATGATGGATACTTGCGTTCGAGCATGTCACTAGGAAAATACTGCATGTTCACTTAATTATACATCAGACTAGTGCTGATGATACATGTATATGCTCCTATATTCTTCTGAAGATCGAAACTTGTACTAACGTTGAATAACCAATCCCGTCGTTCAGTGTGAATGATGTGGGCGTGGCTGCCTCCTGGCTTGGCGCAGCACCAACAATCAGGTTTTTAATGAACGAGTCTAAGTGATCGTCACCATTGTTGTCGCCGTCCCAAACGTCAATCTTCAGCCGAATGCCACCCTTTAGGAAAATACAACAAATTAATTGAAACTTAATATGTTTAAAAACTTTTGCCAAGAAAATAAAACACTTGCACTGAAATTATTTAACCAAACAAGGGATGAGGAAAAACATTGGGTGCATAGGGAAAACCTGAAGGAGTATACCACTGTATGTGCCTCATACATGTAACTCAGCTGGTAGAGCATCTGCCTGGCATTAGAGGTCTTGGGGAAATCTGAGGGAGTATACCACTGTGCCTCATAGCTCAGCTGGTAGAGCATCTGCCTGGCATTAGAGGTCTTGGGGAAATCTGAGGGAGTATACCTCTGTTCCTCATAGCTCAGCTGGTAGAAAATCTGCATGCAAAATTTGAAGTTCGACGGAACATTTTTCGACCTCCAAATTTGCCGACGTTTGGACCACACTTTGACCAAAATCCCGTCCCAAACTGGGCCGTGTCAACGACAGTCCGAAGGACTGAGCATGCGCACGAGTCAGGAGTACACCAAAGAGGTGTGTACAGACAGCCACAGGTTGCGGGAGCATCCAGGAAGCGCCAACCCCTTTTTTTTCTAAACTCTGAAATTTCTCTGCCATTTCCCGGCGAAAGTCTGTCAATTTTTTAGGACAAGTGCGCAATATAGAGTCTTTGGAGCATGCAAAATTTGAAGTTCGTCGGAACATTTTTCGACCTCCAAATTTGCCGACGTTTGGACCACACTTTGACAAAAATCCCGTCCCAAACTGCCGTGTCAACGACAGTCCGAAGGACTGAGCATGCGCACGAGTCAGGAGTACACCAAAGAGGTGTGTACAGACAGCCACAGGTTGCGGGAGCATCCAGGAAGCGCCAACCCCTTTTTTTTCTTCTAAACTCTGAAATTTCTCTGCCATTTCCCGGCGAAAGTCTGTCAATTTTTTAGGACAAGTGCGCAATATAGAGTCTTTGGAGCATGCAAAATTTGAAGTTCGTCGGAACATTTTTCGACCTCCAAATTTGCCGACGTTTGGACCACACTTTGACCAAAATCCCGTCCCAAACTGGGCCGTGTCAACGACAGTCCGAATGACTGAGCATGCGCACGAGTCAGGAGTACACCAAAGAGGTGTGTACAGACAGACACAGGTTGCGGGAGCATCCAGGAAGCGCCAACCCCTTTTTTTCTAAACTCTGAAATTTCTCTGCCATTTCCCGGCGAAAGTCTGTCAATTTTTTAGGACAAGTGCGCAATATAGAGTCTTTGGAGCATGCAACATTTGAAGTTCGTCGGAACATTTTTCGACCTCCAAATTTGCCGACGTTTGGACCACACTTTGACCAAAATCCCGTCCCAAACGTGTGTTAGAGGTCTTGGGGAAAACTTGAGAGAGTATACGACTGTGCCTCATAGCTCAGCTGGTAGATCATCTGCCCGGTGTGTTAGTGTGTGAAAACTTGAGGGAGTATACCACTGTGCCTCATAGCTCAGCTGGTAGAGCATCTGCCTGGTATGTCAGACATCTTGGAAAAAACCTGAAAGAGTATACCATTGTGCCTCATAGTTCAGCTGGTAGAACATCTGCCCGGTGTGTTAGAGGTCTTGGGGAAAATCTGAGGAAGTATACCACTGTGCCTCATAGCTCAGCTGGTAGATCATCTGCCCGGTGTGTCAGATGTCTTGGGGGAAAACCCGAGGAAGTATACCACTGTGCCTCATAGCTCAGCTTGTAGAGCATCTGCCTGGTATGTCAGACGTCTTGGGAAAAACCTGAAAGAGTATACCACTGTGCCTCATAGTTCAGCCGGTAGAACATCTGCCTGGTGTGTCAGAGGTTTTGGAGAAAACCTGAGGGAGTATATACCATTGTGTCTCATAGCTCAGCTGGTAAGCATCTGCTGGTGTGTCAGAGGTCTCGGGGAAAACCTGAAGTATCTGTGCCTCATAGCTCAGCTGGTAGAACATCTGCCTGGTGTATCAGAGGTCTTGGAGAAACCTGAGGGAGTATACCACTGTGCCTCATAACTCAGCTGGTAAAGTATCTGCCTGGTGTGTCAGAGGTCTTGGGGAAAACCTATGATGATAATAGTTTCCTCTCTAAGTGAGTTTGTACACGTAACTGACTAAACTTACAGGCCAAGATGGGAGATTTCTGATTTGAGGATTTTGAATTCCGTCTGGAATGACATCAGGGAAATCGAAAACGTTGCTTTCCGTGGTGACAACGCTCGTCATCAGTAAACCATACTGGCATAAATGGTAGCTCGTTGATCTGCCGGAAAAATGAAATCAAACTCAAATCAAATTCAAACCAAATTCGTGGGGACCTTGGCCGAGTGGTCGACTTGAAGCATTCAGGTGAAAACTTGGCATTGCAGGTTTGATACCTGGTTGCAGTACCTGTGCCCCTGAGCAAGGCATATAACCACAATTAGCCTTTTGTGTGTTTCGCATAAATAGCGTCTGGTGTATTGACGTACTTCCTTTCACATGCACAATTAGTATCTACTTGACCAGACTAATTTTTTGTTGCTACGTGGTGCAAGCGGCAGGTGTGAAGTACAAAATCCCCGCGTCAACCCCGAGATTTTTCAAGTGTAAAAAGACTTTTAAAGGCCTGTTTACACTCGATTCGCCTTTGCTGAATCGAACTCCGCAATTTCCAAAAAGGGAGGTTCAAGCCGGGTAGGCACTAAGTGTAAACGCAAAAGGTGAATTGAAGAAGGCAGATCAGACCCGGGTCTGATTCGCCTTTTTCAAGTCACCTTTGGGGTAATTGCGGGGTTCAACCAGGCAATTGCGGGGTTCAACCCGGCAATTGTCAAGGTCGCTTGTAGTGTAAACGCTACCCGAATACAGATTCGGCAATTTGAGTGTCCTTGGGGCAGTGCCCGCCGTATGGTAAATTTAATTGACCAATCTGGCACCAGTTCCGCAACCGTAAGATTAACTCACACAGGACGCTGCATTTACAACTATAGTGCTGACTTTTGCGGTTTCTGAAGGCGAGTTGAAGCCGGATCGAGGTGTAGTGTAAACGCGGCAAATGTTGTTCAGTTTTGTGGTCGCAGTAAAAATGCTGGGTCTGTATCCACCTTTGCCTGTTCGAGTGTAAACACGGTGTAAAAATAAAAGATCCCAGAGCAATAATCCTTCGTTAATGACTAAAGTGAACGTGTGGAAAAGTGGGTACAACTTTTTAAGGTCTACTTACGTATCAACTCGATGCATACAAATAATAAATCTTGGATCGCAGTGATAACTGGAGCAACCGCCGATGAAAGTATCGCAACAGTTGCCATTGGACTCCCTGTTGGAGGGGTTGCTGAAAGAACGCAACTTCAGTTTAAACGTGACGGACGCCTCCACGGAAATGTCTTTCATCAGCTGCAAGGTCAAATTAGAAAAATAGAGTTTTGCTCGTTAATAATTAAAAGATTATATTACAGGATTGGAAAACTGCTAGAAACGGCGTTATCTCCATGTGTGATTGAGGATGTGTATGATAAAAACCAACCTGTGTATAAGTCAGCTCAGTACCTCATCTACATTAGATAGATTACAGGATTGGAAAACTGTTACAAACGGCGTTATCTCCATGTGTGATTGGGGATGTGTGTGATAAAAACCAACCTGTGTATAGGTCAGCTCAGTACCTCATCTACATTAGATAGATTACAGGATTGGAAAACTGTTACAAACGGCGTTATCTCCATGTGTGATTGAGGATGTGTATGATAAAAACCAACCTGTGTGTAAGTCAGCTCAGTACCTCATCTACATTAGATAGATTACAGGATTGGAAAACTGTTACAAACGGCGTTATCTCCATGTGTGATTGAGGATGTGTATGATATAAACCAACCTGTGTGTAAGTCAGCTCAGTACCTCATCTACATTAGATAGATTACAGGATTGGAAAACTGTTACAAACGGCGTTATCTCCATGTGTGATTGAGGATGTGTGTGATAAAAACCAACCTGTGTATAAGTCAGCTCAGTACCTCATCTACATTATATAGATTACAGGATTGGAAAACTGTTACAAACGGCGTTATCTCCATGTGTGATTGGGGATGTGTGTGTAAGTCAGCTCAGTACCTCATCTACGTTCCCAGAACAATGAAAAACTGTGTCCATGCTTTCAAGAAATTGTTCAAAGCCAACGTCCTATTTAGGCTGGTTCCTTTATTATACATCACAGACAACAGAAGTAGTCAGGGACCTAGTTTTGTTCACATGAGGGTGGCCTTCCATGTAAAAAAATGTGGGTTCACACTCAAAACAAGCACGGTTTGCTCCCAGATGCACAAACGTAAACTTTGAGAAGTTGACCATTAATATTTTTCTTTAAAAAGACTTATCAAGCATCAGTACTATTAGGTGTAAATTCGGGATGAATTCAATTTACTGGTCGCCACTGAGACGGCGTGTGTTAAGTCTATGGAACAGGGCAAAAAAAGTTAAGTATTTCCAAGGAAATTGTCGAATGTTTTTCACTCCTAAAATCACTTCCCTTTAAAATATTTACACGTTTTGGTGGTTATTAAAGGCAAGGCTCGTCAACGCGCGCGTGAGGCCAAATTCGTGCCACGAAATACGCAGCTATAGAAAAACTCACAATTTAGGAGTGGGTGGGGGTTGCGTGGGGGAGGGGGTGGGGGTTGCGTGGGGGAGGGGGTGGGGTAGCGTGGGGGAAGGGTGGGGGTGGCATGCATGGGGGAAGGGTGGTGTAGCGTGGGGGAAGGGTGGGGGTAGCGTGGGGGAAGGGTGGGGTAGCGTGGGGTAGGGGGTAATGTGGGGAGGGGTAGCGTGGGGGAGGGGTAGCATGAGGAGGGGTGGGGTAGTGTGGGGAGGGGGTGCGGTAGTGTGGGGAGGGGGTGGGGTAGCATGAGGGCGGGGGGTGGGGTAGCATGGGGAAGGGGGTGTGGTAGCCTGAGGGCGGGGGTGGGGTAGCATGGGGGGAGGGGTGGGGGTAGCATGGGGGGAGGGGTGGGGGTAGCATGGGGGAGGGTAGTGTGGGGGAGGGGTGGGGTAGTGACGTGGGGGAGGGGATGAACTTATGGGGTTCAAGAGAGGGTTAGACAACAGGAACAATGGTACTACCCACAAGTCTATTTTGTCCACTTATAATATAGTTCCCCACAAGGTAAAACGGTCGTTGGAGTTTGTGAATTAATACAAACAGACCGAAAGAAGAACAAAAGAGAGGAGGCGTGAAGGAGGGAACAAAGGAGGTAGCCTACCCCTTAAGTACCAATCTGTAAGGACGTGTGGGGTACCGTGGGCATGGTGGGTGAGGAGGGGAAACAATTGATCAAGACGCTTTAAATGAGATGCCAGACCAAACAAGGTGAAAATGTGACTGTTTTACGGCATTTCATGTTGCTGTAAGTTTTGAGTAGATCACAATTTTCTTTTCTTTTTTATCAGTCTCATGTTCCCGCTATGGCGCGCGCTAGAACGTGGAAGGTCTTGTAGGCCTACTTGTTTAGGCTGATATTTTTGGGCACTGTGCCACACGGTTCCAGCCCAGCGGAAACATTTTTAACATGGCACTTTCGGTTATCGTTTGAAGTCCTATAATGTCAGGAAACTGCTTGTAAAATTACAGAGGAAGCCACATTATGGAGCTGAAAATGTGAAAATGAAGCCGAGGGATTCGGCACGGCATGTAGGCTAGCCTTTGTTAAGGCCTCGCAGTGTGGGTACCGTATGTCGCGACCATGTGACGAGGACGGGGAGAGCTAGAGGCAGCGTTCGCTCATCCCACCGCCCCAACTGGGCGCTGGGTACGGTACGGGCTGATGTGCCTTCACATCATCGACATATATACACTGGATGAAGCCATCTTCCTTTCGCGAGGGTCTTTGCTGCACACCGAGTTTCCCAAGACCCTTGCTGAAACGAGTTGAGCTAGGCTGTATTTTAGGGCCTCGGGCTGTTCGACCAATGAGAGACAAGGAATTTGTTTGACCTGTCGCTTTTGACCTTTTAATGAAGCCGTTTCGAACAATCATCTCGCGCGTTGTATCTCGCGACATCGTAGCCGCAATTACCACAATTTGTACGGGGGAGATCATTTTATGTACATGTATATCATTTTATCTTGCACGCAGTATAAATGTTCGTAACTGAAGGAAGACTTACTATATTTCGCTAAAAGCTAAACGCAGCTCATCTGAATAAAGATAGGCCATTAAAAAACGTCCTTACAGTGACTGTTTATTAAATCATTAGACCCCACCCCCAGGTAAAAGTGGACGCTACCACTAAACGGAGCGAGGCGCGTGATTGGCTCTTGCTGTTGGCAACAGCGTCCGTAGCTATGATGCAATTTTGAATGTCGCGCTACGTGCACGCGCGCTTAAAGGGGCTATGTCACGGTTTGCGCATGCGCCAAATCCTTTCATATTTTGACACACGTGCGGGCTCAGATGAATGTAGTGCAATTTCGTTACACAACGCCATTAGTCGTGTGCTAAAGTTGTGTACATCGTGTACTTGGCACGTCCCGCATGGCCAGTGTGTTTGTTCATGAGTGTTTACAATATACGCAGAATTCAACTACATTGTGCATCGTGTGCGCGCAATTGTTCGATTTGGCATCGCGCGCGCGCGATTGCTCGATCAAAACAAAATCGTACAGCGGTGGCGGCCACTGTGTCTTTCCAAGGACAGAAGGTATGCTGTAAAATTGCTGTCAGGACCAAATTATAATAAGCATGTCAGTTTTGATGGAAAACAAGGTTAAGTAAATTGCTGTATTCAACCATGTCATTCATATCATTCGATGCTGTTTCTGTCATGTTTTGTCGAGTTTATTGATGGGATGAAAAAACTCGTTTTAACGACGGCCGCACACGGTGATGTCGATGTTTGGCGGCTTAAAAATACGGCAAACAGTGCGATTCCAAGTAAAAAGTAATGCATCAGGACATCCTGGATGTTGACAAGTACACCACTGCCAAAATTACTAAAGAATTATATGGGATGATGGCAAAGATTGAATAGGATATGCAAAACCTGGCGACAAAACTTGAAAAAGTTCGCCACACTTTTTCAAGTTTTGCAGCGCATGCGCAAACCGTGACATAGCCCCTTTAAGTATATCGGCACCGCGATGACCGAGCAACATGCGCGGCGCGTGATTGGTCAGTTGCGATCACACGTCTTGCGCGTCAGCTGCACGCAACGTTTCAAAAATGCCAAGTCATTCCTCCAACCGGATTTCAGTTTTGCGCCCCATGCTGTTCGTCTATGGGTCATATATGTCTGTGGTACCAGCGCCCAGTGTGGGCGAGTGGGAACGAGCGAAGGAGCAGCGCGGAGCAAGTTCGGGCTGGCGACTATTATACACATATGGACTGGCAATGAGGTCACTAGTGCACGTCTATGGGCCCCGAGGGACTGTGAGTGACCACAAGAGGGTCCTATTTCCCGAGGCCGAAGGCCGAGGGAAATAGGACCCTCTTGTGGTCACTCACAGTCACGAGGGGCACATAGACGGGCACTAGAGACCGAATTATGCCAGTCCGTATGTGTTTTATAACACGCCTCAGGCAAAAATACACACGTACAGATGAAATTTAATTAATACATTAACAAGCAACCTCCAGAGGGCGCAGTAACCGGTCACTAGTTTTTTTGACTAGTGACCGGTCAGGAACACTAGCAGGGAATCACGCGCGCGTGAAGTCTTAACGCCCCCCCCCCCCCCCTTTTCCCAAAAAAACCCAAAACACATTTTTTTGTGCACACTTTTCTTGCTTAAAGTGGTTAAATATTGCCTCAGATCGCACCACAGAGCATCTAGAATCCATCTAGAAGCCGTCAGGGCTTCGCGCTACGCGCTCGCTATTTCATTGTCATCAGCATTTCATGCTTAAAAATGTCACGTACGATTTTGGCAAAAATCGCACATTTGGCCACGAATTAGGTACGATTAGCTACGATTTGGTACGATTATGTATAGACTATACACAATCGTAGCAAATCGTAGCTAATCGTTGGAAATTCGTGGCGAAAATCGCACAGTGGGAGGCCCGCTTTAAGCGATATTTTCAACGAATTTCCTACGAATTGGTACGATCACAAGAGACTGTCTATAGACTCTACACACAATCGTACCAAATCGTACATAATCGTGGCAAAAATCGCACAGTGGGAGGCCCGCTTTAAGCGGGCCTCCCACTGTGCAAATTTTGCCACAAATTTCTTACGAATTGGTACGATTGCCAGAGACTGTCTATAGACTCTACACACAATCGTACCAAATCGTAGCCAATCGTACCTAATTCGTGGCCAAAATCGCAGAGTGGGAGGCCCGCTTTAATCGTACCTAATCGTACCTAATTCGTAGCAAAAATCGAAAAGTGGGAGGCCCGCTTAAAGGCAGTATACATCATTGGCAATCTCGAAAATCAGAAATGTTCGCAGGATTACGCCTAAATTACACAATATAAACATGATGACCGTAGAAAACTTCGCCTGAAATGGTTTTCGTCTCATGAGACAAAAATTCAATTCGCCCCAAAACCATTTCGCCCAAGTGCCATTTCGCCCAAAACCACTTCGCCCGAGTGCCACTTCGCCCCAAATTACTTCGTCCAAGCCAAACAAAACACTACATCGCCCAAATGCCACTTCTCCCCAAAACCACTTCGTGCACAAGCCGTGGTTCAGGGCGAAATGGTTTAGGGCGAAGTGGTTTTGGGGCGAAATGACTGCACACCGTTTTTTGACTGTTTTCTCAGAAGTACGGAGCTGGTTTTTGCTCAGGTTGGTTTTAATTATGCATATCTTTAATCACACAGGGGGATAAAACTATTTGTAACAGTTTACCAATCATGTATACTATCTTTAGGACAAACACTGAGTTTTGTTTACGTTCGTGATTTAACCTCGCGTTCGGTTTCTGATACCAAAAATCAACAGGTCAGAAAGATCGATTTATCATATTTTTAGCGTAAAAACCGCGTCTTTTGTTTGAATTTGAACGTGTCAACACCTAATTGAACCCCCACATTGATATTGCGGTCACTGATGCTAATAACTGGCAATTCACTGACCCGATAAACTGGGGGCGTACGAGGCCGTGTAAACTACGTATATATACATAAGGGGTTATCCCACACATGTATGCTAAACGTGATAAGAGACGACTCAAAAATGCACTAAACCTTTGTATGCACAATATCTGCGTCTCAAGTTTATAAACATTCTTTTGAACAATGGAATTTTTGTAAGATTCTGAATTGATTTCCAGAAACTAAGGACATTCTATCTCTTACTTTTCTTTGTAAGTTCCATGCATGCTTTTGCATGTATTTTTCTTTGTCGGATACGTCCACAATGACTTGATTTCGCAAGTTTTCCCTTTGCGCATTACGTCTAAAATAGCATTTCTCCATCTATTCTTCAGGATGAGCAAACCACTTCCTTCAAGTTTTGATTCAAGTCCCAAGTGTTTAAGAGCAAGTAAGTATCAATTCAAGTCCCAAGTCTTGCAGAGCAAGTCCCGATTGAAGTCCCAAGTCTTTAAGAGCAAGTATTGATTCAAATCTTAAGTCTTTAATAGCTAGCTTGATTCAAGTTGCACATCTTGATTCATGTCCCACATCTCGAAGAGCACATCTCGATTCAAGTCCCACGTCTTTGAAAACAAGTCTTCATTTAAGTGTCAATCTTCAAGAGCTATTCTCGATTCATGTCTCAAGTCTTATAGAGCAAGTCTTGATTTATGTCTCAAGTCGAATAGCAAGTCTTCGGTTCAAGTCACAAGTCTGTGAGAACAAGTCTAGATTCGAGTCCCAATTCTTGAACAGCAAGTCTTCATTCAAGACCAAAATATTGGAGAGTAAGTCTTAATTCAAGTCTCAACTTCTCTAATTTCCAAAGTCTTTGAGATCAAGTCTTGATTCAAATCCCAAGTTTTAAGAGCAATTAAGCCCCCAAATCTTAAGTTCTGACAAGAGGGTCTCGATTCGAGTCCCACATCTCAGAATTACCTATGAAGAACAATAGTCTTTGTCTGATAGCTGACGGCGCCGCCGGGCGCCGGGCCAACCAATTAGTTCTAATTCAAGAAACAAAATTTGTCCTGCGTTGCTTGTTTTTCAAACTTTTTGTCAAGTTCCCACCTCCCCTGAATGATAAAATTACATCTTATTCTTTGTCCTTTATCTTAATTTCAATGACTGTTTATAATTGTCATCGTGTTCCTTTTCTGTTTCATATCAAATTTTAGCATTACAATTGAATGTAATGAATTAATTTTCCATTTCATTGGTTGGTAACCTTATGAATTAGTAAAATCTCTGATTTTTTCCCACCGGGGGCAGCGTAAGACAAAATTCTTGATATCAGGTACGGGGGGAGCAGATTGTACCATTTTAGACTAATTTCAGTTCAAGTCTGAGATCGCGCAGACTTAACAAATTTATGAGATGTATACCTTTACACAATTGGTGATACGCAATATGAGACTTGAAATAAGTCTAAAATGGACAACCCGCGACCCGTACCTGATATCAAGAATGTTTTCTTACGCTGCATCCTGGTCTCAAGCATCGTCAATGTTTATGCCTATTTAAGAAACTATAAAATTAAGATAGATCACAGCAGGATTGGGAAAAAAATGTTAGGTACGCTATGCATTGTGGAAATCAACACGTGTATAGGGTTTCGGTAGCACATTGTGAATATCTCTTTTTTGTTAAAAACTGTTACAAACGGCGTTATCTCCATTTGTGAGCGAGGATGATAAAACATAAGTCAGCTCAGTTCCTCATCTACGTTCCGAGAAAACAATGAAAAACTATGTCCATGCTTTCAAGAAATTGCGCGAAGCCACCGTCCTATTTAGGTTGGTTCCCTAGCTATACTGCACGGAAAACGGAGCAATAATACCACGGTAGTCAGGGACCTAGTTTCATTCACTTGAGGGCGCCCTAATAAACAAAATGCGTGTGCACACGGATTTATATCAATTCATCTTCAATCATCGGGTTTTTTAAAAATACAAATATATCATCTCGGGCGGAATTATTGCATCAGACAGAGTAGGGTTTCCCCGGTCAAATGGTTGATTTGACCGGGTTGTTTTGGGACTTTCCTTGCAAATCTTGCACAGGGCTTTAAAACGTTTCCGTACTGTGAACGACACCATATTTTACTGTGTACGCACAAAGCACATGTGTATTTTCGTTTAAAGAGCACCTCTAATGAAAAAGCAGATTTTATCTTTCCTCCATTTATATACACATCAAACAATATCGAAACACTATGTAACCAAGTTAGTGTTGAAATCTCACAAAAAAGTTGCTTTTAAAACACTTTTGTCAAAACCCGCTCCGCTCGATTTCCGAAACACCCAGAGGTCACGCTTTTGTTTGTACACGCAATTGAGGGGAAAACAAAAATTGAGGAGACTCCTACACGTGCACTGTGTACATACAATGCATAGAGCATGGCCATACAAACTGTCCACGTAGCTTTTTCCCGGTTGGCTTTTCCTCCAAAAAAGTGAAGTGAACTGACATGACATGATGAACAAATTTTGTAGAATATTTGAGCTGGTTATTTGTGGGATTTATTTAGCGAAAGTATGTGTGTTCATGTAATCAGTCCGACGAGTACATGTACGAGTCCGATCGTTCCGACCAGCCTGCATGCTGTGAAGGCTATCGGTAGAAAACGGCCCGCACACGGCCGTACTATTTCCCACGCACGCGGTGTTTATTGTGTGGAAATGTCCGAGTGAAATGTCATGTTCGATTCTCACAGTCATGACATTACATTGCCAGTGATTCGATCGGGGGAACAGTTGTCTACGCTAGCAAGGATCGGGAAGACGGTGAAGAATGTTGCTAATCTGAATGATTAGATTCAGAGGTTGGACGGAGCATTATAGCTCCATGGACGGGGTAAGGAATAGTGGTGATTGTTAGACATTCGGTTAGTAGCGATGGGGCAAGAGACACTACACTCAGGCTGACTGGTACGCGTCGAAACGGGACGAAAAATGCTTCTTGTTGAGGTCATTTTCCTAGGATTTTGCTTTAATTGTCGGTGCTCCTGGATCTCTACTGAGCAATATACATAAAGTAAGTTCTATCTGAGAATACAGAAAGGGAAAAATTGTGCAAATTCGTGCACTCAAAGTCTCAAAAACTGGGATTGAAAAAAAGTGAAATTCGACATGAAAATAGGCGCGTACTCGGTCAGCTTGTTTACCTCTCGTCATTCGCCCCAGCGCTATCACGTTAGTCCAGAAAAGTCGTTTTTTATTTCATCCAGCAGCCACCGACTACAACCGACTTCGGGATCGTTGGTTTATCGAGGCAAATTGCAAAAGTAGAGTGAAAAACAGTGAGAAATTTAGGGTGAACAAACACAAACAAACCGACAAAACAGTTTCCGTGACTGATGAGCCACGTGTACATTATTTTGTACGGCCGACTGGCTGTGTAGCGCTACATTGTGTATGCATGTTGTGTGGCACGGCACGGCCGCCCACATGTGGCAGTTTAACACAATGACGTTTGGGGGTCACACGCATATGATTATCATACATTAAGCGTTGTCAGAATTTTGGGCGAAGCGAGTCTCCAAGTGGGACAATTTGATCGCGTTTTATTCGCTAAAACTTTTACTTATGAAATTGAACGATATCAAGTAGGTTAAGAGGGTATGTATTCTATCCTAAACACAAAGAACTGTCGAAATTGATGTTTTCTTAGTGGTGTCGCCTTCCTGGTGGTAATTCTGTAATAAATCTTTCCAGTTTGAGAAACGCTCTGCAGATATTGGAACGCCACACGATAACTTTTATAGTCGGTATAATGTATGCTAATTCAGTCGGAGAACTTTTTTAAGCTGAGACTTTCCAGGTAAAACGGAAATCGTTAATTAGCTCCATACGCCAAAAACTGCGGGGTATAACAGGGTTGTTAAAGATAGTATACATGATTGGTAAACTGTTACAAATAGTTGTATCCCCTTGTGTGATTGAAGATATGCATGATTAAAACCAACCTGAGCAAAAACTTTTGAGAAAACGGTCAAAAAAGGGTTTGCAGTAATTTCGCCCCAAAACCACTTCGCCCTGAACCATTTCGCCCGGAACCACGGCCTGTGCACGGAGTGGTTTTGGGGCCAAGTGGCATTTGGGCGATGTAGTGTTTGGACGAAGTGATTTGGGGCGAAATGGCACTCGGGCGAAGTGGTTTGGGGCGAAATGGCACTTGGGCGAAATGGTTTTGGGGCGAATTTAATTTTCGTCTCTTGAGACGAAAACTAATTGTTTTACTCATTTCTCAAAGACTATAGCACTTCAGACAAAACCATTTCTGAATCAGGGGAAGTTTTCTACGGTCATCTTGTTTATATTGTGTAAGTTAGGCGTAAATCTGTGAATATTTCTGATTTTCGAGATTACCAATGATGTATACTGCCTTTAAAAGGGAGATACTAACCTTGGAATTTTTGTTAGAGGCGTCTGAGGTGAGAAATCTGATATACCATCCAGGAGAAATGTCAACAAATCCCAAAAGGAAATATAGAAATAGGACAGAGACCTCGTTTCCTGTTTCTATATAGGTATCTAAAGCTGCATATTACAGTTTTCTGTGATTGTAATACAATCCAGAATTGACCGCATTTTGCGTGAAACATTGACTGGCTTTTCCCCATGATATTATTCTGAGGGTTTTCCTCCCACTTTTAAAACTGCATCAGTCTCCTTTTGTCATCTTGAGTTGATAATAAAGTGAAATAGTAGATGACATGGCATTTGCCAAAGCACTTTTCTATGTGGGTCTTTCCACAGTAGGCCTAATGGGGTACATTTCTGTAACATTCAAGATCTTAGGTCCCAGTTCAGTTCAAATGTCTTAATTTTATCTTTAAATTATCAAGCTAAACTGAGCAAATAACGTTTTCACCAAGGAGTAAAAAAAATAGTCCTACAACATACATTTGTGAAAACCCCGTGCACAAAATTTCCTATTACGCATGTAACAAAGACGGGAAAAAGTGTCACAAAATTGTCTGTCCACGTTACATTTACGTAATAGGAAAATTTGTACACAAGCTTTTCAAAAATGTATGTTGTGGCAGCAATTTCTGAACTTTTTGGGCAAAAGTTATCTCCTAAGAACAAAACAAGGACATTTCTTTAATTCCGAGATAAACTAAAGACATCTGAAAGGAATTATTGATTTATTTTTCAAATGTACCCCATTACTGTGGAAAGACACGTATTTCATGATAATTTCATACGCTTGTTCGTATATGCATGGGTTTTGCTGGCTTTGTCAGAATTTTGAATCAATCTTTGTTACATTTTTACATGTATTTATTTTACATTTAGTTGTGAGTGACTTACAATGTAGTCCCGGGATTCCTTTGACTTTACCTATACACGATGTTTGTTTTTTGAAACGGTGGAATTAGCTGTGAACATCGCCTGCCACACATGCACTAATTTGGTGAAAAAATACATTTTAAATATTTACTGCAAATATAGGGCCTACATCCCTTGTCATTTCTCAACAAGTGGGAAAACCAGTCTGTATTTTGAACACATGTAAACAGCGCATGGTATTACATCAGTATACCGACCCTGGCTTTATACCGGATAATGTTCGGTAATTTGTGCCGTAAGTGTGACCTAAAAGTAAAACGAACCGGATAACACACTTCCCCAAGTTCCCCACAATATTAAATGGCCAAGTTTCTGTTTTGACAAACGGTAACTTTTAACCTGGCAGGGCATATACTTAAATAAGCCACTCTATTTTGTCCATAAAAATAAAGACGCCTTATTATTAACCTGGTCCTTCCTTGTGTTAACGACACTGCATAGGGCAATTCCGTAATGACTGACGTTACAGGTTTTAAGACATATTGTTCTGTATTCCCCAGGTTAATCAAGGGTGATCCCCAACTTCTATCTAACTGAATAGCTAAGCCCCCATAGCTGTTAAAATAACTGTCACTTTGTTTACTAATGCAATATTGTATGCAGGGGAGCTCATTAAATGTGCGTGACTGACGTTACAAAAAAAGGACATGCCAAAAAATCAATCATCTTTATTTTCAATTTCTTCTCAAACTAATGATACATTCAAAATGGTTATTTTACCCCTCAAAATAGAAGAGTTGGACCTAACAAACACCATTTGGAGTCAGAAATATTGCATCAGTATATGTGTACACATGAAAATATGCGTGACTGATGTTACATGTGACCATGGAGGTAGGAAATGATGTGACTGACGTTACATTTTCTGTCATTACAACTTATAACAAAAAAGTGGATATCACAATACCTACAAAACGGGCAATACAAAGTGTCCTATACAAATTTACAACCTTAAAGACATACTCTAACCATCCTAAGTAGTTTCTAATAAATTGTTGGGGTTTTATTTTTTTCCTCATGTCCACCTATTTGCGGAATTGCCCCATAGAGGATCAGGACCACTGCTACCGTGGTATTACACTGCAAAAACTGTGGTGTTAAATTACCACCAATGGTGTTGTCTTATATAAATACCAAGTCTGGTGTTAAAATTTAACACCATGGGTGTTAGTCTTTATTCTTCAATTGGAATACATGCATTATTTTTAACACCACAGGTGTTAAAACTGATACATGTGGTGTTAAAACTTAACACCAGGCTTGGTATCTATATAAGACAACACCGCTGGTGTTAATTTAACACCACCGTTTTCGCAGTGTATGGCTACGTTTTCCGTGCAGTTTATAGCCAGGGGAACCAACCTAAATAGGACAGTGGCTTCGCACAGTTTCTTAAAAGAACTGACAGCTTCTCATTATGTTCTCTGATAAATGAGGTACTGAGTTTTTTTGTATCATACACCTCCTCAGGTAATTGTAGATAACGGCGTTTGTAACAGTTCCAATCCTTTAAATATGTGCAATGCAACAGAAATGGGTGCGCACTTGGCAACGTGCGCAGGCGCGGTGTGACCATCTGCCGTTGCATGCCGAGCACGTATACGTACGTACGTACGCGGAGGCTATCCCGGTGGAATATTCTTTAGTGAAATTTGATTCCCAGTGGAATCGTTCCAGGGGCCCTTAGCGAAAAAGAAATCATTCGAAAAAGAATTAAATTATCAGGTATAATGGAGAATGTGTCTAAGTTGGGGACGGGGTATGTAGGTGTCTGGACGAAGGGGTCGTATATTTAGAATGAAAGGGGTGTAAACAAGTTTGTAAGGAAGTCGACACTCAGCATTATTTTGTCGAATGTGGATGTTTTAGAATATAAGGATAAACTTCAGTATGTATTCAGCTTCCAAAATAGATTAAATCAATAAGCAGCGTCTTGTATACTGAAATATGTACTTTCTTTCACATGCACATTTAGTATCTATCTACTTTACCAGACTAAATTTTTGTTGCTACGTGATGCACGCAGGTGGTATTAAATGCAGAATCAATACCGTTTTCATCGTAGGAGAGAATGGCATTAAGCAACCAGACTGTAGGTTGCTCGGAATTGGCGTGCACCACGTAGCGACAACAGCGTAGTGTTGTGAAAACAAGGGGCAAAAAAAACTAGGTCTTGATTTTGTCTGAATTTCAAATGACATGCACTGAAGCCAACTGAAGGGGCACCATGACCAACTTTGTTCCAAATGATATGTACTGGTTATTAGTGTACAAGCCTCATGAAATGTAAGAGGACAGGGTATGCTGGCTATACCCCAGTCACATTCCCGGGTAGTTTAGGGGCTGTTTTTTGGCACTTTCGGGAGGGGCCCGGTGGGACTCCCAGCGGCTGCCGGGCTATTTTTGGCTTCGAGCGGGCCCCCAGTGCATTTTAATTCGCACTTAAAATCAACTCGGGGTCCGGCGAAAAATACAAGCCGTAACCTAATCGTAAAAACATCGACAGGGCCCCCGCCGGTGCCCGGCCGGGCACCGGCCACATCGGGCAGGCCCTGTGCCAAATTTGTGACGACACAGACGATGTTTATATCGGGCAGGCGCTGCGCGAGGCCCGGCTTGCAGAGTATTAAAAGGAACTCGACAGGGACCCTACAGCTGCCCGGCCTCGCTGTGAGAATCGGCCAGCACCCTGTCGGATGCCGCAGGGGGCCTGCCGGACACTGACCGATAAACGGGCCAAACATTTTCTACGAAAGCCGCCCGAGTGCCCGCCGGCAAATATACATTCTGACTGTGGAGCCCGGTGTCCCCCCCCCCCCCCCCCCCCACCCCACCCCCGACTTCAGAGCCCGGCCGGGGCCTAGATATAATCGGCTACATCCCCCAGGGACCCCTTGGAAATGTGACTTGGGCATTAGTTGGCCTCAGAAACTGTACAAATATTGAAGGGCATTAGGGCCAACTCAGCAGTGCTTGAGGCCATTCGCCTCGGTGGCCTAAAGGCCTTTAAAATCTTAAAAATGTTTGCACCACAATGATCTGCACTGACAACATGAACCACTCCATAAAAAAAATGAAAACTTCATAAAAAACATTTAAAAAAAATTAACAAAAGTATACAAATATATTTAATGACCCAAACTTGCTCTTTTTTCTTCTTCAAATGACCATTGATTTCGGGGGGTGGGGGATTATTTGAGGGTGTGCAGACGACTTCGGCGCAAGGAAATGCCAGCTATATTACACCCGTAACGCCCCTTCGCGTGAAGCAATAAAATATACCGTCTACAGAAAATGTTTTTCTCAATAATTTAAAAATGTCAAGCAAATATATACTAGGGGCGTTCGAGATGCTTACACCGGGTAACACCAACTTACACCAGAGCGTTCGTTTAGCCATCACGTGATACACGAGTCTGCCCCGGTGGCAGCCACCACTGCCCGAGCTCGCGGCTGGGTCTCTGGTGTAAGGCTCGGTGTAGTGACGTCACCTAGTAACCGCGAGTAGTAAAACATGGCAGACAGTTTCGAATCGCGACGTAAGTACGAAGAAAAACACAGATTTATGACACAAAATAAAAGGGAATAGGGCTGTAAATACGTTTTGCTTAATCAGTAGATGTCTGTGGGCATTGACAAAGTTTAATTGCAGTACTTTAGGGCAACTGTTTTTGCGTAGCGCCGGCTTCATTTTTCATCGCGAGTCAAACGATAACAGCGTTTATAAAGCTCCACCCGGCAACAACCTTTGAGATGTGTTGCCAGAAACCCCGTGTCGTTCGTTTTGCATTTTCTGGAGGCTTCCCCGGGTGTAAACTCCGTGTTACCCGGTGTAAGCATCTCGAACGCCCCTACTAACATTTACCCGTGGTCACGTGATCAGCGGATGATGATCATCCGATTCTAATGCATATTGATGATTTTCTGACGCACGGGAAAGTCGTTAGGTTTGTTTTTCGCTTGAGGCATGCAGTCTCAACTTTCTTAGATTGGGTTTGTATTTATTGCATGTACACGCATATTGTCTTATCATCATTATACATACTGCATTCAAGTTAGTGTATGGATAATGATTTAAACGTTGTTTCTGAACAAACAACAACAATCCATGAGGTGTACTTTCACAAATAATAGGACTTTAAATTTAAAGCGCCCTTATTTAGGATTTTTATCAATGAAATCTATGCTTTAAAACCACTCTTAGACTACTCAGTTAAAGTCATAAAAATCCTATTTGGAGCTTGCTTTGGGGGTTAAAACAAAGGCTTTTAGTTTTTATGCTAATGAAAATATGCATATTCATGACCAAGGTCACTATGTCACAAGAGGCAAACACAGGAAAATCACATTCAACTGTGCACAAAAGATTCCACTTTTTTCTAAATTTTCCTAAAACTTTTGTAATCCATGGCTGTTTGAGTTAGTTTTACATGTTGCCTGCTGTAAGCCATGACAAAACTGGGGGTAGAAACTGCAGCATTTTGCCACAAATCCAACTTGAGGTCTTATGTTTTTTACTTAACTTTTTCCTTCTGTCTTCCTTATGCGATGCACTCAAAACAGCGCCCTCTGTCTGTGATCTATTACAGTGAAATCTTCAAAGTTGAAAAAGGCCACCTTTTATTGATTTTACATCCAAACGAACAATAGTATGTCTTGCTGAACAATTAATCCGTCACTATGAAGCAAAGCTTAGGCACAAAGTTGTTTAGCATGTCACAGCCCTTTAAAGTCCAAAAAATATAGCCGACTCTATTTATTCGCGCAAAATTTATCAGAATAGAGGCATGTTGAGAGTCACTGATCGACCAATCACTTTGGAATCGCTTTCAAGACTGTTCTGCTTCAGTGATTTCCTCCAGGTCCAAGTGATTCCCACAGCAATTTAGGGGCCTATTTAGGGGCTCCCAGACGACCCATTTCGTTGGATTTTCAACCCGATTGAACCTGCGTGCAAAGATGAGCTGACCTCTGGAGCCGCGCGTCTTCCTATATAAGTGCAGAGCTCAGAGTGGCGCATCCTGCCTCAGCGACTCTTACGGAGGCTGGTGCGGTCAGCTTTGCCACAGCAAGAAGAGTGACACGTTAATGACCGATAAAATATGTTACATCTATATCAGCCTTCTCGATCAGTTCAGAGTGTAATTGACAAATCTCAAATTATCACTGACAGCCTCGTCTTGGATACTGAGCCATTCTATTACGTTTTTTATCATTTGGAATATCTCGTTTTCAATGACAATTTGAAATTCCTCAAATCATATTTTTCCCAGGTGTAGCTTGCAATGTCCATGTAAGTATGCATGCACAAAGTGTTAATAGCTTCCGCGGTTTTACGCGAAACCCAGGGGACCTGGGCGAGCTCTGCGGGACTTTTTAGCCCTTCCCGCGTGCTTACATCCGGCTCAACCCGTTATCGATCACACATAATTAGGCGGGTTTTTCGTACTTCATAATTATCTATTAAACGACAGTTTATGGCCGACGCTTTACCTTCGAATGATAGGCACAATACATTGGTTTCCAAGTAAGGTCCTTGAATCGTTAAAAGTTACAGAAAACGTAAGAAAGGCAGAGAGTTTAAGAATGAATGTGTATTTGTAATCAATGAACCGAAATAGACTGTGCATTTAGCTGTTATACGCTCTAAATACAGCACTAGTCCTTGCAAGTTATTGTTGGGACTTCCCAACAATGAGTTTTGGATTTTCCCGATTTTACACGGAAGCTCAGAGGCGATTTAGACAGGGGGTTCAAAGGAATCGAGGGGGAAAAAGCCCAGCATATAAATGTGTTGGATCTTGCATTCTACCAACAAAATTATTGAGACATTGTTTTGGCTCCGTGAAGATTCCGTGAAGATTTTTCAATCACTTAGTGGTTAAGCTCGTGTAACACGGACCGGAGGTCAAAATTCTGTGTTAGTGTTAGTGTTCAAAGTCGTGCAGAACCCTACCGATTTGGCATTTTCCATGATGCCGAGTCAACAGATCTGTTACACTAACACGGTTTTCCGGAACGCCATGTTAACAGATCTGTTACACTAACACTAACACGTAGCCCAGAATTGCGCCCTCACTCACTGCAATTTGCGGTTCTGCGTACGGCTTTCAATACACACGTCGTGTTAACACGGCGTTTGGTCTAAGGTTAATTCTGTTAACAGATCTGTAACACTAACACTAACACGTAACACACACAGAATTGTGACCTCACCCATTATGTAGGCCTATACTGTTGGAATGTGGTTTTTACATCAACATGTTATAATTTATGTTTAACAAAAATACTGATCATCATCCCACCCTAGTAAATATATTTGGGTATAAAAAATGGAGCAAAATATAAAGATATTTCCCACCTACCCACCGGCACCCTAGATATTGTTTGGATGTACAAATAGGAAACACATGTATTTTTTTTCTTGGCCAAATATCAGTGATCCTCGAACTTTTCGACACTTGTTTATCCTGTGTAAAAGACATGGGCCTTTTTCCAAATCTCGACTTGGGCTCAGGCTCAGGCTCAGGCTCCGGCTCCATGTAAACCACATGGAGACGGAGACGAAGCCGAGATTTGGAAAAGCCCCATGATATGTGCTACAATTTCATAATACATGACACATGTTTTAGTCATCCATGTAATGGGATTTGTACAGAGAACATATTCACCAGTGCCTGCAGGGTGCTTATTTCTTTGGATGTCTCATAATTACACGTAAAAGATCGAGCTGCCTCTAAAAAAAAATGTATATGCCTAAAACATAAATATTTAGTGTGATTTAAATGCCCACCGTATCATTTGCAATGACCCACTTGGCCGCGTGGGTTTCCCCCAGAAGATTTCCCTAGGGGTTTCTTCCCACGTCTAAAACTGCATCTTCTTTTTCGTCATGTCAAACCATACTGCAATGTAGGGCGTGTTTGTTTCGGACGGATCCAGATTCAGATCTGCGCAGATCCAATTCACGTGACTTGAATTCCTAGTCGAGTGCAGTTACGTTTGTTTCTGCGCGTAAAATAACTCGGGATCTGGATTCGGATCTGTCATGAAACAAACACGCCCGTAATGTAGTACATGTAGGCCTATACACCCCAACATTTTACTTCGTTTGACAAGAAAACCCTGTTGATAGAAATGTTATGGTAACAAACACCGCTTAATTATTTCCTGTCAAAAATTGTACGTACATTTCTGTAGAAAATTAACATCTGAATGACATCAGTTGCAAACATTAACTAAAACTTAACTTTTAGTTAATGTTTAATAGTTCTACATGACATGTACGTCGAAACAGACGAGACACGCCCCCAGGCAATGACTGTTTATTTTGACCGCGTTTATTTGGTCAAAAGAGGGTTATCTAAAAATCTGTCGGTCAGTTTTAGTGATAACAAAAAGTAAATGAACAACGGATTATCGAACATTAAACAAAGATGACTATATATATAGTGTATAATTATTCATATATATCGCTGGAATTAAAGGAGCATGACCAGAGTTTCTGGAAAATAGTTTTCGATGTAACTTACTAATATTATCAAGTAACTCCCATACACACCTCCCATGTCCCAAAAACCCGAAAACATTCGCGATTTCCAGTAAAAAATTGAACAAAACTATCGGGTCGGCTTTCAGTGGATAAACATTGATACTGGAAAATTAGTTTACAAATAATCGGTGGATTTTCGACGATACCCTCGGAAATATGCGGCCTAGAAGCGCGGGAGTTTCAGTTTCGTAATCAGAAAAATATAACGGATGTTATGATACAAAAATCTAATGACGCATAAGGTAAGTCCCGGGGAGTTATGGGTAAAAAAAAGTGATCTGGTCAATGTACATGTTCATAATTTGCACTGTTCGGAGATTTGTGAAGAGCATGCATGAACATTTAGGGGCAAAACAAAAACACACAATACTCCGGGGCTGAATATTGCACAAACAGACGTCATTAATTTTTTGTACGAACTATATGAACGTTTTTTAGCAATTTTTTTAACAAATTGGCTATAATTCTGAGAAATTGGCTTAAACAAAAATGTGTATATCACTGTATACAACTATGTAGTTTATGTAGATTAATGTGTATTTTGCGGATGCATGTGCATGTACATGTATTTACAATTTGTGAGCCTTTTCTTACACGTGTTAAAGTCATCAACGCTAGTGTTCTGTCGGTGGGTTGGGTTTGGTTAGGGTAATCTGCGGGCATACGTCATCTACGTATACAAGTAAATGACTTGAAACATCGGCGTATATTACCGGTACTTTTCCACATGTACTCAGCAATTTTTACCCACGTTCACCGCATTATATTAGCCTTATATTATGTCTTAAGGGGATCTCAGTAACTAGGTTTTCAGGGTCCGCTGGGTGCAAGGTTTTGACTGATTTCTAGTCAGATTTGACTAAGTGTTTTTAAAGTGGAGAGGAAAGGGTGGGTGGGGCATACAGGCAGTCCATGAAACGTCGGTTAGCTCAAAGGCATGTAGTTTTACATCTGCAGTGTAAACGGAGCATTAATTACACAACCGAACAGCATTACATAATGCATATCAATTGTTCCCCCCTCCAACCCCCCGCCCCCCCCCCCCCCCCCCCCCCCCCGCGTTGCCCCCACCCCTTAGGTGGGGATTTGCTCACGATTTTCATGGGTGGGGATTTTGACGCAGAGAAATCAAATTTTCAGCGCACATGGAAGCAAAGCAGGCGTTGTTCTGCACCCATGGGTGGGGATTTTTGTCACCTAAATTTTTCCCCAGCGGTGGGGATTTTGTCACGCAAAAAGTCACAATCCCCACACTCAAAAAACATATTGGTTGAATTCAACCAACTTGATGTGGTTGGTAGATAGTTACACATTGAACTCCATATGTAAATCTTTGAGTAGATGTGTCCAACCAATCTTCTTTTTCGTTAAAATAACCCATCCATATTAGTCAGGAACCTTTTTTTAAAACCAATATGGATTGGTTATTTTAACAAATATATTGGTTGGACACATCTACCAACCACATTGGTTGTTTTTAGAGTGCACTGTTTTTAGAGTGCACTTCTTAGGTGGAGCATCCGGGGGGGGGGGGGGGGGGGGGGGGGGGTGGGGGGGGGCAATTGATAGGTGCATAACTAAAGAACAATGTTGATATTATTATAAACTGTAGAAATTTCAGCCACTTAGGCCTATATTCCGTAATACTTCAGAAAATTGTTAAAATCCATGCATGATTGTTATCATTTCTGTGCAAACACTAAATAAAAATATCTTTGAACAAAATCTGTACAATTTAGTTTACTGTTTATACGGGAAAACCATGTGGTGTGTGTTTACCATTGCTATCAACAGTTTAAAATAGTCGAATTTGTTGGGCTTTAAACATGTAAAGGCAGTTGTCTAGATGTCCATTCAATGACTCGAGATCCAACCAATGTGCATGGATTTTCAGCATCGTAGTACCGGTACGTGAGCTCATGATGTCAGTGTTGAGTGCAACAACAATACATAACATAATGTAGCTTTAACCCCAATACAAGTTTCCGAAAATTACAACAACAAAAAACAAATTGTACAATTTCAAATAGCAAAATTAAGCTAAAGTTCACATTTTCTCTGAATATTTTGTTGTAGCCCAAATGTTGCCTGTACACATAATAAAATGAAAAAGCACGTAGGAATCTGAATTTTAAAAATGGCAGTTCTCTCAATGTGCGTTTTCTAATGGTCTCTACAGAAGTTAATATCTTTTAAATATCAGTCACGACAAATCCACCAATGGACCAATCCACCAAGCAAATACCGAAAAGATGAAAATTTGTGAAAAATATAAATATTAAATAAACCATTTATATTCAAATTTATTTTTGTATTTATGTTTTTAAAAGGTTTAGCCCAATTATGGCCTGACATTATACCTGCTACCTATAATATAAAGGTCCATTACCATTTTTTTGGAAATTGTCTGATCGACCATGGGCATGGTCATGGAGAAAAGGCATGTCCACACGGAGGCTGTTGGGGCCGTTTCTTTTTTTTCACGGGGTCAATAGTAGGCCTAGGCACCCCCTATACAAATACTAAAAAAAGAGTAAAGAAAGTTCTAACAATTTAGAAAAGGTAACGGCCGCTAGAAACTGGCTGGGTCATCTTAATTCACTTTAAATTGAAAGTAATCGGCAATATTTTTGTACAGCTACAATGTATTAAATACGTAGCACAGTCGAAGAGAACGACACATGTCACACCTGCGCTGCCATGCCTGCGAAAGGCTTGGTATAATTTGGAACATGTATCCTTTTTAACATGTCGTCGTAACACGTGTGTAAACACTGCACTGGCAAGCGTGTTCCGGTTCAAGGTCTCACAAATGTTTTGTTCATTGACAATGAAAATATATACTCACGTGGGTAGTAAGAATGAAGAGAAAAATGCATCTTCTTAGGAATGAGTGTTTACGCTGAGCAGTCTCCATCATATCAGGACAGACGTGCAGCTAGCTAGCCGTGACCACTCCTTATTCCGCACAACGTGATGCACAACTCTGAATTCAAGATGGCTCGGATTTTTACACACGGCACCGCTAATTTAAGAATTAAAAACGTGGCACTGGATGTCGATATCTTGTTGAAATGTCGAGTCGTCACTAGATCATACAAATCTGATGCGTCTTTACGAACGAATTACGCGTGGATATCTGGATAAAATACGCCCGATTCGCGTGAACGCAGCATGCAAAACAAACTGCTCACATGTACTGTACGAAGAATTGAATATTCTAAGCGCCCGCGTAGTACCCTCGTGGTTTGTGTACAAACAAGCGATCACGCCCCAAACCATTTTATGAATGAATGGCGTTTCGAATAAAAACGTGTAGATGGTGGGTTTAGCGAGAACACAACAATGAAGCATTTTATTTGCAGTAAGCACTGCTGTGCAGTGACCCAAAATGTTACTTCACATATGAAAAATCCGACTAAATACTTGATAGCAATAGTAACAAACACCACATGATTTTTCCCGTGTTAAATGGTACTTTTGTGGGTAAAATTGCCAATTAAAGGTGCTCTTAAAAAAATCATCTGCAGATGATTTTTTTTCACCATTCATTCAACACAAAAACCACGTATGGATTTTTAATGTATTACTGCATCTAGCTAGGCCTATGTGGCTGAAATTTCTACAAGGCAGTTTATCAAGTTATGTAATATTTATCAAATTCGTAAAAAAATTAAAACGTTTCATCTGCAAATGATATAATTATCTTTATCAGCGCGATTTTTTTCGCATTATTTTTAAAGTAATCGATATTATAAGGCATATCTGATAAGTTCATGCGCTATCATCACTCAGTCATCAATATCAAAATCAAAGCCGAAAAAATGAAAAAGTCGCACAATCCTCAGTTATTTTAAATAATGAAACTACATTAGCAATTCCTAAGTTAATTTCGTTCAAGTTACAAGACGAAAAACATGGGTGGAAAAATATCGAAACACGTCTGCAAGAACACACTGCACGTTATAAAGAAGAAAATGACACTCGCATAATTATTTTACTACACGTACCACGTGATTTGCAGGATCTGGGCAAGGAGCCAAACCTCATTTCCTTCGAGGAAGGATCGCGCGATCGCGCGCACGCTCATCGCGTGGGCTGATGGAAAAAAACCAGTCTTGTCGTCTGCGAAGCAAAACATTACCAAATTTAATGACCGTGGTTTTAAAGGTGTATTACTGTAATTGAGGACGATTTCACTCTATTAATCAATTTGAAAAAAAGGTGGATATCTTTAAGTCGGACTGATAAAGTCTGATATGTCGCTCAAAATTGTACCCCGACTGAATGTTAAAGGGCCCCTTATTTAGGATTTTTATCAATGAAATCTATGCTTTAAAACCACTTTACTCAGTTAAAGTCATAAAAATCCTATTTGGAGCTTGCTTTGGGGGTTAAAACAAAGGTTTTTAGTTTTTATGCTAATGAAAATATGCATATTCATGACCAAGGTCACGACGTCACAAGAGGCAAACACAGGAAAATCACATTGACCTGTGCACAAATGATTCCACTTTTTTCTCAATTTTCCTGAAACTTTTGTAATCAATGGCTGTTTGAGTTTGTTTTACATGTTGCCTGCTGTAAGCCATGACAAAACTGGGGGTAGAAACTGCAGCAATTTGCCACAAGTCCAACTTGAAGTCTTATGTTTTTTCTTAACTTTTCCCTTCTGTCTTCCTTATGTGATGCACTCAAAACAGCGCCCTCTGTCTGTGATTTATTGCAATGAAATCTTCAAAGTTGAAAAATGCCACCTTTTATTGATTTTACATCCAAACGAACAATAGTATGTCTTGCAGAACAAGTAATTCGTCATTATGAAGCAAAGCTTAGGCATAAAGTTGTTTAGGACGTCACAGGCCCTTTAAGGGAAAAAAACGTAAAATATATTCAACATTATTGGCGTCCGAAAAGTTACACAAATTTCGTTACATGCATAACATTGGCAAACCTTTCAAATTTGCAATATTTATTTTGCCCCCAGAACAGATAATCAACCTTTAATAAAATATGACAAAATTCGGTGTGCTGCACCACAAATTTTGACCGATAAAATTAAACCCAGCATGTAAATTTGGCCGAAACTGAACTGCCATAAGGGTCAAGTATGCGGGGTATTTTTGGGTTTATGTCCCGCATGCACAGTGACCGCTCCAAGTTCAACAGTGACCAGAGGTTTGACCTAAAATGGGGTCGCAAGTTCAGTCACAAAGGGAGCTGATGTAGTCGACTTTTAAAAGCTATTTATATAAATCATCGTTTGAAATACGTGTAGTGTAAGGAGAAAATCGGTTGTCCCTATTTGCATTTGTTGGTGAACAACCGCATTATTATTTTTTCTTGAGCGGTTTATGTTTTTATAACATCTGGAACCATATTCAACACCAATTATTTTAAAAAATTGTCTGCAGATAATTTGTTTTACAACAGAGCTAGCAGACGGCGCCCACATAGGTCAAAGTGATGCAATCATCACACGATCACGCGAATTTCTGCCCATACAGTTTGTATGTTGTATGCGCCAGTGACCGGATGAATTTTGGTTTCAATGTCGGGCAATTCGCTGTTCAGAGGTAGGAAAGCGCATTTTTATGAATATGTCATCCCTGCATTACTAGCCCTTCGCTCAGTGTGTGCTACTACTGTAACTGTCGACCCTAAAACATAAATACCTTTGAGTTTTCTCCAATGAATCTGTGCTTTCCATGCCGAGCCCCATTGCTTTGTACGTTGCATCGCCATTTTTTTGCGATGGCTTGTGAGCACATAGCAACAATATCTAAGGGGCGGGGTTAACTGGGCAATCTCGGAACTATGCATTCTCTACGGATGTTTTGTGTGGTTCCAAGGTTTAAGGAAAGCAGACATGAACAAACTACAAAGGATAGCAAATCAAGCTGGTCAAATTTTCGGTGAGAAAATAGACCTATCTGAAAAACATCTCAGGTGTGTTTTAACTAAGGCCGGTGAAATAATGAAAAATAAGGATCATCCTTTACACCATTATTATTATTTCATGAGGTCAGGGAAAAGACTCCGAAGCATCCAATGTAGGACTACACGCCATCTTAATTCATTTGTGCCTTTGTCAGTAAGAGTTTTTAATGATTCTTAATGTGTTTTTTTAAATATTTATTTTTGATTTAGTGTTCTGTTTTGGAGCTGTCATCAATTTTTAAACATGTAAATTTTATTTTAGATATGTAAATTTAATTTTAGATATGTTATGCATTTGGCCTGGAATGCGGCAGCCATGCTTTATCATGACTCAAGACACAGGCATGTAAATAACATGTCTGTGTTCATAGATGTTTGGGGAAAAAAAGATTAAAACAAAAAGTGGAAGTGAAATTACAAGTATATAGCAATATAAACAATGGACATTATTGACATTTTAATTTTCCGGGATTAGTTCAATAGTTGGCCTGACGCTGTGAAAATAAAAGGTGCGGGAAAGGGGGAGTTGCACTTTTAAAGTACTTTGTCACTGCAATCTATCAATAAAAACTTTTTATTTTCCTTTCTTTCAAAAAATGTTGTGACAAAAGGCATTATATAGCCTCACCCGGGGTACTTTATGATTGATAAGACCACAACCGACAGAAATGTGTACTAGTACTTGTCATAATAAACTAAAAGGGCGCCCTCACCTGTTTCACCTCGAAAATCACACGACGAGTTTGCGAGAGGGCGCACTTTCCCTTCACCAAGACGAACGCAGTTGAAGAGGTGGACGAATGGGTTCATTGCACGGTTAAGCGGTTGTATTGAAATAGATGCTGCACGTCCCTTTTTTGAATAACATAACATTAGACTTTCGTTGTCACTTAAATCGTCAACAAACATGACCAATGTCCATAGTTTAATCAACTATTTGACTGGAAAGTCTTACTCGATAAATTATACAAATGTGGACAAATGAGTTTTGGAAATCTGGAATGGAGCATTGAAGTGTTTCATCTGTCAAATGAAATTCCGCGGCCCCAGGTTGCACACGCAACTTCTTTTTTTACAAGGGCGCCCTCATGTGAATGAAACTATAGGCAGTGTGACCCGTGACGTCACTTGTTTACATTTAGCACGCCCTCTGTTGTTTAACGGCAGGCAAAATAATACAGCTTGGTCTATGCTATGAAACTTCATAAAATCTATAAATTATATAAAATTATATAAAATTATATGGACTTGGAAAACGCAAGCTGTCTTTATTTGGCTAAATCATGTAGCTTATGACACGTACCTGTATGCAAGTTTAATGAAAATTTTGAAACCGAAGCTCAGTAGAAAAACATGGACTTGCCTATGTAAACTGGCAAGTCGATTTTTGTCTCAAATCAACGGAGGGCGCCCCAAATGTAAACACACGACCGACTCACGCCCTCTTGAGTCCAAGCGCCGAGCTGCGCAAAACATTTGGCTACTAATGCCTAGGTCACATTTACTCTACGGCTAAGATACGGCGGCCGTAGCCCCCCGAAATAGAGAGATACCTGCGGCGGCCGCAGAGGATCTGCGGTGGCCTCAGGGTCGCCCTACGGCGTATCCCTATCTTTTACAGGCCGTAGGGGTCGCCGTGGGATTATAGCGCGGACTTATAACTTTTTTTCATTTCTAGGTTTGCCGTAGCAATTACACACGCCGTAGCCATGCCGTAGTGCGGTTCCCGGCGACCATACGTCGGGCGTACGGTGGCCTTGCGTTTGCCGTGCGGCTGCCCTAGGGTCTTAGGAATTTCAATTGACTTTTGCAGACCCCTAAAAAATTGCGGCGGCCGCAGGGACGCCATGAGGCGACCGTGCGTCATCACTTCAAAGGCCGTACGGCAGCCGCATGTTTTCTGTCTCCACAAATTCAAAATACGACGTGCGGCTACCCTAACATATGTGACTGCTACAGTATGTGACCGTGGGAATGCTGCGGCTGCCTTATAATTGCTATTGGCCGTAGAAATTTTAGACCCCACGGCCGCCGCGGCAAATGTGACTTAAGGCGCATTCACACTATCGCGAAAAAAATCACACTTTTGCACTGCGCTCACCGCATTGCATGAGCTCCCAATCGCCAATTATTCCAAAATAGAAAATTCCACTCTGGTAACTTGGGGCTTCTCTGATACCTCATTGGCTGCGCGTTGGAAAGGTCAGCGCACCGCGGTCAAAGTTCAACAGATTTGAACTTTGACCCAGCTCAAAACGTTTTGCGCGTCGCGATAGGCCGCGCACAAGCGGCAAACCAGTTTGTGTACAAACCAATGGAACAGTGTGATTTTTCCGCGATAGTGTGAACGCCCCTTTAGGCATTACTAGGCTTGGGCGATTCCACGCCGGAATCGAGTAGAATCGATTCCACTTTGAGGAATCGATTCCCAGTAGAAATCGATTCCCTTTCATTTAGATTCGATTCCCAGTGATAGCTTGCCGATTCCAGAAATTACCTAGCAATTCCGAAGGCAAAACGTTTGTAAGAATATTTAGCCTCTGATCATATCCACATTATTAAGAAAGTGTGTGTGGTATCATCCTCTTGCAACAGCGGCCCTTTTAACGCACTCCCCAACTCCTGCGTACCGAGGCCCTGTTGAAACCGGCCCCATTTCGCGGGGGAACAAGCGACAGAAATCTTGTCGCCTCTGCTGGACCAATCAGGATGCTTGGCATGCAGTGCGTTGCAGGCATTCAAATGTCACGCGCGCAGATTGTAAACAGGTACCGTGCATGAATGTGATACATGTACTCGGTGAGGCTGGCCGTTGTCCGCGTTTGGCGATTGGTTGCTATTTAAAGTTGCACTGCCCGTGTTTTGGCCGATTTGGGCGTCAAATTTTTTTTTTAAAGATAAATAAGTATTTTTCTAGAATGGAAAAAGTTATCAGCTTTCATTTGGTACCAAGAACGCAAAAATCCGTCAAGGATTAATGCCAGTCGATTAAAAACAAGAAATTATTAAATGGCTGGCAGGTCAATTAATCGACAGGGTTATGACGTAAATGTACATGTGCGCGTACATGTGTACATTGTACACATACTATGTACATATGAGCGTACGCGCACATGTACAACATGTGAAGCACGTTTCAAGAAAAAGGCTTGTATCTCCAATTCCCGACGTCGGAAATTTAGGTTTTTGATATTTTTCGTTACAGAGACACGTAAGCTTTCTAAATTCGTTCGCTTGTGTAAATTAATTTTTTTAATCCTTTCACCGAAACACAGGCAATGCAACTTTAAAGCATACTGTCCGGGAATCCGTTCCATTACATTCGTGAGCATACATCCCTGTTATTAATTTAAAAAACTGCGGAGTAAATTAAGATCGTCGCCGGAAATTTTGGTAGGAATGGGACAGTCAAAAGGAACAGAACCCAATACAATTTCTGGAAAGTATAGAAATCGTTTCTTTTCGGCATAACATGACCGAATTGAATAAATTACATCAAAATGACTCGGGCGTGTGTTGTCCAAACACAACAGCCGGCTAACTCCACATATTTGCGTGGATTTCCTCAGGGTATTGTATCGTCGCTTAGCAGAGTGGAAATTCCATGAGATCTCAGGATGATGTGGTATAGGCCGGCATCATTTCGGGGACGTTTAGTGCAACTCGGTGCCAATAATTGGGTCGTCGTCGGCGCAATAAGTATTATCGTCGATGTACATGAACACACTCACTTACCTATTAAACACGCTCAGTATATTTAATGTTTTCCCGCGAAAAATGGAATCGATTCCGAATGGAATCGCGATTCTTTTCTGGAATCAGAGTCGACTCCGAAAATGCTTGAGTCGCATTTAGACCCAAATTAAAAGTGATTTTTAAAATGGTTAGAAGGGATGCGATTTGAAAAATAAGGTTTATTTCAAATTGTCCGTTTTAAGTGGATAAATCGCAAGCAAAAGTGCGGTTTTCGAAAATGAAATTTTCGCGATTTCTGAAACGCTCATTATGTATTAATGATTTGCGCATGACCCCGTGACGCAATCCTGAGAAACACGAGTAAACACGGTCGGCAGTTCCATACGTTTACACGAAAAAAAATCCGAAAACCGTCTCTGTTCGATGGCGTTTTTGAAGAATTTTCTCGTGCAAAAAGCCAGAGATGTGCACAGTAGTTGTTTGGTTGTATGCTTTACAAGACACCATGGAAAAAAGAGAGCAGAAATATTTTCTTTTTTTATTACCAAGAGAGAGAAAAATGAGTCGCTCGTTCTTGTACCGGCCGATGTTCAAACAAGTGTAACTACGGCCCGCAGGGACCGTTCCATGCTGTACGCAGACCGCTGTGAATGCCGTTCGTTCCGTGACAAAACCACCCGTCGCAATGCACCAGTATTAGTTTACTTAGCCACAATTTCACCGTTTTTTTACAAAACAGGTAATAGTAGATTATTGTCATATTACATCAAGTGTTTTTCACGTTTGTATTTTGAATTACAAGGACAAAACAGGCATAATGAACATTCACTCCGCGTATTTTCCATTCAGTACTGCACAGGCCGTTTTGTTTTCTTCTCAGGATGACGTCAAAACCCTGTTTATCAACAAACCAAGTGACCTCGAGCGTTTCAGAATTTCGGGTGAAGAGGGTCGAAACTGCTTTGCGTTTTAAGCAAAAGGCTGTCGACTTTTTGTGGAAAACAAGTTGTGATGGTGTTGTAGACACATGATAAAAGGAAAACTTAAAAAATATGGACGGGGGGATACTAGCTGTTTAAGCAACCTTCTACAATAATCTGCCCCTCAGTTAAGCGGGCTACAGTGGGTCGAAGTGTCAAGGAGAAAATGTCGACAAAAGGAAAAGTGACCACAAAAATAAACTCACACAAACACGACAAATTCCATAAATTATCTGTTTACTCGCTCTGAATACACACAAAACATACCCTGCTGTTCAAGGTACATTGATACTTTAAATATTGGTCCAACGGCTTAATAAATATACATTTTTTTGTTTAACCGATCACAATATCAAGAAATTCATATCTTATTATTATGTACAGCAACTTACACGTATATATAGGCCCCACATTTAGTTTAATATTGCTGTTTATGCACCTATCAATTGTCCCCACCACCCCCATCCCCCGGAGGGTACAATTTAGGTGACAAAAATCCCCACCCTCGGGTGCAAAACATGCGCGTCTTGTACCAAATGCACAGACATTTTTCTGTTAGTGGGTCAAAATCCACACCCTGGCATGATAAATCTGACCTTGGGGTAGGCCAGCGGGGGGTGGGGGGGGGGGGGGGGGGGGGGGGGGGGGGGTGCACAATAATTGATAGGTGAATTAGGTTTGGCTTTCAATAATATCATAAAGTGCAGTGGACCTAACAAAAGTTTTAAATATACAACTTTATTTTGTGCCCTTGTGCTCTTGCCCTTGGAAGAGTTAAACTTAACTCAGTGAAAACAATGCACTGCATAAGATTTGATGGTTTAAAGCCCAATACATCATTTGCAGTTTCCCAAAATTTCACCCGACTAAAAGTGCTGATAGCTATGGCAACTGCAATTATGTACACCACATGATTTTATCCCCATGTAAAATGGTACACGTTTATAGGCCTACCTTTGTAGGAGAATTTGCCAACTGAAGGTGGTTTTTTAATCGTTTGTAATCGATTATTGTACCTTTCATTCAACACAAAACATTATTATCTAGTTTTCTAATTCTGTTCTTCCTTAAATGTTGTAGTTTCATCTACAAATACCTTTACGATTTGCACTGTTTTGTCATAACAATTATTTAATATTTTACAATCGTTTTGGCACTAAATCAATTATATAAATGTATAACCCCTGCAATGACGTTAGTCTGGTCCCCAGACCAAAATATTCCGCCTATTTGCACAACCGCCGACGTTGAGGGCTGCGTAGGAATCTACGCAGTCTCGAGTATACCAACCCGTCGGGTGGACGTGTGTGTGATCGCTCGGGATAATCAATGGTTTTGAATTATCATCCATTAGCTGATATATTTCGAGGAAAATGAAAGTGCAGCAGTGTGTTACCTAGCGTCGAGTTTGGGATGTTTTGTAAGGCGAAATCAGGTAACCAGAGTAATTTATAGGCATTTAAACATTTGCGAGGTGTGGGCAGCACCGCGCACCAGTATCATTACGCAGCTTCAAGCAATCGCCGTTACCGCACGCATGGTTGGCACTACGTTGGGTAAGCCTACACGTACGTACATAGTCAAATTGGCTCTTTCTCAACAATGGTAGAGCGCGCTCCAGTAATTCCCTTTGAATGTTCGCGTGCCTTAAGCAATGCACCCCTCATTGGGCTTGCGTGTGTATTATAGGCTATAGTGCCAATATGCTGTGTGCGGGTTATGCTGCCTCGTCGTGTTTTATGTACCGGACAAGTTTCCAACTACATGTACTCGTTTGCTGAATGTGCTGAAGATGGACATGATTTACGCCTTAGTTGAGGTACGAATTGCTTCAATGCTTTATATGTCATAAGATATTATTCAGTTTTGGTAAAACATCCGCCAGGCCCATAAATATGGCGAATTAGGCCTAGTAGTCTCAGGCTCGTATTTTATAGGTATCACCCGTGTGGCGACGGGGGCCCAGTCATTCGACAGGTATACAGGTATACAGCCAAATATTTCGTACGTATACAAATGCATACGACTCTTTAATTAAGTTTGGGCTACTAAGCCCACCATGCACAAGTACGCATTATAACAATTAAAAAAAAAAAAAAAACCAAACAAAAAAGGCTAAGGGCAGTTTAACACACGCGTCTCCGAAACCGTGCTTTTCTCCGCCTTTTCATGGAGCCAGGCGGCCAAGGTACAGCGTGGGTCGGAGAAGGCATGGGCAGGTGAAATGTTTTCGATAATTGGCGTTTACACAAACAGTTTCCGAAATTTCAACTTTCTTTGTTGCTTTTTTCGTGCTCCCTATAGGAAACGGCGGATGCCAAGGATGGTTGGCAAGACATCGACCAATTGCAAGGTCTGGAAGACCGCTGGAGGGAGAATTTGTTCACCTTGGCGTCCTATGGATCTATATGGAGGACAACGCCGAGATCTGGAGCGAATGCTCCAACGGGTAAACAAGGCTCAGGGTGCAATGCTAGCATGTTTATAAACGGGGCACGCCCTTGAATCATGGGAATTAAAATACCAGTTTGGCAGGTTCGTTAGATGATAGAGGGCGGGCCTCTTTCAAGATTCGTAGTTCGGAAAGTGCCCTCACAATTCTTGTTTTGTTATTGCTCGAGCATGTATAGCGAGCGCAATATAACAATAAAAAAGGAGTCAGCCTAGCATTTGGGAAATCTGGTTCTGGCCTTTTGTTTCAAGGTACCTGTGTTAGCGCCCTCATAGGTAATGGAACAGGCCCTAAGTGGCAAGTGAATGGACTCTTGCTTACTAAATGTATGAAGTGGAGGACGGGCCCCCAAACGCGCAGTTTAAGCGCATCTTTTGTTAGGCAATTTACGAAGCTCGGGTTGGGCTTCCGAGTATCAAGGCCTAGATCGTATTTCTATGGACCAGGACTGGTCCCTGAGTACATGTGGGCTATTTCACAGTGGGTGGTCATTTGAGTAGATTACAGTTTAACCCATCCTGGATAACTTTATCAGTGCATATACATGTTATGAGTGATTTTATATGACGGGTAATATGAAGGACAAGCTACAGAACTATTTTTACATAATTCTACGAGTTATTCGTTTTTAATTTCTCTATTTACATGCACTTTTAACACCATTTTGGAGTCTCATTTCAAGTTTTGCATTAGTTTAAGTGCAATCATTTGTTGATGATGCATTATTGTGGTGATCATTTGGTGATCAATCATGGATATATAGTGTTCAACAATATTGTGAAACTTGGGTTGGTGTAATTCGGTCAACAAAAAAAAAAAAACAAACAAACAAACAAACAAAATATGGTAATGTCCTCTCCAGGTCAAGGTATTCCACACAATGGAATAGTTTGGAGATATGTACTCACAAAGATGTTTGTATCATCACATGACACATTTGATGGAGTAAATATGACAATTTGATCGTGGAAGAGATTTGAGTAAATTTTATCAAGATCATATTCAGGGTTGTGGAAAATCCGTTAAACATTTGTCCTCTCCAGGACAGCATTCAATTGTAATATAACATGTCAACCATGATTGAAATATTTCGTTGTTAGGTTTGTAAAATTAACAGTACCATTCCTTCTAACAGGACAGTGCATGGCATTACCATTTCAACATTTAGTCTGGCCATTATATTGTGATATTCTGTGTTTAACAAAATGTCCTCTCCAGACAACCAATTACAAATTATTATTTCAGTGGAAAAAATAAACACGTTAATCATAATGCCACGCTCTGATATTTTTGAATTATTAGTATACATCCTGAAGTTTTTAGATCAACAAAGTTTTGTGAGTTGGACAAGTTTGAAATTTTACCCCGATTTGCCAGTGAGACTGAAAGTGTACACTTATTGTGAAATAGCCCATGTCTTAATTTCCAGTTCCTTCGAGGAGGCAGAGCATGGGCCTCTGAATGCTATGCTGTTGTTCGTGAGCACGTCAATTAGACCGAATGATAGATATGTGTCGCCATTAGGCAGCAAGCATAGATGCACTGGGGGTTTGGCTTGACAATACTTAAAGTTTCGTCATAACCCCAGTCAGAATCTGTATAGGCCGAGGACGGGCCTCTAAAGGGCAAGTTCAAAGTACCCATAGATTACATGTGTACTTGCCGAGATCGGGCCTCTGAATACTAAGTGGTAATACATATTCCACATGTACTCGGTACTAGACAGAGGACGGACCGAGTAAATATTGCCCACGTACTCTATATACTAGATAGAGGGCGGGCCTCCCAATGCCAAGTTTAATATGCTCATAGCTTGCATGTGTACTAGGCAGAGGAGGGCCTCTAAATGCCAAGTTGAGATGCCAAGTTCTGATGTGACGCTAATTTTGGCATGGGTACCCTTTACTAGACAGCCGACCTCTGAATTAGCGTATCCCTATTAATATGCGCTCTTATTTGGTATTGGTACATAAGGGCGTGTACATAGGCAGAGGACGGGTCTCTGAATTCAAAATTTCAATAAAAATCAATTTTATGAATGCCAAATTTTAATGTGCCCATGTTTTCTATGTGTATAGATACAGGTACTAGGCACAGACGGGTCCCTGTATGTCAAGTGTAATATACCCATAAATGGCGTGTGTGCTAGAGGACGGGCCTCGGGACACCAAGCTTAAAGTCGCATTGCCCGTGTTTCGGTGAAAGGATTAAAAATAAAAATTAATTTACACAAGCGAACGAATTTATAAAGCTTACGTGTCTCTGTAACGGAAAATATCAAAAACTTAAGTTTCCGACGGCGGGAGTTGGAGATGCAGGCCTTTTTCTTGAAACGTGCTTTTCATGTTGTGCATGTGCGCGTGCGCTCGTATGTACATGGTGTGTGTGCAATGTGCACATGTGCGCGCACATGTGCATTTGCGTCATGGCCCTGTCGATTGGGTGACCTGCCAGCCATTTGGTCGTTTCTTGTTTTTGATCGACTGGCGTTGGTCCTTGACGGATTTTTTACGTTCTTGGTGCCAAGTGGGGGCTGATAACTTTTTCTATTCGGGAAAGTTACCTATTTTACCCTAAAAAAAAAAAAGGCAGTGCAACTTTGATGAGCATTTATATTGCAGGTGCGATACACAGAGGGCGGGCCTCTGTATGAATGTACCCTTGATTTGCATGTGTACTCGGTACCAGGCTGAGGGCGTGCCTCTGAATGCCAGGCTTATGGTACATGTGCAATGTAACCATATTTTGCGTATTACAATCGGGTCACGGTCTTAGATGAGAGACATTCTATGATTTGAAGCAAAAAAGCCCCTTTTCCCCTTGTCCAATCAAAATGTTTCATATATGAGTGGGACGGGAATTTTATGTAGTTTATTCATAAGTGCGAGTTGAATCTGTGTGTCACAGAGAACGACCGTGCCGTTCAATTCAGTGAGACAACCTACTGAAAAATGATCAGTAATCGTGTTGACCTCCATTGACTTTGCCGATTTTGAGGTTCAACACCCGTTCTTTGAGTGAAAAAAGCCCCTTTTCCCCGTGCATCATATATTTTATGAAATAATAACCAAACTAAAGGTAATACTCTGTACTTTGAAATGCATAGCGAGTTGGGGAGAAACATAGACGTACTTTTTTTATGTACTCACAAAAGTTCGCAGTGAGGGGCTGTTTTCCGTGTCATTTTCCTGCGCTGAGCGTAGGGTCACGGAGCTCAGCGAGCAGATGCGCGCCAGTTCATGGTGCAAATGTACTTGGCAGAGGACGGGCCTCTGAATGCTATGTTTATGGTGCAATGTACTTGCCAGAGGACGGGCCTCTGAATGCTATGTTTATGGTACAAATGTACTTGGCAGAGGACGGGCCTCTGAATGCTATGTTTATGGTGCAATGTACTTGGCAGAGGACGGGCCTCTGAGTGCTATGTTTATAGTGCAATATACTTGGCAGAGGACGGGCCTCTGAATGCTATGTTTAAGGTACAAATGTACTTGCCAGAGGACGGGCCTCTAAACGCTATGTTTATGGTGCAATGTACTTGGCAGAGGACGGGCCTCTGAATGCTATGTTTGTGGTACAAATGTACTTGGCAGAGGACGGGCCTCTCAGTGCTATGTTTAAGGTACAAATGTACTTGCCAGAGGACGGGCCTCTGAACGCTATGTTTATGGTGCAATGTACTTGGCAGAGGACGGGCCTCTGAATGCTATGTTTGGGGTACAAATGTACTTGGCAGAGGACGGGCCTCTGAATGCTATGTTTATGGTGCAATGTACTTGGCAGAGGACGGGCCTCTGAATGCTATATGTTTATGGTACAAATGTACTTGGCAGAGGACGGGCCTCTGAGTGCTATGTTTATGGTGCAATGTACTTGGCAGAGGACGGGCCTCTGAATGCTATATGTTTATGGTACAAATGTACTTGGCAGAGGACGGGCCTCTGGGTGCTATGTTTATGGTGCAATGTACTTGGCAGAGGACGGGCCTCTGAATGCTATGTTTAAAGTACAAATGTACTTGGCAGAGGACGGGCCTCTGAATGCCGTGTTTGTGGTACAATGTACTTCTATTTTGCACATATGCGCGCTATACTTGGCAGAGGATGGGCCTCTGAATGCCATGTTTGTGGTACAATGTGCTTCTATTTCGCATACTCTGTATTTGGCAGAGGACGGGCCTCTGAATGCCATGTTTGGGGTACAGTGTACTTCTATTTCGCATATATGTACTCTGTACCCGGCAGAGGGCGGGCCTCTGTATGCCATGTTGATGGGCCTTCGCTAGCACGCTGATTTTAATGTGGTCCAGGGGCACCTCTTTGTGCCATTTTGTGAATCCCAAAGTTCAAGTACCCCGTTCGCAAAGTTTTGCTAAAAATAAAAAAATAAAAATAAAAACCAACCAGTACCATTGAGTACCAGTGGTATTTGAAAATGCTGGAGAGTCATCTGTGTGAGAGATTTTGATCAATCTTTGATCCCATCGCTACGCACGCAGCGAAGCGGAAACGAGGCACCTCCCAGTGGGTAATTTTCAATGGCAAACCAAGTGGCTTGCCAGTCCCCTTTACACCCACCCCGCCTGAGGTTCTCTCTGGTAGACTACAGGTAGATTTATAGGCGCTCGGATTCAGAGATCCAACTTTTTTGTAGCCGGCACATTAAGCAATGATCCTGGTGCTTTGGGACGATATCTTAGCATAGTCACCCAATAGGGACGAAGTTCATGGTTGGCTTCATCATGGAATTAGTCTGTATAATTTTTTCCAGTCGTTTCATGGCAGATACAGGGGCAGGAATTGCTGTTTATAATTGCCCACCGAAAGGTATTTTAAATGCGCTCATTTGTCAAGATTATGTCGCCCTTTTCATAGACACAATCACCAGGCGGTGGATAGAGGGCTCTATATACGTTGTGGGTAGGGTCAAGGAAGTACAGCCGCCGAAATGTGTGACTGCCTTGACAGTCTGCTTCTATATCAATGAAGGGACCTAATCTTTGGCGCAAGGACACACCCTTCAGTTTGGTACCTTTAGGCAATGTTGTCAGACCCATAACCAAAGGCGATATTTTCTCAAGTACCGACAACAGCCAGGGATACAAGCAAATCTTCTTGACCAAGGAGTCCAGAACCTTTTCCGGCTTCGAGTGGGTTTGGTTTAAAAAAACATAAAAAAAAAAAACAGTGCATAAGTTTACTCATCCATTGGCTTTTGTCTTCCTGCATGGCTTAAGAACAGAGGTATACATACAGAAATATGGATAGACGACCGTTTCATTGGCAAGTGCCATCCCAGCGATGGAGGGCAAAAGTATACGAAGGTTTAAAACACTTCACTCGTGTTTGTTTTATTGCGGTGTGAACAGGACATGCATGGGGACGGTTCCTACATCAGAGCTCTAAGGGCCGTTTACGTCGTACGCTACATACAGTTAAAGCTCGGCTTGTTCAGCAACTTAAAGAAAAGTCATCGGCAGCCATCGAACAGCATGGTGCATCTCGGGTTCGGCATCTGCTCCAAACCCTATCATTTCCGATTCCTGAGCATAAAAAGGTATCATTCGCTGAGGTACGAGAGACAATTTTGCGGGAGGATAAAATGCTCTAAAAACAGATGCAACGTTTTGTGGGCAAAGGCCAAAGTTTTGCTCTGGTGTTTGTTTGTTTCTGAGGGAATGCTCCTCCTTCATATCTACACTTGATATGATCTCGTGCCTACGCCTCTGTCACCACAAGTGCGGGAGGAGATTCTATTTTGGAGGTTTGTCGATAGCTTCTCGCAGCTGATCCCTTGAAGTCAAGGCCGCCACCTTGCTATCGCATTGCACTGTCGGCAGACGCATCTGGCTATAAATAGGGCGGTAACCTAGTCTTACCAGACGGTAGTGTAAGTTTCTGAGATTACTGGTCTGCAGACATTTTGGGACACACCGGTATGTGTCGCAAGGAGGCCCTTGATCTATATTTTGTGTGGCTCTCAGTCTTTGATTCGCTATGGAACTTGATGGTGGATGTGGTTGGAGATTCCAGAAATGTGGTGGATGCTTGGACTGGCCTCCGAGCTAGGTCTAAACCGCTTTCAAAAATGTTGAAGTTTAAATTTTTGCTTTGCCCTCTCCTTGGAGGCAAATTTTTCGCTCAAGTTGACCTAGGTCCCATCTGGTAGTCCCACAGGTTTTCACCTTTGATTTGATGGCACTTTCGTCAAATGTCCCGGCGCGCAGGAACGGGTCTCCACTCAAGTTCTTCCTTTCGCCTGTCAGAGGCAGGTCAAGCAGGGTTTTTTAGAATACCCGTCTTCTACGGGATATGTCCCGAATTTTTCAAGGGCTGGGGTTTGAGCTCTGGGCCTTCCAGTGCTACTTCCCACGTATTGTCACCCCCCGAATGGATATCGCTTACGCTAAGCGTCACCATGTTCTCCTTGTGTCCGACTCAATGTTCAGAGAATTCAAAGGATTCGGCTGGCCCAAGGCATTGAGCGTGCAAATGTTAGCCAACGGAGGCACAACAATGGCCCCGTTATGTAGACATCTGGTGGTATCTTGCAGGGCTTTTCAGCCGGAGGTGGCTGTTCTGCGCGGAGGCATAAATGATTTCAGCCGATTGACCGACCCTTCGCAGGGTGTACTTGACGTGGTAAGGGTTTTTCGCGCTGTTGCCCAACTGATCAGGGAGAAAATTCCTAATATGCATATTTGTTCTTTCCTCAAGGTGCCAAACCAAGATGGTGGACATCAATCGCTCAGTCGCCGTAGTCAACTCATTATTGAAAGAGGTCTGTCATGAATGCTAGCTGGCAGTTTTTTTCTCGAACGATTACATCGTGGAGCAGGATCTTGCGGACATTGTGCACCTATCGATGATGGGATATCTAAGCTCCAGCGCAGGCTGCGGCTGTTTTTAGATCCGTTTCGGACTTGCCCTCGGGAATTGCGATACAATGCTAAATTTCTTCTTCAATCATGCCCTCCCCTTCTTCACGAGAGCGTTTTGGTATCTTTTTGAAGATGATCAGTGCGGCAACCAGGCTGACAAAACTAGGAAACAAGTTGGATACGGAGGGATATGGAGTGCAAAAGAGCAGACTTATTTGCAGCATTAGACCGATTTCTGCGGGAGCATCAAAGCAAATGATGCTGTACTGAAGGGGAGGATCGGGAGTCAGTGACATCACTTGACATCATATGCTTTTTGATCGATCGTGACTCAGAAGGTCGCACGCAGATTCACGGCTTAGGGTGAAAAAATTTGGGTAAGCACGGGATCTGCGGCCGATTTCACGAATCCTTACGCACTGCGTAAGTCCGCTTGCGCAACATTTTATTGCGTAGGCTGCGCAACATTCCTGTGAAAATTACACGCAAGCTATAGGGCTTGCGCCATTTTGCAAAAGTTGCGCAGGCTGCGCACTCTTTCGTGAAATCGGCCGCCGCTCTTGTGGGTGCCCGCTTATATTAGCGGCATGCACCGTGGACTCTTATGTTGGGCAGATAAGGGCATACTTTAACTCATTCGGTAAGACCGAAGTCTGGCGAGTGGGATAAAAGTTCGCAAACCCTTGCATCTCTCACCAAGTTCGTAGATACATGAACGCAATGCAGCTGGAGCAGGCTGAGTCTCACATTACTTCAAAGCAGGCAATTCCATTGTTTTCTGATAAGTTACGATGGTCGGTGAAAGAGATAACTGACCGATCCTGGAGACTTGGCAAAGGCGAAGGTCTTTTCCCCTAGCGCTACGTGGTACAACGAGACTTGGCCCTTTTCCTCTGCCTATAATGGGCCGGAGACAGAGCTGGTGACCTAGGAGGAATCGGAACCTGAAAAATAACAAGGATCGAAGGAGGCGATTTTTTATTCAGCCACACTATTGGCAAGACGGTAAGTGAGGGTGTCTCATCATTGATAATGATTCCAAAGTTGCAGGACCAAGGAAAGATGGATCCAGTCGGCGCAGTTCAAAGTCTGGTTGATCTTTCGCCCCTTGGCGCCCAATCGCAGAGTCCTCGTAAACAAACCCTTCGCCTGTTAACGGACCGAATTCACGGCTGAAGATGTATTTTGCCGCAACAGACAACCCTGAAAACCAGCTTTTGAGAGCGCACAACAGCCGTGCCATGGGTAGCAACCACACTGCGGCTCCTGGATGCATCGGACGAGCAGGTGATGGACCACTGCCAATGGGCGTCGCGGAAGACGTACAAGCACTATACCCAGGTTGAGAGAGTTATGAGGCGTCAGAGCACGGTCCAGGTATTACGCGACGCCGTCTCCACAGCTGAACAAAGTCCAATGGCAGATATCGTCGGACAATTCTATAGGCGTCTGAACTCGGGCCTCGGGGCCCGCGTAGCTTTCCCGCCATCTACATGCAGCTGATATGTCTAAAAATGCCATCACCTACTAACAAAACTACCCATTTTGTTTTTTAATAAATTTTATAGGCAGCGACAGCTCGAGAAAAGAAAAGAGAAGAAAATAAAATGAAAGAAAGGCAGCAAGACAACTAGTCCAGTTTTTCTTTCCTTTCTATCTGATACAGTCTCCCGCTTTCGTTTGAGGTTTGGGTAAGGATTGGGGTGTATTTGGGCAGGTTTGGGGGTTCTCGGCGGCCTAAGAGGGCAGGTTTTGGCGAAATCCATCTAACCCATATCTAAACCCTATAGATGCCGGAGTCGGACGGAAACAAAGGCGTTGTGCAAATAGGTTACTATTTGCACAACCGCCGACGTTGAGGGCTGCGTAGGAATCTACGCAGTCTCGAGTATACCAAGGTGGCAGGTGGGGAGTATTTGGACGAGAAGGAACGAGTCGGCAGAGGACGGTATACGGTTGTATGTCTCAACGGTGGTAAGATAATAGTTTGGCCTCGGCGGCCAGCTTCTGGTGAGTATTATTATATATATACCTTTTTTTCCCCCGCCCACCCGACCTCCTTCCTCATTGCTGAGCTTTCCTATGGCTTCGGTTTCTATGCTCAATCCATCTAACCCATATCTAAACCCTATAGATGCCGGAGTCGGACGGAAACAAAGGCGTTGTGCAAATAGGTTACTATTATGACATCATCTTTAAGTCCGGCAGCCGCGCGCCAGTATTTATAATGTGCCGCATTTTCCATACACAAATTATAGTTATCGTAACTACAGTAGAAACCGGATACCTCGAAACAACTTCCCTTGAGTTTCGACTTAACGAGATTTAACTGTATATGGAGCTCAATGGGGAGGAATTCCTCCTGTTTCCGAAAGTTGTCGGGGTTGCCTGATTGCACGTCCGGACGTTATCGTTTATCGTCGGTGTAACGCCATGGACGCCGAATGTTTAATTTACATGTATATGATACAGACAAGGTTTGAATTTGATATTGTTTTTCCTGTGGCTTTCCTGTGGCCATGTTATTCTAAGGAGTCGTGGGTATTTTTTTCAGGCCTGACTTTATTATTTTTATCGTCAAACGTATGCACGGTCGTAGGTTAAGGCCTATAGATTAAATTCCTATTGGCCAGATATAGAATACAACCCCCCTTGAAATTGTGATATAGTGGCTGCGCTTACGAACACTCGGGCCGCGCCGTCGCGCAGCGCGCTTTGAAAATTAGCGGTTATGAGGAGCAACCAATGGCTGCGCTCATAGAAATGTATGACGTCATGTTAGCTATTTTAGACGTGACGGCTACCGGTCCTCATATTCATTCGTCTTATACGTGGAACATGTGGAGCAGGAACCAATCTACAATGACGTCATTGATCAGCTGGACTGATCAAGATCTTTCACAGATTTGCAGCACACAATGAATGACCTAATAAAAAAATGGCGCAAAAACGCACGTTGCGCGCACGCACGTCTGCACCAATGGGATGCTTTTATTCTGATTCTTAAAATGGTCCTTGATGCAACTTATATGGTCGCCTGAAAGTGACATATCTAGAGCGCCACATAAAACGATACATGGCCGGTTTTGACACTTTTACATACATGTATAATGTACTCATATTAAGAGCGCCGCGATGATAGTTGGCGTTTTTGGTCAGTCAGTCAAGATGGCCGTCTCTTACCATGACTGCCCAAAAACGCTGTTTCACTGCTCACAAGAAACTGAAGAAAATACAGACCGTAAGTCATGAGAACCTTTGATGCCGTCTAAAACGAACCTTAGTGAGTTGTTGTTTCAGTTATCCAGTTGACACGTTGAGCAAATTCACCAAAAATACCACCATCTTCGTACAAATCACATGACACTTGTCAGGACACTCCCCATTTGTTGGGGAGTTGCGACAGCATACTCTCCCCGACCCGAGTGTCGTTAATCTTGCCGTTCGCGCGCGCAGGAGTATACTCGTGTTAACACGAGTACACGCCCGAACGCAGCCAACGAGTGCTGGGACTAGCTAGTACGCGCGCGTTTTGAGTAACGTCGTATCGTTAATGGCGGCTGTTCGGTTAATTAGTACCGTGACTGCTCAAACGTGCTTCTGAAATAGACCAGTGAAATGCAATGGTAGACTTTTGGGACTCTTGGTGGCAGCAAACAAACCAGTCCTTTTCCATTGTCTACGTCATATTGAGCATGCGTACTTTAGCATAAACGTGACGTAGAAGAGACCGGTTTGTTTGCTGCCACCAAGAGTCTCAAAAGTCAAAAGTCTCCAATTAGACCATGAATCTGGTGCGCTATACGTATCTGCGCTCCGATGGCAACCGGCAGAGTTTCATCTCGATTTCAACAGAACCATTATTGTTATCAGCCCGCCGTCGCTTGGGGCAACACGGCCAACACCAAATAAATATGTCTTTGAATGCTCGGCGGTATTTTTCGCTCATGATGTTGTAAATGAACGGGTTCACAGCAGAGTTAGTGTAGATCATGATTCGCGAGATGTTGACGAAAACCCAGACGAGATTTGGCGGGAGTTGGTGGTCGTAGATGTTGAACAAGTTGAGAATTCGAAAGGGCGTGATGCAGATGATGTAGACGACAATGGTGACGATGAGCATGCGCACTACTTGTCTCTTGAGGAAATTTGACGAGGATCCCTCGAGAACCGTGACGTAAGCAGACTTGGAGGATCGATGGAGTTGAATCATGGTTAATGTGTACAATATGCAGGTTACGGGGATGATTGATAAAAGTAACAACTGGTCAAAGGTCAGGGTTTTGCGGATGCGCACGCACTGCGCTGAGTAGCGCGGATAACAGAAATCGCAGTACTCAATGGTTTCCGGAAGGTCCTTGGTCGAGTTCTCCGGTATTCGCCACAAGAGGGCGTACTTCGCCTTGACCGTGAAAATCAAAGATGGGACTTTGTAGAGCAGGGAGAAAAGCCACACCGATGCGCACAGCAAAACTGTCCGTCGTTTGGTACTGAAGCGGCGGAATCGAAACGGCCAGCAAGTGGCGATGTAGCGCTCAAACGTAACCAGCATGACAATCAAACCTGACGCGATTATAGACGCGTCGGTTAGGAATATATTAATCTTGCAAAACACTAAAGGGATGTGCGTGTAGTCCCCTATAATGGGCGTGGTCAGGTACTGAATCCAAAACTGGGGGACGGAGAAAAGTAGGAAAGTCAGATCAGCCACGGCTAAATTGATAAGATAATGATTGGTCACCGTCCGCATGTAAAGGTATCGAAAGAAAGCGATTATGACTGCGCTGTTTCCGAGCACGCCGATCGTAAATATAATCGGCATCACGACGATAATTAGCACTTTATCCACGAAGGAGTAAACTATCATTGGTGATGTCGCCTCGTCGACTACAATCATGTCGCCGGGTGGGGGCGCTATCACGTCAGTACTGGTGGAGTTCATCGTGGCCGTCCAGAATGACTCGGTGACGTTAGGACTCCAGCTCGTTGCTATGGCAATCGTGGACGGGCTGTCGAAAGCGTCCGTGTGGTTCGACATGATGCTGCAGATAACAAAAAGAAACGGAATTCTTGTTAATATCGGCGACGAAAAATAAAAGGCGACGAAAAATAAAAGGCAACTTTTGGGAAACAAAATGAGCAAGTAAATATTACTTAACCGCTGAATTCCGTAACCTTTAACCAGTTGACGCCTTGATTAATATTTTGGCAAAACAATGAAAAAAATACTAATTTGTTTTAAAAAGGCAAATGTGATTAGCCACAAAAGTTAAGACCAGGGGCCAATTTCATAGAGCTGCTTAAGCATGAAAAATTGCTTAAGTATGAAAAACGTTGCGTGATAAAGTGAGGTTACCAGCAACATTTTCATGTGATAGCAATTGTGGTATGACCAGTGTTACAGGACTGTTTCATTACCATGACAATCACATGAAAATTTTGCTGGTAACCTCATTTTATCAAGCAACTTTTTTCATGCTTAAGCAATTTTTTACGCTTAAGCAGCTCTATGAAATTGGCCCCAGGTGAAAGCACCACAAATACTGACTCTTGAGAGTCATTTCTACATTTATTGTATGAATCTTCTCACCAAAAGATCATACTTTGCAACACTCCGAGGCGGCCGCCACGGAGCGAGATTTGCTAAACTGACAGGCCGTCCACAGCCGTCAAGTTCAAAACACGGTGTACACAAATGAATGGTGGACAATAACCGTGGAAGACGGCAGCAAAGCGACGCTTTAACTCATATGCAGCACGATATGTGGCAGAGGGTATCGCCCCAACCCCCTACCATTGTTCCCCATTGTGTCTCAAACATCCAAGGAATTTCCAAGGAATTCCTTTCAGTTTTTAGGGGGTGGTTGGTGCATTAACAAAAAGGAAGAGTGTGTTGAGGTATAGGGGCGTTAGGGGCAGTCCCTTTGCCACATATCGTGCTGGGTATACTTTAACTCGTCAACCGCCCCTGTGACTATACATTTCCGGCACGTATTTACACGTCCACCGGCGCACTGCAAAAAAATGTGGTGTTAAATCACCAGACTTGGTATCTATATAAGACAACACCAGTGGTGTTAATTTAACACCACAGTTTTTGCGGTGCGTCAAGTTGTGTGTAAGCATAATTTTTAATCAGTGTTTCCCCTGAATCGATCCTATAAAAGGAAACCGCTAATCAGTAAAAAGCCGGAGTAGGCTTGGGCAACACATCTCTGGGGTCGAGGAGAATCGATTCCTAGTTGGAAATCGAAATCGCGAATCCGTCTTTTGAAGGAATCGATTCCCATTATCTTGGCGATTCCAGGATGTACCCATCGATTCTGAATATTAATGAATGCAGGAAATACGAAATTCCAGGATTTTTGCAGCGTTATGTAGTTATGTACAATGTATCGGGTTTGCGATATTTTTTTTTCTCTGCGCGCACAAAACGCAAACATCATCATAAAACCCAGACACCGACCCCCATCCCAGCCGCCCTCCAATTCCGCTCTCGACTTTACCCCCTCAAGCCGTCCTCACGCAGCCATCCAAGCGAACATTTCCAATAAGTACACCGAAATGCACTTCTGATGATCCGGTCCGCAAAAGCAAAAACATATTATGGCGTCATCGGGACTTGCCCGGCCGCTTTTACTTCACTGGACCGTGATAAATTAAGCGAGGTAGACCGTGTTAGAAACAGCCCCGGGAGGAGACGGTGGCCGCAAATTGATAAAATGCGGTGAAGAAGACGCGTTGATTGCGGAGGATGGGATCCGGAAAGGGTATGGGATGTTAAGTCAATACAAGCTTTAGAATGTAGCCCCCTCCTTCGCGCCCCATGTAAACCACGCCCCGCCCTGTCCCTCCAACAGAAACATGTCTACGATCGTGAATGTCCTCTTTGTCCGTCTGCAATAGACTTACTAAAGTGAAAACGTTCCCTTTGTGCGTTACCAAGGTTACTGGGTCTACACTAAAACCAGTGAACTGTTTCCCTGTGCTTTACCAATGGGTGTTTTAGATTACCAGCGAATGTTTAGACCAAGTACCATGGCAACTGACGTCACACTTTAGTAGTCTATTAAAAGTAAAGAATTCAAGGCTGGCGCCTTGAATTCTTCACTTTCAAATGGATGTGCAGCTTAAGTCCACACACTATGCTGTCGTTGCTACGTGGTGCACGGCACTGCCTAGCCACTAACAGTATGGCCGCTTTATGCCATTCTCTCCTACAGTGAACACGGCATTGGTTCTGTGCTTTACACTTTTCAAGTGCACCACATGGCAGCAACATTTTAGTCTGGTAAAGTGGATACTAAGTGTGCACGTAAAAGGAAGCACGTCAGTACACCAGACACTATTAATGTAAAAGACATGCACACATGGGATAACTGGTTTTGTCCACAAATTCAAATCATCGCTACATACACCGACGTACAGTTTTTACTCACTCCTAAGTTATTCGGCCAATCTGTTTTCCAAACTCCACAAGTTATACCTAAGTCACAATTAAAGCGGAGGCCGGGCGGCGTGTGCCATTTATAGGCATCGGTCGGCGTGTAGAGTTCGGCGAAAGATCGCGCGATAGGGCGGTCACAGTCACAATTAAAAGGGCCCCGCACGCTGCCATGACGGAATGGGGTCGAATTCTTTGCCCGTATCGGCCGGTGTCCGACAGGCACTCGTCCGATGTCCTGCCTATGTCCCTGCGATACCCCGGCCGATGTCTGGCCGATTTCCGGCCGGGCGCCGCCAAGTCGGCCGGACGCCGGGCGGGGCCCGGCCGGCGTCTGAGCGGCGTCTAGGCGGCGCCTGGCCGATATATGGATTGTCTGGGTTGTCCAAAATTTGGCCCGGCGCCCGCCCGATGTGTGCGATGCCCTGCCGGACATCGGCCAGGCATCGACCGATGTATTGGCGATCAGTCCGATGTCCTGCCTATGTCCCTGCGATACCCCGGCCGATGTCTGGCCGATTTCCGGCCGGGCGCCGCCAAGTCGGCCGGACGCCGGGCGGGGCCCGGCCGGCGTCTGAGCGGCGTCTAGGCGGCGCCTGGCCGATATATGGATTGTCTGGGTTGTCCAAAATTTGGCCCGGCGCCCGCCCGATGTGTGCGATGCCCTGCCGGACATCGGCCAGGCATCGACCGATGTATTGGCGATCAGTTTGCGATGCGAAACGCCGCACCAGGTTTTAAGTCCGAGTTAAAAGTAACTCGATGCCCGCCCGATGCCCAAAAATTACCCGGCAGCCGCAAGGAGTCCTGTGAGGCCCCGGTCGAAAATGCCTATAGAAATCCGTCGCAAACTACTCGCAAACCCATCGCAAGCTAATTGTGACTGGGGTATTACCTTTTCGGACGGTGCCCAAAAAAAATGTGAATGCACCTTTAGGCCCCTTTTAAAGACTGACCCAGATTTACCATGACAAACCCAGACTGTCTGGCAGGCCCCATATGTTTATATGTACAAAACAAACTGTCTGCAATGCCGCCAGGGGCTTTTACCACAAGAAAGTGAATTGAATGGTTGTTCTGAGCTGAATTTGCTTTTTAAAAATTGTCTTGCCAATGATAATTATAATATTTATAAGCAAGGCTGTGACGTCATCTCACCAACAAAAGAGGAACCTCCACAGACTTAATAATAATAATAATAATGGTGGATTCTTATATAGCGCCATTGTCCACCCTGCGGGGTGCTCCTGGCGCTGTTACCAATATTACCGCTGCCATCAGGGAATCACCAGAACCATTTTGCTTCAATTAGGTGGCTGCTGGCCAGGCGCTCAATCCTAACAGCAATTAGATTGTGGCATTCCCCTTAACAGCTTCCCAAATATCGCTTGGGTTGACGAGGCAACTGGGATTAAGTGCCTTGCCCAGGGACACAGGCGCGTTGGTCATAGTGGGGCTAGAACCCGCAACCTCAGATTGGGAGTCCCGCTTCATACCCACTAGACCACACGCGCTCCAAGATGTTTTAACCTGTATTAGTTTACGTAGTATGTACCTTCTTTGAGTAAAAAATATACCATTTGACTGTTTTTGATTTTTGAAGTTTAATTTTGTTTGTTTTGTTTTCAACTGTGAGTTCCCTTTATGACTCTTTATGAACAGCGCCCTCATGTGTCAAGAACATTTTAAGGGGCTAAAAAGGTAATTTAATTCTTTGTAAACGAAAAACAAATTTGAGTTTGCCATTTTGTTTGCAGTAGTAAGCTCGTTTGATCATACGTTTAAAATCGGTTCGATGTTAAAAGTCATTTCATTTCGTGACGAAAATGACGGGGGGGGGGGGGGGGGGGTGAATAAATAGAGAAAAACATCCTGATTATGTCTGACTTTTTTCTAGCTTTAATATCTGAGCGCCACACGTAGCAAAAGAATCGCAAAAACAAGCAAACGTGATTATAGCAACGCAGAACAGCCCACAGTGTTTATTTTACAAACTAACGCGCCATGAATTAAAAACGGGTCGGATTTGTTCACGTCTGATTGAAAGACACACAAACACACGGGGATAATATTTCATAGCCACGGCCAGTCTGACACTAAAACTGACAGGTATTCTAGAGTGCAAAACGGGTGCATCTAAATGTGCTGTCGGGATTTTACAAAAGTCGTCTCCTTGAATCGTAAATCCATCACAATTTGTTTAAATGTTTTATTTCATTGAAAAGAAAGAATAAATACGTCGTGTTTACGCCTTTCATAAATAATAATGAGTATTTGTATCGCACTATACAAAGATCAGAGCGCGTAACAATGAATGAGTGAAGACGAATAAATAACAAAACAGTAGTCAACGAGAAATCACGGGGTACATTATTCACAAAGGAAACCGAAATAAGAAAGTCTTGATAGAACGTTTGAAGTGGGACAGCGACTCAGTTTCTCTCAGATCGACTGACAACATGTTCCACAACCGAGAACCAGCAATGCTGAAGGAATTATCACCGGCTTCCCTCCAGGATCTTGGAATGGAAAGCCGGATGCGATCGGAAGCTGAGCGGAGTCGCTGTCTCTGGGTGTTAGAAAAATGGACGCTTTTGCATTATTTTTTGCCAGGATTAAATCTGAAGATTTTCGGGCGGGTTAAAGCCCCAATACACTGCAAAAAATGGGGTGTTAAAATCTACACCACTGGTGTAAAATTTTATTCTTCGTCGGTATCCATTTTGGGAAAGGATTTGGGTGTTAAGTAACACCAATTTGGGAATTAATATTTTTTAACACCAAGAAGAGTGTTAAACTTTAACACCCCCATCCGGTGTTAATGTATTCTTCTTGGTGTTTATTTTGGGCAAGAATTTTGGTGTTAATTGACACCCGAATGTGGAATTAAATTGTAACACCTACAGTTGATCAGAATTAGAAGCCGAAATCAATTGGTGTATAATGGGAGAACCACTTCAAAATAAAACACGCACTGCAAAACCTCTTGTGTTAAATTTAACACCCATGGTGTAAATTAACACCAGCATTTGGTGTTAAAATATTTCAACACTGATCTGTTCGTGGTGAAACAGTAATGAAATTGGCAAAATACCATTGTTTCATCATGTTGGTTTCATTATTTCTTCACATCCTTCTATACTAAGGAGTAATGATGATATCATAGGGAAAAACAATTCAGATAGTCTAGCCATAAGTACAACGTGATGATTTTGGTTTGTATGCTTAAACGCGTAAAAATTATCAGGAACGCCTGTAGCCAATCAAATAGCTGGATTTCCGCACATGCTCTCTTAGCATTATATTTCAAAAATGCTTTTTTTTGCAGTGAACACGTGACCGACATCCCATAATTTTCTTGAGATCAACCAATGGGATTAGAATACTAAGCGTCATGCATTGTGATCATGCGCAGTTTATCAAGTTTAACACCATGCAAATTCTACACCACTTTTGTTGCTGTTAATCTATTACACCGGTGTTCGTTTGACACAAATGTAACACCCAAAGAATTAAAAAACCTCGGTGTTAGAAATTTAACACCGCGTTTTTTTGCAGTGTACATCATTTGCAGTGATCCGAAATTTTACTTCATGACTTGACAAGAAAAACCTGATAGCAATACCCCTTCCCCCCCCCCCCCCCCCCCCACCCCACCCCCCCCCCCCCCCAACCCCTGTAAAACGATACTTTTGTGGGAGAAATTGCCAACTGAATTATTTTTTAAATTTGTCTGCAGAAAATTGTTGGTTATTCATTCAACACGAAATCCGTGCAGGGATTTTTCAGGTTTTCTAAGTATAACTGCATCTGTGTGGCTGCAATTTCTACAAGGCAGTTAATCAACATTATTATCTAGTCATGTATGCTGTTCATGCATGTTTTTAGGTTTTCCAATCATGTATAAATCTTGTGCCTGAACAGTTTAGAGGTGAAAGTCTGATCCTTCAATTTTGTTGAGTAGCGTATTGTCACATGCACCGATAGGCAGTTACTAAGGACACGAATGAAGCAATATCGCGGGGGTACTGTATCACCCAGAGAAGTGTCAATTTTTTATTCCAATTAGTAAAATCACTCCGGGCACAGACTATATTTTTTTCAGACAGTCTGCGAGGCTCAATTTGGAAAAAAATCGCATGTATAAAATAAACAACAAACGTTACATCATATTGCATAATGGTGGCGTACAAGGGACATCACATATCACAAGAAATATGCGACTTCGCAAATATTTGCAAAGATATTTGCGGGGAAAATGTAAATTTATCTGCAAAGATAGATTTAATGTGCGATGTCCCTTGTACGCCACCATAAATTACAGGTATAATTTTAAAGAGCTGCAGCCGATTTCACGAAACTTTACGCAATTGCGTAAGTCCACTTATGCCATAAGTTATTGCGTAACTTGCGCAATAAGTTAATAAGCGTTTCACGAAAGATGCGCCACATCAGGATGTGGCGCAACTCGCCGACTTACGCCATAAAATGTGGCGTAACTTGCGCAATGGTTTTTGGTGGCGTAAGTTGGAAAAATGTGTCGTAGGACAGTGGAAAATGGCGATAATGCAGCTAGCTACACGTGCTTATTTACCGCATCGTCAACGAACTGAACCCCAGCCTTCCGTTTGTAGAAAACGGCCTTTATCGGTGAAATCTGCGACTCGACGCATTATGACTCGCGACGGCAGCCATGATGACCGTGCAAAATTTGTGAAAAACAACGACGTATGTTTTATGTACGACTATTTTATCAAGCGCAAGCATCAAATAGTCGTTGATAAACTAGAAATTAGCCTCGTCCTAGAAGTTACAAGTGCTAAAGTGAAAAAATAAACGTTGCGCAGCTAAGAAGAGTTTCGTGAAATCGATTTTAAGTAATTGCGCAGCTACGGCATAACTTTATGGCGTAAGTCTTGCGCCATAACCGTTTATGGCGCAAGTTACGCACTGTTTCGTGAAATCGGCTGCAGGGCCTATGAAATGTTCGCGATTTTTGAAACGCTCATTAGGTATAGACTGCCGAATTGTGATCAGGTGATGTAAGTTACCATGGACCACATCGAATAGCTGCCATCTTGTAGGGCACTTTCTTTGTTTAGTGAGGATATACATGGTTGCACAATTTGTGCTTAAATTGTTGACAATTTAAATATCAAAAGTTGCCCTACAAGATGGCAGCTACTCGATAGTGGTCTATTGGCTCTCGACCAAAATGTCCATTGCAAAAGCACAGGGACACGGTTGAGTGTTTGCACCGTTAGTGCACGTTTGCAAAGAAAATTTTTTACCCCATGTCCATGTTCTCTCGCCAGATTAACACTTTTTGGGGGTTGTCAGGTCATGCTATGAAAAATAAGTGGCGTACGTGTATAGAATTTATGCCTCGCCGCCAAAGTACCCGTGCATAAAGTCTATGGGACGTTGGTGGCATTGGTTCTCATATATAGTTGTCAGAACAACAGCACTGAAGTCTAGCGAGAGCATGTTTTCGCCACCTTAACAGAATCATGTTTCTGGCGTAATTCAACCAATGAACGGCTTCGGTTGCCAAAAAACCAAAGCTGTCCATTGGTTAAATCCGCAACTACATACGTTAGAGACATGATTCTGATTGTGGTCGCGAAAAGAGTTCCCATGGGCTGCTGTCTATCTGGAGTCCCGTGTCAAAACCATGCCGCAAGGCACTGGAATTTACTCCAAAAGAGCATCATTGAGCCACAATTTCATTTTTTTCACAAAAAGATAATGACAAATTGTTGTCATGTTACAAAAAGTTTTAAACAAAAGACGATCGCTTTTTGGTGGAAAACACAATGTGATCGACTATTAGAAACATACCTCTTTGATAATTACAGGAAGACTAAAAAACGTGGATTGGAGTTTTAGCCGTTTGACGGGGGCGGGGGAAGGGACAATTATGATTATCACTAATGTGTGGTTGCTATGGAAACGGCTGGATCACAATCTGTTGGTATGATATTACTTCCATCCCGAAGGTTCATTTTAAATCAGAGCAATGGCTGGCGAGAAATATACTGCCAGTTTTGTGCTGGCTGTCTTATCCGTGTGCTTGATCGTATTGCCGGCATCATCATGCTGCCCGGGCGAAGCTGGCAAACCATACCGGCCAGTGTGCGGAATCGTCGGCCGACGAATCCTCGGCGACACAGTGGATGTTCTGGAAGCCAGGTTTAATGGGTGTGTAGCGGCCTGCAAGAGCAACGCCAACTGTTCAGCTATCAATCACTGTAAGCCCAACACCTGCGAGCTGGTAAAAGTCGTGGATTTCCCAGCCTCATCAATTCGATATGAAGCTGTAGACAACTGTTTTTCAGCTGATGTTAAGCCACGCATAAAGGAAACTTCATCAATCGTTAAGCCAAGTCAGTTTTAAATTTCATCGGTGTTTTATAACGAACGCAATGTATCTCGTGCACGTTTACAAACGCCCGGCATAACTTGACAACCGTCATTAATTTATAAAAAGAGAAGCCGTTACAAAATATCTGCGCAATTTCAGAAAACTCGAAGCCGAGGCTTTAGGGAGACATTTTGAAGAAATACATGTGTGAATCATCCTAAAATGGGAACAATCTGTCTGAGACTGAGCGATATGGGGCGATAATAAAAAGTTGCCACAAAACTCATAGAAGAGTTTGAAATATAGCGAAAACAGAACATTTAAAGGCACGGGCTCGTCAGCAATGCGCGCGCGCCAAATTCGTGCCATGATATACGTAGCTCCATAGCAAAGGCATAGAGATGCGTATTTCGTGGCACGAATTTGGCGCGCGCATTGCTGACGAGCCTCTGCCTTTAAGGATTTGCGAAGTGAAAATTAACAACCAATTCTTGGGTTTCACTTTCTTGACAACAGGTTGCTATCCGCCATTACTATGTCCATACTATGGCACGCCAAAGCGTAAAATATTTTAAATGTTGCGCAAGAAAAAAACCAAGTTGGCATGACTTTTAAATGTTGATAGACTGTTTGAAACTGGTATACCGTGCTTTTGTTGGCAAATAAAAAAAAATGTTGAGACTTGTTTTTCAGGGTTGATGGTAGAATTATCAGTGTTGAATTATTTCCGCTTTGGCGTGCCATAGTATGAACACAGTAATGGCGGATATGATAGTTGTTGACGTCACGCGTATGGCACGCCAAAGCGAACTACGTCAACACTGATAATTTTGCCATCAACCCTTTAACCCCTTGCCACCGGATGACGTCTATAGTCGCGACTTGTGAATAGACCAAGAACCGGCCGACGTCTATAGCCGCATTACTGCACGTGCACATCTAATTCAACTTGCACCTGTGGTTGCTGGCATTTTTGTATTGATTGTTGAATTTTGTAGTAGGGGAATGTTTGGAGAATTTTTCGAGCAGAGCGCTTTGCGTAATACACTGCATGGAGTTAGTGTGCGACGAATAGGGCTGTTGTTCAGTGTAGATTTATGGTTAAAAGTACCCTAACCCCCAACAAATTCTAATAAAAGGTTTTTCAACGGTTTCTGGTCCTACTTAATGTGGATAATGACAGAAAAAAGTCTACCAAAATCAACCCACCGGAAATGGGTGAAATCTGGGTCAATTCCAAGATGGCCGCCGTTGACCTTGAAAATCGCTGAAATGGCTGTAACTTCATTAATATTTGGAGTAGAACAGTGATTTAAATGCCCACCCTAGGGTTTTCAGGGCTAGGGAATTCACTGGTATCCATAAAATGTCAATCCAACATTCGACAAACAAAAAAAGCCACATAGTCAAAATGGCGGTCATAATTACAGGCTGTGGAAGGGGTAGAGTCAATAACGTCTCTAACTGCTGCTGTCAGATTTATTCTTTTATTTTTAATGTGCATAACATGATCCCCCCTCTGGCAAGGCTGGCTGCATCAGCCACCGTGCGAGCCGCTCAGGCAGGGTGCGCCACTCTGCCAGAATTGCTTCCCGGACAACCGGCACTTCTAGGGCTGTTTTTGAGATGCGCGATTTAGGAGGTCAGCTCATCCCATGCAGGTTTAATCAAGATAAAAACCCAACAAACTTGACCATCCCAGTCCAGCCTTAAGCCCTCCCAGCCCAGCCCGAAGCCATCCCAGCCCGAAGCCATCCCGGCCTGGCCAGCCCGAAGCTATCCCAGGCCAGATAGAATGTCCGAAGCCAAGCCAAAAGCCATCCCATTCCAGCTTATTCCAGCCCAGCCCAGACCAGTCCAGCCCGAGCCCTACCCCAGCCCAGCTCAGCCCAAAATCCCAGCCCAGCCCAGCCCAGCCCGACCTAGGCCCACAGCCCTAGCCCGGCCCGGCCTAGCCCAGTCCAGTTCGAAGCCAGCAAGCCCAGCCCAGCCCCAGCCTAACCCCAGCTCAGCCCAGGCCCGCCCAGCTCAGCCCAGCCCATACCACTACACCCCAGCCCAATCCATCCCAGACCAGCCCGGCCCGGCCCGGCCCGGCCCGCCCCAGTCCCAGTCCCAGTCCCAGTCGAGTCCGAAGCCAGTTAGCCCAATCCCAGTCCCAGCCTAACCCCAACCCGGCCCAGCCCGGCCCAGCTCGACCCAGCCCTAGCCTGGCCTGGCCAAGTCCAGTCCGAAGCCAGCTAGCCCAGGCCAGCTCACCCCCAACCCCAGCCTAATCCCAGCCCTAGCATCAGCCTAATCCCAGCTCCAGCCTAATCCCAGCCCCAGCCTAACCCCAGCCCGGCCTGGCCCGGCCCGGCCCAGCCCAGCCCAGCTAACCCCTTCCCTATCCCATCACATACCACTCCACCCCTGCCCAATCCACCCCAGCTCAGCCATGGCCAGCCCCAGACCGGCCCCGGACTAGCCCAGCCCCAACCCGGACCAACCTGCTCACAGGACAAGGCACTGATCGACAACCACTCTGTAAACGCTTTTAAAACATTTCCACAGGTCCAGGTGTACTTGTGATTCACACTAGCAGTGAACGTACACTAACCATCAAAACTTTGGAAACACCTTGACATTTTAGGTTTTTGAGAAAAATGTATTATTTTGTTCATTCATAATAAACCAAGCTATTAAAGCAAACGGAGGTGTAAGGGGTATCTGGAGAGAAAGCAGTAATCTCGAGTTCTGTCCATCATGGAATGGCCTGCCCAGTCACCTGATCTCAATCCCATGGAGCTGCTATGGGAGGAGTTGGATCGTAAGGTCAGAAAGAAATGCCCAACTAGTCAAGAAAACCTCTGGAGAGTCTTAAAAGAGGCGGGTAGACCCTAGGGTAGACATTTAAATCTCTGTTCTACTCCAAATATTAAAGAAGTTACAGCAATTTCAGCGATTTTCAAGGTCAACGGCGGTCATCTTGGAATTTACCCAGATTTCACCCATTTCCGGTGGGTTGATTTTGGTAGACTTTTTCTGTCATTGACCACATTGAGTAGGACCAGAAACCGTTGAAAAACCTTTTGTTAGAATTTGTTAGGGGCAGTGTGCTATATCTACACGTCTAATTGTTCCGCGCTATTCATAACCGGAACCCTGGGCTCTCGGTGTGTATATATATACGTACATACGCAGGGCATTCAGTTGCATTACACGATGCCTTCGACGAGTGAGGGTGAGGAAACTGCGATGGCGGCAACTACAGTTTCAGATTTAGAATCGGAATATGAACACAGTTCATATAGTGAAAGTATATAGCGACAGCAGTGGTTTTGACGGGGGAGCGCCGTTAGCGAAACATGCAAAGCAAACCAAGAGAACTGACTCAATTCAGTGGAAGAACAGCGACAACTTCCCCCGACGATATGGCTTTTGCGGTACAACGGGAGTTCAAGTGCGGGATTTGGACAACACCAGCAGCCTCGTGGAGATTTTTGAAAAGTTCTTCACTCCCGAACTGACGGCCTACATCGCCGACGAGACAAATCGCTATACGCCGCCCAGAATCCAATACGTCAAACGCCAAGTCGAAGTCACATGAGGGAATGGTTGAAGACTACTTCCGAAGAGATGTTGGTGTTTCTGGCTTTGATGATCACCATAGGAATAATGCCCAAAACCGAACTGAAACTTTATTGGACGACAGACTGATCCATACTTGAAACTCCTTTCTTCCACAACATCATGCCCCGAGACAGATTTATGGACATGCTGGCCTATCTGCACTTCAATGACAATAATCAGGCAGATAAAAGTGATCGCCTCTTCAAGATCCGCCCCGTGGTAAACGAACTAACCGGGAACTTCAAGACGGTCTACCTTCCCTCCAGCCGTATAACCACGGACGAGTCGCTGTGGAAACACAACCCGAAGAAGCGTGCGAGATTTGGCATCAAGGTATATCGAGTCTGCCAAAGCACGGGACTAGCCACTGGGTACACGTGGAACTTGAAAATATACACTGGACAAGACAAGAGCGACAAGCAGATCGACCTGAACGCCGATCTACTCGGCAAGGGGTACACCATTTTTCATAGACAACTGGTTCAGCAGCCCTTCTCTCTTCCTGGAACTCCACAGCGGCCACAAAACAAATGTCGTGGGGACAGTGAGAAAAAATCGCAAAGAGATGCCCAAGGACTTGTGCAACTTGAAACTAAGAAGGGGTGAAGTTGCATATCGCTCTTCCGACAAAAGCCTACTTGCCCTAGTCTGGAGAGACAAGAAAGACGTCCGGATGCTATCAACGATGCACACGGCGGCAATGGGAGACTCTGGAAAGCATGACCGGGACGACAGACCCATGGAGAAACCCCGTTGTGTCCTCGACTACAACGAAGGCATGAAAGGTGTGGACATGGCAGACCAACTTGCCTCCACTCACCGCTCAGTCAGAGTCGATCAAGTGGTACAAACAAATCTTCTTCTTCCTGCCGGTTGTCAGGGAAGCAATTCTGGCAGAGTGGCCCACTGCACGAGTCCTCGGTGAAATTAATACCGGCCCACCAGCAACCGCTCGTATAAAAATACCGGTGGCAAGGGGTTAGAACAAGTTTGAACATTTTTAAAAACTTGCCAACAAAAGCACGGTATGCCAGTTTCAAACAGTCTATCAATATTTAAAAGTCATGCCAACCTTTTTTTCTTGCGCAACATTTGCAAAAATATGCGTCAACATTAAATTATCAATGTCGACTTATTTTTCGCTTTGGCGTGCCATAGTATGGACACAGTAATGGCAGATAGCAACCGGTTGTCAAGCCAAGTAAAACCCAAGAATTGGTTTCATACACAAATTATGAATGATGATACTACTGCAGACAAAGGGGCAAACTCAAATTAGTTTTTATTTCACAAATCTTATTATTATTATTAAAGAAGTGACCTTTTTACATTTCAAAAGTTTCTTGACAGATGGAGGCGCTGTTCATAGCTAGAGGTCATGGAAAACCCCCTCAGTTGAAAAACAAGGGGGAAAACATTACAATTCAAAGATCATCTAAACATTAGGAGCCAAAAGGGTTAGGACGACCGGGATGGCCTATATGAAGAGAGAAATTGAGCACCGTCTCACTTATGAAATGGCCCGGGTGTCTGCGTTTCAAAGAGTCTTTCCTAACCAAACGCCGACTGCTTAGCTTCTCGTGCCGGTCCCGTTAAAACCGATGGCAGAGGTGAGAAAGGCGAGGTGGGACTCATCAACCATGGCAGGCAGCTTGCCTATAGGACAACTGATCACAAACCCGGGCAGGTAGAGCTCGTCAGCCATGGGAGGCAGCCCGGCTAGGAGGACAACTCTGATCACAAACCCGGGTGGAGCTCGTTAGCCTTAGTCGGCAATCTGCCTAGGAGATGGTAAACTCCGATCCAAAACCTCTACGGGTAGGGGTGTTGCTTGTTGAGGCTGTGGAGAGCTTTGTCCCCTGTGCAGCTGAGAGTTCTCCCCCTTCCACCCATTTTTAAACTTCTCGTGAATGTACAGCTGGTATGAGTGCACGTTTTGGTCGAAGAAGGCGAATTTCCAATCCTCGTTATACGCCTAAAGGGTTCTCTGTGCTGCCTACTAACATCCGCGACTTGTCTGGCCACCATCCTGCTGAAGCAAGTAATCTGGATATGCTTCCTTTTATGCATGTGTCCATAAGCCAACCTACATTGCCGTTTACTGCACGAGACTCATATCGATAATTCAACTGCAGATGAGTTAATTGCTATCCAAGGGTGTTGTCCACCTTTCCGCTGTGGTCGTAATGGAGGTGTCATTGCGTGGGCTCAGGACGGTGCAGATGTCATATATTACGGCTAGAAGATGAGTAACCACACCACTTTGAGCTTATGGCTGTCTGTTGAGCTGAAGCATGGCAAGATGCTCCTTTGTGCCCTGTATCTTCCCGGATGCCAGCTTGGTTGACTACTTTGAGTCTCGTCTTCCTGTCCTACAAAGGAAGACACTGGCCCGTCACACTATCTTGCTTGGTGACTTAAATGTACACAATCGTGACTGGATTGTTTCCACTTTACCTACCGACTCGTTGGTCTGCGGACGCAGTCGTTTACAGAAAGTCATGGTCTACATCATTAGATAGTTGACATACACGACTTGACTCTAGACTAATAACATTCTGGACCTCATCCTCACAGACGTCGCCGCTGACAGATGTTAGTGTGAGGGTTTCTTCTACATGTGGAACTTCTGATCATTGGACAATCAATGCCCCGGTTTCGTTGCCTGTTTGGAGAGACTTGCCTTTTACTCGCTCGTGTGGCACTACCAGAGGCTGACAGGAATCGCCTGAATGACGACCTCAAGAAAGCCGACGGGGGTGCAGTCCCTAATACGGGTGATCCTGAGACAGTAGCCTGCAATGCACGAAGAAGAAAATTCCCCACTTGTCCTTCACTGTTAAGCCTCGAGAGGAATCGTGGTTTAACGAACGATGTGAACGTGCGATTCAGCAGCAGATGCATGCTTTACGCGAGGGTATGCTGCTCTCAAGTCAGCCTACCGAATTGCTCGTGCTGAGACCCAGCGTGTCATCAGAAAGGCTAAATGGCATCACATGATTCGTCTGACCGATACACCTAGGGAAGAGACTGGTGGTGGAGTTTACGACAGTTGACTGGTCAAGGAGGCCGTTCTGATATGCCGACACTCAAACACGAGGGACGTGAATTCCCTACATCCGTCGAGAAAGCCGACATTTTGGTTTCTATCTTCGCTTACAAGTGCAACTGGAACGATGCTGCCGACCCAGTCCCAGAGATATCTCCCAAAACCTAGGAAAATCTCTTCCAAATTAAATTCAGGCTACGAGACATTAAGCGTCAGTTAGCTCGATGTGAAGAAAATCTGGCCCTGATGGCATCTCCGGACGTGGGCTACTTAAGACAACTGACTCCATGCAGAGCAGCGGAGGCGGATCCAGTCTCATTAAAATACAGGAATATAATATGGTATTCAGGGAGTCGGACCCCCTGAAATCCATTTGATTTTTTGTGTTTTAATGAGGCTGGATCCGCCACTGAGCTGTACTGTTTCTGCTTTCAACCTTGATATTTTCATGAACAGTGAGAGATAGCCAGTACCCTGCCTGTTTACAAGCGCAAGTCCCGTATGTGAAACTTTCGGCAGCCGAGGTAAGGATACGGAACTTTAATGCATGTATGTGTGTTAAGATAAAACATTTTGTTCGTTTTTGCAGTGTGTGAGATGGAAACAGCCATCGACTACAAATACCACTACCTGAGCTCCGCCAGTGACCTGTCGCGAATCCAGTTCCAAGTCAAGGCACGTGACAATGTCCACATTGGCCTGAGTCCGCAACCTGCTGACGCCAAGCACATGTATGAGATAGTCATCGGCGGTGGGGGTAATACATGGTCGACCATACGCCGCTGCAGTAGATGCTCTTCCCTTTCGGGCAGCTGGGAAGCTGGTCCTGTAAGTGCAGAGGAGTTTCGGGGTTTCTGGATATCCTATGACGTCACGACCGGTCGTGTAGCCGTCGGGAAGCAACGCGACCAGGCGCCATTCATGGAGTGGATAGACCCAAATCCAATCCCAGCCAAGTATATCGGATTCTCCACAGGTTGGGGAAGCACAGGAACGTTTCGCTATCCGTGTCCGATCTAATCCTTGACTGAAACAGCAGCGCCGAAGTTAAATGTATTGTTAGCATTTTTAAAGAATGGCGGACACAATAGGAGGGCGTGCTTTGATTTGGTATAAATTCAAATTAAATGCAAAATAATTGCATCTTTCAATTTGCACTTTTATAATGTTTTCTCTTTGCGACATGTACATGTGAGGAGGGAGCTCGGTTGCTTGGTTGGGGGTTAGTCGGTCGCGAGGGGCGGGGATTGGGCTTGGACCGTCTGAACGTTGGGAACCTTTGGGGGACATCCGGGCTAGCGCTGGACAGGTACTGAGTGGGGTTATCTGGGAGGCGGCGGAGGCACGCAGGTTCTATAGTGCACAAGGCGACAGCTCCTTTTCCCCTTGCCTCAGTAAATTTATTCCACTTTTTCAGTTCTACCAGAACAGGACACCAGCTGACTGCTGGGCCCAGGGCCACCTGTACAAATTTGGCAGGCACTCAATGTTGTCTCATACAATCACAAGTAAATAAAATATATAACATTAAAATGAGTATGTCAAAGTTTGGTAAATTAATGAATATTAGCTCAACTTCTAAATACAGATTTCCACAACATGTCTAAATCTCAAGTAGTCAATAAGACATGGGGACCGTTTTTACCAATTGGAGATGAAACCACAAGTACTCAGGTACAGGTCGACCCCGGCCGCTGGACGACCAACAACTACACATTCTGATACACAGTACATTCACGCAAACAATCAATCCCCAAATGGACAACACGATCCCCAGTCTAATTTACGATTTCTTTACAAATTTAAGTTGCCATGACAGTCCACTTAATACCTCTGCAAACAATCAAACTAACCATCAACATTTCTAAGGCCTCACAAAAGTTAGGTGCACTGCACCTGGTCACGCTACGCACGCCATCAGTGCAAACATGGGCCACTCAGACCCCCATTAAATCGTCTATAATAACAAGCTGAGAGAATAATGGCCTAGAGGTAAAACAATTAACACATTTTGTTGGCAAAATAACAGCGATGAAAATCATGTAAAAATTTGCGATGCATTACCTGTAAAAATTGGGGAGGCACTGCCGGCCGTGGCGCCCGCGCGTGACACGTTGCTATAGGGAGGTACTTGTACAACGAACGTACAGTACATGTCATGCACGTTATTAATGCTACACACTGGCAATCATTAAAGTTCAACTACAACTACAAAATTAAAATAAGTATACTAACTTTTTAGGTTGTTTTCACACCAACAACTCCAGTAAGGTAAATGTCAGCACATGTACTACACTGGTTCCCGTCCACATATTCCACACAGGAGAATATAATGACAGATAAAGGGCGCTTTATCTTGATCTGTAATTGGTCGTCTTTGCGCGTGCGCATTGTGTTTTTTATATTTAAAAATTGGCCAAGCCTTTTGCTTTAGGCAATGTACTTTATTTACATAATTGGATATGTTCGACACGCACGGCCATGTTACAAATGTCAATGCAAAATCTGCGCACTTACTAAAAAAAAAATTAATAATAACCACGTGACGGGCAGAATTCTGCCCGTCATGGCTGCCCTTTACAGATCCCTATATTTTCGCAATAAGTGAACCAATCTACACATGTACTACAGAGAATCCAAACATTGTGAGACACACCTCACATAAATCAAGTTTTTGGAAATGTGAGGGTACGGTCCCTTTAACGATGGCCCTGTCCCTTTAACAACAATATTATTTATAGACTGCCTAATATATGCAAAAAGGTCATGCTATAGACAGTACCATAAGGTCAGATCCTTCCGCAGTGGAAATAGTGCGTGTGGCGTACATTGTTTTATAACGCAGTTCAGCAAAACATTTGTCCCGTCGCGCAGTGATCCGTAAGTGACATGATATGCGAACATCTGTAAACAGTTTGGACATGACATGAGAGCGCGGGATGCGAGATCTTTTCCCGTTTTCTCCGACTGTTTGAGTGAACCTCTGCAGAAAGAGAGGAAGTTTTCCCCTTTATTTTGCATTATTTGCCAGGCTCATAACCATGGTTCATCTTTAGAACTTGGGGAGAACAACTACAGAACATGTGGTGAGTGTAATTTTGACATTTCACGCACATAAAGTCGAGTTTGTTGGGCCGTTTTGTCGCTGAAACTTTCGCGCTCATGCCGTTGTCATGCACGCTCAAGTTAGCAACTGTCGTGGGGAAATTGTTGACCTCTGCCCCGTGTACTTTGCAGGCCAGACAGTACACACACGCACTGAATGCGCGTTGTGCATAGTGGATATACAATTACCGGTACATGTGTTTCTTGCATTGCATTTGCTGACCTTGTGTTTTACTGTTTTGGCTTTTCTTTCAGATAAAGCTTTCTGCTCGGAGGCTTATAAGTGCTCCTATCCTACTCCATCCAGGGATTTAAAGGATCTAAGGGATTTAAAGGATCTAAAGGGATCTAGAGGATCTGATCTGATTGTGATAATGGATTATAAATAATTACAATCGTCATCGGGAGTAATTGATTGTTGATTCCTGTGATTGATTTGCTGGATCAGTGAGGAAATAAAATGATTCCTGCATTGTGGTGAAATTAACACAAGCCGTCCCAATTAATTTTGTGACTGGACCTCACCTCACACCGTATTATCGCGGGAGGTTACCACTACAGAAAGAAATAAGATTGTTAAAAACAAAAGGTATATATATCTCAACTAAAACTGTGCCCTCTCCTTTTGTTCCGCCTCACTTCTGAAAGGCTAACGTAGTTCCGTCTCTAAAAAGGAAACCCACGGCGCAAGCAAAAGTGGAAACTTAAATAGGACAACTTTTGGATATCGTGCAAGTTTAGAGATTAAATTAACCAACGCTAGCCATAAAGAACCATTATATAGTTTGCAATGACCGTTTTTTTTGTTATAAACAACTAGTGTACATATTTAAATGTGTAGTAATACGGCCTCTAAAAAAACCCAAACGAATAAACAAAACAATAACAAACTTTGAAAATCTGCATTTTGTGAAATCTGCATTTTAAATTCCATGTATTTAAAAAAAAAGCTGTACCAGCACTTTCCTTTATACCATCCTATGACCAGGGGCCAATTTCATAGAACTGCTTAGGCATGAAAAATTGCTTAAGCGTGAAAAACTTTGCTTGATAAAATTAGGTTACCAGCAAAAATATTATGACATTGTCATGGTAATTAAACAGTCCTCTAACACTAGTCATACACTACTTCTATCACATGAGGATTTAACTGGTAACGTTCCCTACTAAGCAAGAGTTTTGTATGCTTAAGCAAATATTTGTGTTTAAATAAAAAAATAAATACCTCTATGAAATTGGCCGCAGGTATCGGACAGCCATTATTGGTCTTATTCGACCAATCAGAGTGCATTTGAACCAGCAGTTTTCTGCCCGACGAATTCTTATTGGCCTGTTTATAATTATCTGCAGTGTTTACACATACTTATCCATTAGGCAGTACTAAAGTTCGTTCAACGCAACGCTACATTCTAAACTCGCAACATTCTTTCTACATTATATTTTTTCCTCAATCCTGCATTCTAATTACGCGGGGATTTCCCCCTTTTTTGGACAGTGCAAATCCGTATAATTCCACTGAACCTCGCGCACGCAGGTCAACGTGTGTTTACACGGTAAACGAAGTGACTATACATGTACATGTATTTCGATTACTGCCGCACGATTCGGATTTATTCGCAGTTCAATTAAACGGCTACTATGTGACTCTGTCTAGAGAGAAAACCCGGTGTAATGCAACTAGTACGACATTCATCATTCAGTCGTGTTAAAGGGCCTATGACATGCTAAACAACTTTTTGCCTAATCTTTGCTTCATATGATGGATAACTTGTTCAGCAAGACATGCTATTGTTCGTTTAGATGTAAAATCAATAAAAGGTAGCCTTTTTCAACTTTGAAGATTTCATTGCAATAAAACACAGACAGAGGGCGCTGTTTGGAGTGCATCACATAAGAAAGACAGAAGTGAAAAGTTAAGAAAAAACATAAGACTTCAAGTTGGACTTGTGGCAAATTGCTGCGGTTTTCTCCCCTATAGTTTCGTCATGGCTTATACAACAGGAAACATGTAGAACAAACTCAAACAGTCGTGGATTACAAAAGTTCCAGGACATTTGAGAAAAAAGTGGAATCTTTTGTCACAGTTGAATGTGATTTTCCTGTGTTTGCCTCTTGTGACATCATGACCTTGGTCATGAATATGCATATTCGCATTAGCATAAAAACTAAAAACCTTTGTTTAACCCCCAAAACAAGCTCCAAATATGATTTTTATGAATGTAACTGAGTAGGCCTATATTGGTTATATAGCATAGATTTCATTGATAAAAATCCCAAATAAGAGGCCCTTTAAATTCGTTTTATTGGACGTTCCTTTAGGCAATTTTCCAATTTAATGCGTGTTTCGCATGAACAGCGTCTGGATCAATACCGTTTTCAACGTAGGAGAAAATGGCATTAAGCAACGATACTGTTGGTTGCTAGGCAATGGCGTGCACCACGTAGCAACAACAGCATATTATGTGACTTTATAAACTGCACCTCCATTTGAAAATGAAGAATTTGGGGCGTCAGGCATATATGCAAATGCTACACACAATAGCTATTAAACTAAAGATCACGTCAATAGCACTTTAATACGCCTATCACTAACAATCGAGAAGACACTGAAAATTCCCTTTGCACGAAAGGGGTCTTACGCCTCGAGTTTTGCTGTAACTGGCGCCGCAATTTGGAACAGCCTTAGGTGCACACCTTAGAACTATGTCTTCTTTGAGCTCATTCAAATCGGCACTTCGCCAAACATCACATGATCAACTTCAAGTGAGAAATGCTAATTTACGGAGTCGTATGACTTGGTTGCCATAAAATCAAAATTTTAATGTTTTCGTTTCCTCTTAAAAAAAGTTTTTGCGGGTTTTTCGCTCTTCCCGTGATTAGCGTAAATTTTTAGTGTCACATGCATGTATAATAATTACTTGTGATGTTGTTATTCTGTAACCATTAGTTTTTGATGTTGTAGTTGTTGTACAAATGTATCTTATTCCAGTTTGTTTAAATAGTAATTATGAAGTTGTTCAATTTAGTATATTTGTTCTATGTGTGTTTGCAGGGCCCCAACGGAAACCAGTTTTTGTAAACTGTTTGGGCACACCCTGGGTAAATAAATGGAATAAATAAATAAATAAATAAACAATTCAAAAACCATGATTGATCTTTACCTACTTTGTGAGTTGACAAGACAAACCCGTTTAAAATTGTGAGAAATTGCCAACTAAAGGCGCTTTTAAAAACGATTTCTAACATTTTTACAAGGCAGTTTATCAATATTACTTTTTAGTTATGTATAATGCTGTTGTTTACAGGTAAAAAAGTCATCTGAAAATGATATAATTTGCGTTTAACTATAAGATTTATTAAGTTATTGAATAGAGCCCATGTCAGAACTTCTTATACAGTGCCATACGCGCAGTTCGTTTCCAGATGTAAAGCTTTTTAAAACCTAGACTGTGTCGGTGTTTTTTTCTGCCATGATCGATCGGTTCAACTTTGATCTATGGTAATAGAATTTGAGCAGCGGTAATTTTCAATAATACACAAATCATACGGAAGCCTTACACGACCATCAACACTAACTCCTTGCCAAAATTAGTTTTTTTTCTCTCTTGAAAGCACAACACTCAATTAATAAAATATCTCGGAAGGTATGGGCAGATTTGGGGGTACGGGTTTACAGCTAATGCACCTATCAATTGTCCCCCCCTCCCCCCCCCCCGCGCTACCCCACCCCATAGGTGGGGGTTTGGTCACATTTTTCATGCCCCAGGGTGGGGCATTTGGCCCATTATCTGTTTTGCACCCGAGGGTGGGGATTTTTGTCACCTAAATGTTGCCCCAGGGGTGGGGATTTTGTCACGCAAAAAGTGACAATCCCCACCTCTTAGGTGGGGTAGCCCGGGGGGGGGGGGGGGGGGGGGGGTGCATAATTTCGAAACCGATTCTTCAGAACAAATGTCACTAAAATTAGACAAATATCTCGCAAACCTTGGAATACTGCCAAATTCCTGGTTGACGCGCACGCACGTAGTGTGCAGAACCACTGCAAGAAATAGCGTACACGTCATCGTCCATATGTAGGCCTACATGTATGTATGTATACTCTCCAACAAAAGAAACTGTGCATGGTAGAAATTGCTGTATTTTTTCAAGAAGGTGGAAAATAAACACCAAATTCACAGACAATATTCTCTGACATTGTTAGAAAAACGTTATGCACTAAAAACCTGCTCATGGCATAGTGCAGGACTTAGGCATGCCTGGGTGTTGATTTCACAATAGGGGTCCGACAGGTTGTTATGTAACAGAATTCCATAAAGTTCAGGTCTCGTTAGCAAGCCGTATAAAAGGGCTACCCAAAAGTCAGAAGAGCATTTTGCAAGATTGTGTCCAGTACTCAAAACGACATCCCACAAGACTTTCATGCGCGTGTCATTGGCTCCATGGGGCGAAGATGCACAGCATTGATTAATGCACAAGGGGGACACACTCGATACTGACTTTGTGACTTCAATATTGGCAAGTCAGTTTTCAGCAACCTCTGAGAACACGAAGAACACATTTTGTACATTTCAAGTTCGGTTAACCATTTGAAAGATTTCATAGACTTCCATTAACAGTTTATTCCAGCGAGTTATCTGCCATGGCTGAAAAAAATACAGCAATTTCTATCATGCACAGTTTCTTTTGTTGGAGAGTATATATTTTGTATTCATAAAGCCCGCACGAAGCTATCAGCGAAAATGTTAACCCTTATCAACGTTTCACAGCGATCGTTCAACCTGCGTCCCTTCAAACAACCCGAGACGAATGCACACAACCCCTGCTCAACCGTTTACTCACAAGCACCTATTGGCCATTCACTTGCTTCCGGCACTTACATTTTCCAACTTCCCGTTTTTTCTTCGCCAGACAAAAACTGAAAGAAACCTGCCATTTTCTTCGCCGACTAAAAACATTTATCCCTGACACCGAATTCCCATTGGCAGGGAAAAACGCGAGCGCTGTGAATAAAAATGGCCGACAGCGTATTTGACACCTGTGCCTTGCTAAAATTGTCAACGCGTAATTAGCAAAATACATGTATTCTGTTTCAGTCAAAATGTGACGTCAGTTGAGCTTTTTCATCAAGGCCCTAGGAATTTAAACTGCACAATGGCGCTATAATCTAATTACACACAAAGCACTCAGTTTTGTGGAGAGTTTTGCACAATAGGCTCCTCACTCATTACGTGAATTCGCCATCTTAATTACATTTCTGATAAATTTCACAGACAATTTTGAATTGTTATATTTCATTTCCACAGTGATAAGGCACCGTATACTATTTTTGCATTGGAGATTTTCAATGTAGCGGAAAGAAAATACGCTGCTTACATGAAAGAAAAAATGCAACGAAATGTTTCGAAAATGTCTATTTCTTGGCCTGAAATTTGTTTCGTGATATAAAATTAGGCATATCCGATGAGTGATAACATAAAGTCATTAAATATGCCTTATTATAGGCCTATCAGTTACACTACTCACAATAATTTGTCAATTTATGATAATTTTTTTCTTCAAATGACTGTTTTCACCTATTCCTGTTACATCTGTCATGCAGATATACAGTTGTCTAATCATATGCAAAATCATTTAAGCGGAATGTATATCCTCAATAAAATACAATGTATCTACGTACACCCCACAATATCCCTTTCTTCCTCTCTCGTATGATCCCCTACAGGGATCTGGTTGCTGAGATTAGCCGACCTATTCGTTGCCCTGTAGCCACCTAGGAGGTTCTTCAGCACGGCCACGAAGTGTGAGAGAACAGGAAGAAATTATCAGTTTTAGAGGTGGGGGGGGAAAACCCCATTATCCCACACACTAACTGGGGGTTGGGGGGGGGGGGGGGGGGCGACCCACTGAATCAAGCAGGGAATGAGAACCCAATCCACCACATACTGACCCGGACGGGATTCGAACCAGGGCCACAGAGGTGGAAGGCGAGGAAAGAATCGTCACGCCAACCAAATCAAGGCAGAAAATATTGTACGTTTTCATTAGAGTTGTATTTTTGTGTGAGCAACATTACATGTACGTGTACATGAATTTAGAATATAACAGTGTTGCAGTCAAGATGTTTTATACGTATATAAATCAAAACACTGAAGTAGTGAAAACATAAATAATTCCTAAAGTCGTGGAATTTGTAGTTTTGTTTTGTACGTTAAAATAATGTTTTAACGCCGTTTTTAGGCAGCATTCACAAACGCTTTTTGCAAACGCCTTTTGCGCGTTATATTTGCATAATAGCGCCACGAAATCTTCACTTTCAAATGTAGGTGCAGTTTACAACTTACGTACGCTGTTGTTGCTACGTGGTGCACGCCAATGCCTAGTAACAGAGTCTAGTTGCTTTATGCCATTCCTTCCGGTGAACACGGTACCGATTCTGTACTTAACATCTGCTGCGTGCACCACATAGCAACACAAATTTGGGCGCTATATGTGAAACACGCAAACGGCTAATTCCGTTGGAATTCTTTTTCGAATATACTAGAACTTTGACAGAAAAAAATATAATATAGACCTACCCAATTACTGTGCCGAAGTGCGTCCCACTGACAACTGTACACTGACTATATTCAGTATACCACAGTGAATAGATTCAATGGCGTCTCAATGGCACAGTCGACAGTTACACTATGTTGGTCCTTAACAGTAGATACATTGATGTAAGAGGGTAAAAAAAAAGGATTCCGATCCGAGAGTAATGAGGACTCCCTACTCGGTTTGTACGTCAAGTGTTTTTATTCCGGGCCGCGTTTGTTTCAAGAGGAGTGCGAAGAACCCTGGTCGTCTCCGCGGGACGCTGCTCTCCATTTGCCCGCCGGGTCATGCGGTCGGAGTCACGCTGACAAGTCAGAAAGTCTCGGTGTCCAATCGCGACCGTTGGGATTTTGTGAGATTTCGGCATAAACACTTATTGGCCATCTCCGCGGAGCTCGTGGACAACTCATCGTATGCAGATGAGACGGGAAGGTCTGTCCGGCCCACTTCAAAACGACAGGCCGAAGAAATAAACCCTTTTTTCTCCCCACTTCTTGTATAAAAATGCTTGACCTAGTCCGAATAGTGCGCCAGACGGACACATTATTTTACAGTATTTTGCAGCAGAACACGCTCTGAAAATTGTACAGTCACCCCACTGCTGGGAGAATTGAGAGTTTCATGGCGCGGGTAATTCTTCGAAATATTTGGACCAGATTTATTTTAAAAGAGTTCAAGTGGATTTTTTTCCCTTCGATATAGTCTGTACAGTTCAATCCCCGTTTGCCCTCAACTTCAAGGATTTGGAGCTGCATACGGAACGGTGCTCATTGACTGCACACACGAACAAAGTACAAATGGGTCAATATTACATACAGTAACGTTATTCAGGGGCGGATCCAGGGTTTTCCAAACGAGGGAGTCGGGGGTGCGTGAAAGCATGAAATGGTGAAGCATGAAATGGCGAAAACAATCAAATGGCGAGCGCCTATCGCGACGCCCTATACACCAATCCGGTAACTAAGGTCTCCTTCCCTGTACATCCGCCATAGCTGGGGGACTTCCACTGAATGAACTGTATGTTTTTGCTGTTGCTGAAGCTGCATTTGTTTACTTCGAACAAGTTGCGCGTCTTTGTAGGGTTGTGTATGCGAAGGCGGGCGCGTCGCGTGTACGCCAAGGAGGCGCGTCGCGTGCACGCAGAGGGGGCGCGTTCGTGCATGTAATGGATGAGCGCTTTTCGTTGTAACAGCAACACAAAACGCACAGCCCATGCACTGGACGCCCCCAGCTATGGCGGATATACAGGGAAGGAGACCTTAGACCGGCGTGGGGTCCGGGGCCCGCTTAAGCCTAGGTCACAAATCAACCGGGCCCGGTACGATTTTTCCCACCCGGCGGCTTGCCGTGGATTTTAGGACCGTGCGGGTCCTTTACGATTTTCATTTCTACGGCGTGTGTGGTCACATATTCTACGGCGCCCGGGTGGTGCCCGGTGGAAATTGGTGGAGTGTAATCGCAAGGCGCCCGTACGAAATTGGCCAAAATGTCTGTTTTTACTCGCCGTACGGGCCCCGGATTGGATATGTGACCTAGGCTTTATAAGGGCCCCTACAAATGGGAGAGCCACCAGATAGTGATTAAGTTCGCTTTTTGGCAATCCTTCAGGGGTGTTATCATTCTCGTTTTCTAAATTACTTGTTTGTTTGTTTTTTGTATTTTTGCTTGTAGTGTCCTTTGTCACGTTTGTTGTTCTCCTGAGAAATAATAAATAAATAAAATAAATAAATAAAACGGTTGCGAAACCTATCGATATTCAACACACACACAAAAACGATAATAAAAAAAAAAAAATAAGTCAAATTATCAATAATTATGAATTCTCAAATGGTTTGTTTTGGATTACCTCAATGGATTGAAATGGGGTCGATTTCTATGTCCAAATTAGTTAGAATGGTTTACTGTTTTATTTAAAAATAAATTGGCGGAACATGAAGTCCAGTGTTCTGATAAAAGTGTTCAAAACCCCAATACGTCATTTACAGTGACCCGAACAGAAAAACCCGACTAAAAGTGTTGATATAGCAATGGTAATAAACACCACATGATTTTTTTCGTGTAAAATGGTCCCTTTGTGAGAATAATTGCCAACTGAAGGTGCTTTTAAAAAAATAGTCTGCAGACAATGTTTTTAACCATTCATTCAACACACACACACAAAAATACATGAATTGTTCAGGTTTTCTGAAGTATTACTGCATCTATGTGGCTGAAATTTCTACAAGGCAGTTTATCAACATTATTCTTTAGTTACGTAATGACGTTATTCCTGTTTTTGAAAGTTTTCCAATCGTGTAAATGGTGTAATCTGTCTTTGACATTCACCATCCCTTGGTACTTTCTGGAATCACCAAAATACCGAGGATCGATTCCAATAATCGGAATCGAGTTTAATCGACTCCAGAGAGGTCTCACTGGTCTCTTTTCCATGCTATGTGTACGTGTCAGTGCTGAAACGGACGTTTCTGTATACACGCCATGTTCAAGTAAAAACAAATATACCCCGAAATGGACCCCCGACATAATGACGACATAGTGACGTATTATATTCTGTTTCTGTACACTTCCCCACATGCAGAGAAAACTTGAGGGAAACATCTCCGATAGTAAAGTGCGCAAGCAGTCAAAACACTGCGTCATTAAATTTGTCTATGGCCTATGGCTTTATATCGAAGTGTAAACTACATGCAGGTGATAGGGAAAGTGTGCATTAATCGTGTTTTTGTCGACTTTGTCTCACATGCCTTCGAGCGATGACGTACGTTGTAAACGCATCCCTTTGTGTGTATCTAGAGCTATAATGTGTTTTCACACACGGAGAGTGCGACGCAATATGGAATCATAAACATTAAGTAAGAGGCTTCTGTTTTCTTTGCAAATTACCCATTTATACACGAATCCGGTTGCTAAGGACTCCTTCCCTGCAAGTCCGCCATTACTGGGGGCCATCCACTGCCATGGACTGGGCGCTTTGTCTTGTTGTTAAATCGAACAGCGCAAAACGCGTACGCGTACACAGGCTTCACAAGCAAATAAACGCGCAAACTTGTTCAAAGTGACAACATAATGTAACAGCATATCATCAACACAAAACCCACAGTTCATGGCACTGGATGGCCCCCAGCTATTATATGGCGGACGTACACGGACCATGACTTTCCAGCTCGGATTGGTGTATAATCTCAGACGAAAAACTCGATCGAGCTTTCTAGTCTAATTCGGTGGCACAGTGTGACGTAAATTTCCGCGCGGACGCGCTCACTTTTTTGACAACGGTTCACGCTACTTGCATGGCAACGCGTTTCTCCATTCGTTTTGCACAGGAACCACAAAGGGAATATTTTCGGTTGAGTTTTTCCGTTACAAACATCACAAAATAAGGCAGTATGGTAGCGTATCGCTATGAGAATAGGTATAAGCAAAACATTGCAAGTCATTATGGTCCTTATTTTTTTATATTTTCTTCTAAAAGAATAATAGTAAAATACACTGCAGTGCGCAAACACAATGGATGTAAAACATGAGCGTGAACCAATAACCATAGTTACGGTCCAGCGCCGCAATGTGACGTCACGACTCTGCCAGCGAATTGACGCGAAATGGGCGTTGTCTACAGCCATGACGTCACACACGGCCTTCCGTGACGTCACACTCAACACTGCATATATAATACATATAACATGCGTGTCAGTGGTAAATTGGTTGATTTAAGGGATCTTAATTAGAATTTTGCATGTAACATTTGTATTATGGCATACCTGCCAACATTGCCGAGTAAAAAAATCGGACTGTAGTGAAAATTGCAATGGTCGAGTTGGTACAACAGTCAAGTTGACCTGGTACTGCACCACAGATATCTATTAACAATGGCACATCACCGTAACCGGCTTGGGGCGGTTCCGAACGTGTGCGCGTGCGTAATATTAAATATTTATGTAATTTATGTTTGATCTCATGACGTCAAAATTAACATTCACGGATAAATTATTTTTTTAAACGGCCATCTTGTTTTTGACCAGTGTGGCGCGAATTCCGGGCTTATTACGCTGAAAATATACTTTAAACTTGTAACCATGGAGCTATAAAGGTGATGTAGTTTGAATATTGTATCTAATTGAAGCAATCTCTTGACAGAATAGAATCTGCCGCGATAATGCAAGGTTTATTTAAGACAATTTCGACCGTCCTCGCGATGGTATGGACTCCTTACCGCATACACATATCGGACGGAGTCCGGGATATGAAGTTCCAAAAACATGGCACAAACTTTATAAGAAAGGTTTTCAAATTATCTACCTTGTGCTGGAAGCCGATGTGCAAACAAGGTTCCGTGTGTGCTAATCTCTGGCATTGACGGGTTTAGAAATACCCTACACATCACCAAACTGCTTAATCCGGAGGAAAATGGCAAAAAGTCACGCTAAATTGTGCACAGAAATACCAATATACGTATACAGCTTATGCTACGTTTACACCATGTCCCCGGCAGTCCCGACGCCCCGGTTTGGCCAAAACGTGGCGTGCCGTGGAACTTTTATTGTCTTTTTATTACTTTGGCTCGACTCGGCCCCAGTTGGGCCGGTGTGTTGCAGTCTACCACTACGGATGGGTCCACGTCACAGGCCGGCCTGCTAAAGCCCCAGTCACACCAAGGTCCCGAACCATCCAGGACTGAAATATTGCCGATCCGGGGTCCTATCCGTGTTGGTTCCTGGTTGGTTCGTGTTGGGTCCGGAGTAGTTCTGGATGGTACTGGATGAATCGGGATAGTCCTGGGCGGTTCGGGAGGTCACCCCGACATTTTAAAACTGTTTAAAAAAGTCGGGGTGATTCGGGATGGAAGCCCAATCCGGGATGGTTCGTGTTCGGTTCGTGTTGGTTTCGGGACAGTACGTAGTGAATCCGTAGTGGCAACGTGATGATGCTTGGCGATACTTGGCGATACGGCATAATTTTCCCAACACGTTGTCGCCACCTACCATCCCGGACCACCCCGAACACAACAAAGTCCTGTCGAAAAGTGAAAACCAATGAAAAATGCACCTGTATTTATAGTCTCCGTGACGGTTCGGGACAGTTCGTGTTGGGTCCGGGGCAGTTCGTGGTGAAACGTGTTGGGTCCGTGGTAGTACGGGGTGGTTCGTGTTGGGTCCGTGTTGGGTCTGTAGTCAATCCTTGGTAAAACGTACTGTTTCCGTGTTGGGTCCGTCATGGTACGGGACAGTACGGGGGTGTCTGGGTTTTTCCACTGTCGAGGGGACGGTCTGGACGATTTCATCCCGATTCGCCCCGGAAGAGGGTCATTCTGGGTCCGTGGCTATCCGGGATAATCCTTGTTGTATCCGGCGTTGGTGTGACCTGGGCTTTAGTTCTGATGCGGTGCCTCACGTCCGTCCCGTTCGTGTCACGTTTGTTGTCCCGGCCCAATACGTTCCCGACAGTGTGCGAGGGTCTGCTGCGGCGCCCTGCGACTGAACGTGGCAGCTGTCACGTTTCACGCCCCGGTGGTCACCCGGTGGTCTCCCGGTGAGCCCCGGTGGGTATAAATAGTGCGCTCCACACTTTCATTTTCACTTCGTCCTGGAGCGCTGCCGCAGCAACATCATCCTCATCGTCATGCACCGGCCGCGATCAGAGGTCCCCGGCACCCCACGGTGCCACACCCCGGTGAGTCAAGGCACACTGCGGACCGTCACGCCCTGTGACGGAAGCCCCGTCCCACTGCAGCCCAGGACGATTCTCATTAGTGCCGGGACTGCCGGGCCAAAATTTTTGACAGAGCTGCTCACTGGCCGGTCACCGGCCGGTGGCAAGGGTGAGCTACGGTCATTCACGTTTCGCCACCCCGGTCCCCTACGCTCCCCGACGTCCATCCCGGTGCCTCCACGGTGCTCCTCTACCAGGGCGCCGGGACTGCCGGGGACATGGTGTAAACGTAGCATTAGCAACCAAGTTCGTTCACCCTTCTGGTGTACGCGTACGCGTGCCAATACAGCGCGCCGTCGCGAATGGGGCTTTGCGTACACTACCATTGATTTACATACATATACACTACCCCTAATCGCGTGTGCGCATCGCGCGTATCCAAACTTGAGGACGCGACGCGAGTCACGCGACAGCAGCTTTCATCTGTGCGCAAGTGCCCAAAATCATGCAAATTACGGTGCCCAAAATCATGCAAATGACGCAAATATGCAAATGACGCAAATATGCAAATACTTATGCAAATACTTATGCAAAGGTGCCCAAAAGCATGTAAATGAGGGTGCCCTAAACTATGCTAATGAGAAGGCGCGGTTACGCGCGTACGGCCTCCGTACCGTTTCCTATCTTGTTGTTAATAGATATCTGTGTACTCCACCCGTTTTCATGTACACAACACATGCGGCGCGCGCGGGGAGTCGGGTCAAGTCGACCGTTCCGATTTACAACACTTTTAACACTTACAAATCGGAACAAATACGATAAAATCGGACTAGTTGGTAGGTATGTTAATATGGCTGGTGCCCCGAATTCTTTAGATTCAAATAGAGGTGCAGTTTGGAAAGACTCATACTATGCTATTGTTGCTACGTGGTGCATGTCATTGCCTAGCAATCAACAGTGGGGTTTATTTGTGCCATTCTCTCCTTTACGGTGAATACGGTATTGATTCTGCGCTTAACACCTCCCGCATGCACCACAGAACCAAAATATAGTCTGGTCAAGTTGATACTAAGTGTGCATGCAAAATGAAGTACGTCAGCATACCAAACGCCATAGACTGCCGTAGTGAATATGTCATATTCTGTTAGTTGCCTAGGCAACTGGCTCTACACTAAAAATCACTGAACCGTGTCCCCCTGTGCTTTTGCAATGGTACTTTTGCCGACGGCCATGATAGACCGATCCAGTAAGCTCCGCCCATTTTGGAATTGACCAATCACAGCCTCAGGTTGAGGTAACCAAAAAGTGGATCTCCATTTTGGTTACCCGAGTCCTCAAAATTATGTGCACAGAGCTACGGCGAAATGCATCACGAGTGACGCAAAAACACCATAAACATCATTTGTATCAGCGCAGAGGACCCTAGCCGGTTTAAAACGGATTGTATAAGACTATCCTAACCTACTTTTAATCCCTTCATAAATGTGTTTTTGTGTAAACGGGAAAAACTCACAAAATAGACCGTATTCCTGAACGCGTGAGGGCGCTCAAACAAGGTGATTTGGGGCAAAATGTCCATAGACGACAGTAGAAAAGTGGGGGTACGTGCATACGTACATGTACGTGGGGAAAAGTCGCGTACGCGGAGCGCGCAGACCCGTGTCGCGCGCAAAGATTTCCATTCAAAATAAACGTTTGGAAGCGTGTGCGCGTAGCGCGTTTTGTGTTCGAACATAACGCACGATGGGCGCGGACCAGGCGCGAACCACTTGACAGCGCCCTCCACGTTCAGGAATACGGCCTATTAGCTTGTCTTTTTGCTATGTTGTGCATTCACTGCGTTCTAGTTGTGTGTCGAGATGTTTTTGTTCGATCGCGCGCGTTACGCGTAATGCAGGCGTGTTGTACGTGCACGCACACGACTGGATACTCAAGTGCACATTTTGCTTTCGAGCGTGCAGTTTCTGTGTGCGTGTGCGTGTTTCAATACGCGCTGACCAGGGCGCCGGGACGCTGACGCACGGCACGGCCACGCGATTCTACTGCACGTGCCTCACACGTGTGGCATGTTGCTAGGCAATTTCTAAATGGGCGGAGCTTACTGGATCGGTCTATTACCATGGCAACACACGTCACACTTCGGCTGTCTATTCATGCGAAAACACGCAAAATTATAATTACGGAATCCCTGTTACTGTTGCTCTCGGATTGGTGAACATAAAAACGCACAAAATATGCAAGGACGACCGAATATACCCAGCACGATATGTGGCAAAGGTACTCTCTCTAACGCCCCTATAATAGGCCTATGCCTCAACGCACTCTTTCTTTTGTTAACGCACAACCCCACCCCCTAAAAACTGAAAGGAATTCCTTTGAAATTCCTTGGATGTTTGTTTTTATTTGAGACACAATGGGGGAACAATGGGAGGGTGAGGTGTACCCTCTGCCACATATCGTGCTGTATGCATGAGCCGAAAGTAGTCGAACCTTTCCAACAACAGGTGAATAAGTTCAATTATATACCTCATGCGTAGATTCCTGTCATCTGATTGGTTAAAAGTGGGGGCATTGAATCAGCTAGACCCGGCGCGTATATGCCCACCGGGCAATAGTCTTTGCCATGCCCCGGGCATAGTCATTTAGCGGGTTCCGGACGCGCGCATTACATGTGTTAGCATAGCTGTGCACATGCACCAACTATGCAGCTGGGCGCTTCACGTAAACATTCATCAGGACGGTAATGGCGGAATCTCGACGTCATTTTGTCGTCTGTCGTAGATGATGAAGTCCTTAAGAAAGTAAGAAAAGTGGCCTACAGTGAAAACTGTGTCAGGTGAAATGTGCTACTAAAGTGCCAGAGGTGATTAGGCCTATGCTACAAATGTTTGCTGTAAATATACAACTTTTCCGCCATAGACCAGCTTCCGAGATCGAAACTTGAAGGACCACTGTCATGACTGTATGATGTATCGTTACTTTTACCAACCAGATGACAAAAATCTACACATTCGGTATATAAAACAAATATTGACTGCTGTTTATTCGGGTCATGGTTAAGATTATAGGCCCTCGGTGATCTCGAAGCCATGACTATGCCCCTCGGCTTCCGCCTCGGGGCATAGTCATGGCTTCGAGATCACCGAGGGCCTATAATCTTAACCATGCCCCTCATTGCAGTCAATATTTGTATAATATTCGATTGAAACTACCACCGCGAGTGTGAACACGCCCCTGGAGTGGCACTGTCAGCTTGAGAAATCTCCCCTCTTCAGCTCATCATTAATGCATAATCAAAAGCCATTCTGGCTGAAGTAGATATCGATACGGGGTGAATGGGACACGGCAAAATCAATCAACGAAACTGACAACAACAATGCTTCAGCGTGTACCGAAGAAAGTCCAATAATCTCGGTTCCAAAGGTCTCATAAAATGAGTATTCGCCAGATGCTGCATAGACATACATCAAATTATATTGCACCGGTGAATTAAGGACGATTCATTAAAATGCTGGGATATATATCATGATCGAGAAGAGAGTGTGGTTTTAAAGGGCCACTGAAACAGGATTTTGAACAATTTCTTTTGATTTATTTTTGAAGTTTTCTTATAACCGGAACAAATGATACCTTCCAAAAAAAGAAACGCAATCTAAGTTCTTAAAATATCAATAGTCCTGAAACATAATGACGTCACGGTTTGTTTACATGTACATGCGTGCTTTCTTATGCCCCAATGCCGTCTGGTACAATGATACACCACATTTCGGGTCTATTCTTGATCAGAACAGAAGTTTGTTGACTACAGTGAACTTGTGGATAATAAGCCAGTTCGGGGTTAGCTCATGGAGCGTGGTGACGTCATTGGTCAAATGTCGCTTGTACATAGAAGCAGGATCTTGTACACAAATCTATGGGCTTCCGGAGTTCTTATCCGCTTCAAACTCGTAAAACGCGGTGAATTTGTGTTTTTGACACAAAATGATAACTGGTACAATATAAAGCATACAGATTCAACCTACTATATTTCCTGTTTTGGGGAGAATCCTGTAGTTAAGGGCTCACAGAAAACCTACTTTGTTGGATTTCAACCTGATTAAACCTTCGTGAGATGAGCTGACCTATGGAGCTGCGCGTCTAAAAAAAACAGCCATAGAACTGCAGGTTCTCAGGCAGGGAGCACTTCAGGCAGAGTGGCGTACCCTGTCTTAGCGACTCTGGTGCAGTCATCCTTGCCGCAAGAGGTGTTTTACTTGTTTTTACGTGTTTTACTGACCGATAAAATGTGCTACATCTATCAGCCTCCCCGATCTTTCGGTCAGAGTATGATTTGCGGGTTTTTTTTAACCCGTACAAAATTAAGTAAAATATTTCAACAATTAGTCATTCCTTGCGAGTGCGTCTACACGAGTGCTTCGTACGATTCTATCTTCCTATAAGTTTTCCCTCTGCATCGACACAATAGGTTCCAATTGAAGCCTAATTTCACAATCCCTTGCGTCTAGCACAACGGATATTTTGGTTGTGATATCGCGTTGACCGACACAACACAGTATATTCTTGCTCTTCAGGCAAACGATTTATTCCATCCTTAAATCGCACTTTATACCGCAGAAGGCAATACCCAAGCCTAGCACCCATTGCCCTTTCGAGTAAACTGTAAATGGTTTGTCGCCCGGGGGCGCTATCGATCTCAGAACCAGTTTCACGTCTTAAAAAAAGAAAGTCTTGCGATTCGATCCCACTTCTGCCACTAATGATCTTCGAACCAATCCGTTTAATGGACATTAAAAGGGAAACCTATCCGCTGCAGGAATCGATTAAGGATGTATAACCCTCTGGGTTTAGACTTGACAAGCCGAGTTGCTGACCTATATTTCTCCCCTTTCTGAAAATGTCAAATGTTTCATGGACAATGACAAAAAAATGGAACTCTTATTTCTTCTTGCACGAAGAGACGGACGAGATATAAAGGTCAGGTGTAAATATAGAAATTCACGTAGGCCTAGGTATATATATCGTATACTTGCTCCTATTAACCGACTATAGCAACCCAAATTTTATCTTGCTAAAGCTAGTCTGTCGGGTTGGCGTAGTGGTTAACCTTCTCCGCCTTCCACCTGTGGCACACCGGGTTCGATTCCAGGGCGTGTATGAATGTGGACCGAGTTTGCAGTCCGTACTCGACCGCGCGGGTCCCCCCCTCCCCACCCCCTTCCAGTAGATTTCCATGGGTGTGTTCTCACACTCCCAAAACTGCATCTCATTTTCGTTATCTTGAGTAGATAATATACACATATGAACTGGAAATGAGGTCTCTAGTGCACGTCTATGGGCCCCGAGGGACTGTGAGTGACCACAAGAGGGTCCTATTTCCCGAGGCCGAAGGCCGAGGGAAATAGGACCCTCTTGTGGTCACTCACAGTCACGAGGGGCACATAGACGTGCACTAGATACCGAATTATACCAGTCCGTATGTGTTTTATAACACGCCTCAGGCAAAAATACACACACGTACAGATGAAATTGAATTTAATACATTACCAAGCAAACTCCAGAGGGCGCAGTAACCGGTCACTAGTTTTTGAGACTAGTGACCGGTCAGGAACACTAGCAGGGAATCACGCGCGCGTGAAGTCTTAACGCGCGCGCCCGACACAAATGTCATGCACTAGCCTAGATTAGTGAACCTCACGTGACTGCGTTTCAGCCAGTCAGGATTGAGAATCAGAAAGAGGCGTGTTATAATAAAGTATAGTTAAAGCTAATACCGTATAGTTTATGGCATAAAGGGCCTTAGTTGCCCGAAATGCCATAAAATTAACTCCAACAACATCACGACGAAGGCGCCCACTTTTAGATCAGGAACGCCAACTTGAAATTGTTCCATGGCATCAACGAATAAAACTCTGCCTATATAGTTATTCTGCTCAAAACGCAACAATCCGACCCGATTAACTGCTCGGAGCCGATTGGAATGGATGCCTGCACTTTACGGCTCAATGTAGACAAAGAAGTACTAAACTGGTCAAAATAATAGCACGGAAGAGTCCCTTGACAACAACTGAACGCCAGAAGGCGTTTTCATTACTGCACTATTCCCGATCCATTGAACACCATTTCGCCCATGCAAATAGAAGCATCTTGAATAGAATAGAAAAGATACTTGATCGAATAATCTTGCTACATCCCGAAGCACGGTGACTTATGGACTATACTATATAGACGTTAAGCCCGAGACCTCGGAACCAATTAGAGCTTGACGCCTTCTGGCTATTTGGATTGCAAATACACTTTCGACCTGCGATTTTGTGATGCGCGTTTGTAATTGATATAAGTAGTGCCGGTATATAGCGCGATGGGCCAGCATCCCGCTGGCAACGGTAATATTAAGCGAACCCGGACATTTTCTTCGCATGGCTGGGTTCATTTCTTCAAAAGTTTGTCTTTTGGGTGTATGAGTGTAAAGCGTGTTTCGGAAGACTAGTAGACCCTGGAAAATGTCATTAAAATTCAGCACGATTTTACGACCTTAGTCATTATATCGGCCATTTTGGGACGAAGGTAATCTAGTCAACGAGGATTTACCAAGTGTGAAAGTGCAGCTCTCCAGGCTGGCTACGAATTAATAATCAGTTTACGTAATACGTAGATACGGTATCTCCAACACTATGCATTGTCACGGAGTCCGTGCCGCATATTGTGAAAAACCGGGGGTAGATGAGGTCCCATCCCGGAAGGACCACGCCTTCCCCCACCCTTATTGCACATAAGAGAGAGACAGTTACACTGGCTGCTCACACAAAAATAAGACTAAAAAAAAAAATTGCCAAAACTTTTTTCGTGTTTTGTTGTGCTTTTTACAGTAAATAATACAGTAAGCCATATTTTATATAAATGATAGCAACATCGATAACATAACCTCATACATCAATAACTGATATGATAAACTTTTAAAAAAAATTTGTTTGATTTTAATTTTTTTGGTAGCAGTGTTCTTTTTTTTACGGTATGGGTGGGTGGTTTCTGCACAATTGCCTTTGGTATTGTAATTAATGATTTGCATTATAACATTCTGCAAATAAAGCCAGACACTTTCAATAGATGTGTCTATACGATAAAAAAAAAAGATTTTAGAAAAACAGTATAGTTTGAGATTGTTCTAAATGAAAAGAAACAGACAAGCACTTAGGCTCGCATTCGAGGAAGATAGATTAGGGCTCTAAAGTCCAAAACACAGAGATGTCTATTCCCGACGGTTTAAATTAATGCTCTTGCCAGCATGCAGTATTTGGTGAGATTTCAACTGATACCAAAGCCCGTGTATGCGTGTCAGGATTTGCAGTGTTCCAAAGTTTCAATCAACCATTTGACAACAAAAATAAAAAATAAAATAAAAACCTTCTTCAAATTGAAACGTTTTGTCTAATGCAATGATTCTAACCGAGATATATTTAAAAGAAAACCACACTGTAAAATTAGTGGCCTCACGTTTCGACCGTAGCATTCTGCCTTTGAAGAAGTGTGATTTTACGACAGGTCCTGCTGCGTTTGTATTCACCGGCAATCGGGGACGGGAAGAGGGAGAGAACAAAACAGGGACAATAGGTCCCCGATTCACCCCAGGTCCCCGATTGCCAACCCCGTGCAAATCCTATGGAGGCCTTCGCAAACAAACTATGTCCAGAAAAGAGGAGCAATGAGACGTCCCCGATTGCCAGTGAAAACAAAACCACCTATATGGCAAACACCGGCAATCGTGGACGTTACCTAAAGCTACAGATTTGAAATTTGAAACGTAAATGGTTTGTGCCCCAACCTATAATGGTTTGTGAAACCTATAATGGTTTGTGCCCTAACCTATATAATGGTTATTGAAACCTATTATAAGTTTCACAAACCACTATATGTTAGGGCACAAACCATTTACGTTTCAAATTTCAGCTCTGTAGCTTTAGGTAAAATTGAGTTAGGTGTCATTCTTTCCTACAGAAAGGTTTTCAAAAGATTAATGGGACGTCCCCGATTGCCGGTGAAAACATATATAGGTGGTTGGTAAGCCGTTTGCAACAGTTTTGTGTATTAATTATCTTTAAAAGAAAACGATAATTGATGATGAATTTATACTCTTCAGTCACAGGAATTTACAAAGAAAAAGAAATCCTTTTAAATTAACAAATGTACACATGTGATCGAAAGTGATAAAACATGTGTGCACATACATTGTTGTTTAACAAGGGTGCTTTGACGTGAACGAAACGTGAACCTCACTACCGTGGTATTACGAGTCCGTTATCCGTGCAGTATAGCCAATAGGACGGTGGCTTCGCATAATTTCTTGAAAGCAAGGACACGGTTTTTCTTTGTATTCTCGCAGCGTATGAGTGAGCTGACCTAAATAAGTTGATTTTTATCATACACATACATAACGCCGTTCCAACAGTTTTATAATTTTGTATAATCTATTCTTAAAGTTACTTCTAATGTTTCGTGAGATAGTTTATACCAATAATATTTTTGAAAGAAATACATGTAATACGTATTGGCATTAGTATAGAGTGACACGGTGCTAATGACGTCAGCTTTATTTACACATTTTCGATGGAGCTATATACGGACCATGTAAAATAGAGTGACGTCGTTGGAACATGAGTACGCGTATTGTATAGTTTACCTTTGTATTAAAGCCCTATTACATTATGTTTTAGTGACCAAAAATGTTACTTCATGAGTTGACAAGAAAACAAAACGACTGAAAGTGTTGATAGTAATGTTACCTTTGTGGAAGAAGATGCCAACTGAAGGTACTTTTAATTTTGTTCTACCATTCACTCGGGTGGGACTCGAACCCACGACCTCCTGCAAACAAGGCAGACGTCTTGCAGGAGGTCGTGAGTTCGAGTCCCACCCGATCACGCTATGAAGTTTATCATAGTGTCTCGGGAAAGCACCGAGTATACAGTGTTAATAATTACGTCGGGCAAGGGCAAAAACAAACCTTAATTAACATTCAGTTTCCCCGACGCAAGCTAAATCAATTTCTTACCATTCACTCAATACAAAAAGCATGCATGGATTTTTAAGGTTTTCTGAAGCATTATACTACATCTATGTGGCTGAAATTTCTACAAGGCAGTTTATCAACAATATTCTTTAGTTACGTAATGCGGTGTTCCTCATGGAATTCGTAGAAAAAAGATATAATGGCCTTTAAAATATGGGCAAGACAAGGTAATCAAAATCCGTACACGAGAAACAACTTTTATCTGGCCTTACAGCGTCAAAGAAAATAGGCTCAACCCGCATACGGCAAATAATAAATGGCGATTGTAACTTGGACCGTACGTGGCCAATTGCCTTTTAGCGTTTCCGTCCAAAGCGCGGGCTGTTTTTCCCGCGGTCAGGCCTGGCTGACTTAATTGTTCGCTCGCGCTGAAATCCATCAAAACTCACCTAATATGTGTACATATTGCTAGACTTTATACACATATAGGTTACATTTTTTTTATTGAGAGGTTGCCGTGTCGTGCACAAAAGGGGAAAATGGCTGAACTTTGAATCTCATTAGCAGATGAATGAGTGGTTTAACGAAGCCAGTTTGTTTTCTGTTTATCTATAATAGCATTTAATCAATCACAAACTAGGATAGGTTTTAGTTCACCATATTTTATTCCGACAAATCTGTTTCGTGGATACCTCCACTCGTCAGGGATTTGTAATTGCGTGCTCGAAACATTCTACCTGTGCATCAAGTTGGGGGGACGCGCGAACGCAAAAACACAAAAACGCGCGCTGGGATTGCGGAATAAAATATGGTGAACTAAAACCTATCCTAGTTTGTGATTGATTTTGTACTGCTCCTTGTGTAAAGTAGAGCACTCTCCGAAGTTGAATCGGTTTACAAACACGTATACTAGCAATTATATATAGGCCTACCTACGCGTTCTTTGTCCCCAAAAGTTTCGGGTTAAAATTGCTCGTGTGCCCTTGTGTACCAGACTTCCGGTTTTTAAAGGTCACATGGAATCGGAATTTTAATTCACGAAAGCTTGCTAAATAACATATGCTATATAACTAATTTTACAGGTTCCTATATACCGGTTTCAGTAAACTCAAATGACTTTTTCGAGCCATATCTGCACGTTTTCTGTTTTTATGTAAATTAGTATTTCCATATTCATGAGCAAGGCTGTGATGTCACCAACAAGAGTGGACTCTCCATATAGACTTGTGTACAAAAGTGACATTTTTTGAGGTTTTTCTTTGTTGATGTATTTTAACCTGCTTTAAGTTTATTTAGCACGTGACATGCGCGCAAATCTATGGGGGAGTCTCAGGGTACCAGGCGACATAGGGCCATAGGAAAGCACGTATGTAAACAAACTGTGACGTCATTATGTTGCAGGTCCTTTGGTAAAGACAAAATTATCAGATTACTGTTTATCTTTGTAGTATATCATGTTTTTCTGTGTTTTTAAACTGTGGGTTTCTTTCATGCCTAAAGCTATGGACAGCGCCCCACCTGTCGAGAAAATTATTGAAGGGTTAAAAAGGTCATAAGCCTCTTAGCATATCAGTGTTTGAGTGTAACATCACCCATTTTTGAAAATGACAGCAAAGGTCAATCCTGTAAATTTTTTAGTAAATAGCTTTCAGTGTTTCCCCCAGAAAATTGTTAAAGCGTAGAGGTTGTCACCTGAGCTTTTAACGATGAACTAGAAGACCGTGGTCAGGTTATTAAACTGATATTACAGACGGGCCCTTTTATTTGGCCTACGTATATGATTATTTTTATCATCATGTTTTGATATAAGTTTTCTCGCTCGAATTCATAAGAAATGCATTCGATTTCGTTCGTTGAAGTACGTATTCAAATGATTTTGATCAGGACGCAATTTCTCTGGTTCTTATTCATTTGCACGTTATTCAATTTCGTTTAAAGACGTTCACATTATTTTGTTCGCCTAGACATCCAGACTAGAATTTGCAATGCGTCATTCAAATACAAAGCATTTTATTTTCATTCATTTTAGCACAAGCTCGGGGCTTGGGCGAATTTGGAATTTCAAAATTTGAGTGCGGAATTGCGTCCCTATTGCGTGCTCGAAAAACCAAATAAATTGAATGCTCATTAAAAATATTGAAGGATGATCCCAGACTGCATTCAAATTTGCGCTAAAACGAATGCATCTGAAACAAGAAACCCATATAGTCAAGGTAATTGCATGAATAGGTATACGCTATCGTAACTATAGTAGTTAACTATGCACAGTTAAATATGAGTGATCGCGTTGAGTGGTGCATGTTTTCATAATACATGTAAATAAATAAATAAATAAATAAATAAAAATTAACTCTAAATATGCACATAAATAGGCTGTTTAAAGCTCCACCGTATCATTTACAGATAGAACTTTCTTTTTATAAATGCCTGAAACAATGACAGTTACATATTTATTCGGAACAATATTTCCGGAACAATATTATCCTTTTGCGTGTTTTACATAACGTCTGGTGTACTGACGTACTTCCTTTCACAGGAACACTTAGTATCCACTTGACCAGACTAAAATTTGTTGCTATGTGGTGCACGCGGCAGGTGTGAAGTACAGAATCAATACCGTGTTCACCGTAAAAGAAATGGCATAAAGCAACCAGACTGTTGGTTTGAAGATGCATCTTTAGTTAGTGGATTTGTAAATTTTGTTACTCTACTAAAAACGATAAAAGATACAAATATAACAAACTTTATTTCTGTAGAAAAAGAAAGAAACCGCCCGAATAACAACATCGCCTAAACTAAAAAAACACTTTTGTTCAGAAACTCGTCCCCCAAAAAGTTGGAATTAAACGAACAAGCTTTATTGGTTGAAAATTCCCGACACATTCACGGCACATGTTTGAACAAAGCTAGCGCGTCGACATGCATCCATTAACAGCGCTAAACCACACGGGAATCTTTGCTTTTCGCTTGCATGTCTTCGCATAGTGGCATAAAATGTACTGACAATATCCCTAACTTCATGGTGGTAAAATGAAGCCAAAAACGTGAACAAGATGTAAACTCACCAATGATTTTTCCACGTGCAGCACACAAATTAATTACAGGAGACTCAATTTACAACAATCTTTCACTGGTCGATCGAGCCACGCTTCAAAGTTTCGATGGCACGTGTGTTTCCATTTTACACTCGTAGCCTCCGGCGCAGTCGCTGCTTTGCCCGCCACGACATCACAGCGACCGGTCAAATATCCAAAGACATATCACTTGTGAATCTTTCGATTGAAATCTTCAAACGTAGAAACGTATCCGCGGCTCTCCTTGGGCCAAACTTGAGCTGTGTGGCCAGTAAGAAGCGCGGTACGTTGCCTAACAACTCAGCTCAGCACCGCGGTACGGTGTACAGCTCGACTGGCGTTGATAAATTCTACGCGCGCACATGAGGCGCTAAAAATAACCCATTCGCTAGAGACTCGATAATAGCTCGTGTGACGGCAAAGTAATCACGACAAAAACGAGCAGTTAAGTAAAGGTCCAGGTTGTGTTTTCTTTACCGAGCTTGCAGCAGAAAATGGCGTGAGTGGAATTAAGCAGAGAAATAACCGACTGTGTTGAAAATTCCGGAGTGTTCATGTGCCCCATTCTTCAGTAGCCTATATATACACGACGTGTACATATTGCACGAGTGCACATAATATAATGCGCATGATCAGTGCTCTGCAAAAATGGTAAATGAACTCATTTGCGCCGCGATGATTGGTCAATGGGCGTTGCATTTAATCTGCATTTGCAAAAACATATTTTTTATGTTAAACACACTTATACGCCTTTAGCGTTTTCTTCTTTGTAACTTTTGCTGTAGACATCGCGAATAGAACGGTGCATGACGAATCTGCTTCGGTAGCCCAAAGGGCGACAAAAGAAAAATGCAAACAATTTAACATTTTTTTGATTGAAAAACATGTTGAAAGCGGGGATTTTCAGCACAGAGAAGCTTTATGCAGTCATGCATAACGAAGCTGTTATTTGAATTTTTCGATGTCAACTTAGTTTAATCAAAATTTGAAAATTTATTTTGTAATTAACAATTTGCGGTTTTTTGTTGCTCAGTAGCCTATCCATTGGCTCTATCATTCTATACGTCACTTCTTTAATGTCGTTATATCTGCCACATATACAAAAAGGTCTGATAACGAAGCGCAAAATTCTGTTTTGACCAATTTGCAATTAACCGTTAAGTTGGATTTATAAATCATATATACTCATTTTTCGGGCCGTAGTATACTTCGATCTTTGTATGATTAAAATGTAATTAATGTGGTGTACGTACTCTTTAGAAACGAAACGATACATAGAGGTTTTTGCACTTCATGAGAACGACAATACGTGACGCGCCGGGAATTTAATACACGCCGATGTATTATTTGCTTATCGATTTAAATAATCTTGAAAAGGAACTCAATAGGACTGAACAATTTCCAGGTGCGTTGAAAAGGACCTGAAGTGCATAATGCCCCGATACATTGTCATATGGTCGATCATTAGTCTGTTTGCTGCAGAAAATTTCCAAAGTGCAGTGTTCCAACAGTGGCTTAGTTCATTGACATATACATACAGAAAGTAATTAATTCGATCAAAAAGAAGTTTATTAAATAATGAAACTACAGACTTAGTATAATACTAAGTCTGTGATTTTACGGACTTAAATGTCTCCTCAAATTTGGTTATTCCTGTAAGTTTATTTTAACAACCGATAAAGCATTTACATACAGGCCTAAACAGAGTAACCCATATGCCTCCACTGTGTAACGCTGCCACCCACCAGTCTTTTGAATTGTCCTGTACCATGCAGCCACCCTCCAGGCAACGGCCTCGTTGAATGTTTTAACAGAACACTGTAGCGACTGAACGTTTTGATGACTTTTCTTGGTGATGGTCGCCAAGTTGTCGGCTAAAACGTCCGATGTAAAAACACAGGGATACGATTGGGTAATTTAAGTGTATATCACTATCATCTTGGCAACTAGCCAAAAGTGACATAGTCACTTTGGCCCTCTAGTCAACAAATGGTTGGTATACTGGGGTAAGTTCAAAGTTAAAAAAACAACCGGTTTTGTTGAATCTTCTTGCCATTTCAAGGTTTATTTTGTTGCCAGCTCAAAATATATTCAGCGTTTTTCGCGCAGTGCTTGAAAACTTGTTAGAAATCTGAGCGTGTCTTAGATTATCTGTGGAATCCCAACTTCCCGTGTCACAAGAATGAGGGATTTTCAGTAAAGGTACGTGCCACGTGGCTGTGACGCAAGATAAAAACAAATTGACCTCAATCAAACAAGAGTATGACGCACGTGTCATAACATGTAAGATTCTGCTCTCAGCAAAACGTACGGTTACTAATGATAGTGCGCTAAAGAATAAGTTAAATTCGTCTGCAACTGGCTAAGAATAATCTATTGGCAATTTTGCTCACAAATTACCAAATTTGCTGGTTTGTTTTTTTGAGGTTAAAGGTACCATCTGCCGAGGTGCGATTTAGAGCGCAAAAAGGCGCCCTTAAACTAGTGTACGAAAATATAGTACAAATTAAAGTAGAATATGTTACCCTTTACGAAAATTAATCGGGTGTCGCAAGCCTGGGCCGAGTTTTTTAAAAACCATAACTGCATGTATTTACAGGTCGATAGTTTCAATTACGGCCATCGTACACATACAGCAATTAACTGGGTGTCAGGACAACATTTACATTTTAAGCCAAATGTATCATTTTGTAAGATGAACTTTTTACGGATTCCTGAAAAAAAGGGCATAACATATTTAAAGTAGAATGTTGGTAAACTAGCCCGTAGAAATTTCAGTTATATAGGTGCAGCGATGCATCAGAATAAACCTTCAAAATCCATGTACGGTTTTTGTGTTGTGAATGGTACAAACAATTGTGTGGACGCATATTTTTAAACCACCTTTAGTTGCCAATTTCTTGGGCAGAAATAAATTCATGTGGTGTTTGTTACCATTGCTATCAACACTTGATTAAGTTTTTTGTTAACCCATGAGGTAAAAGTTTGGGTCATTACAAAATGATAGGCCTACAGTGCATGGGCCTTTAACAAATGACAGTACCCGGAAAACCAACGCCCTATCAAAGTCTGCAGTTATACATGTATTACTGTAGGTTAATGCCCTCGCTTTAAGTGCAAGATATTGGCAAGATTTTAAAAGCCGTAGCGATTGTTTTTTTTAAATCGTTTTGAAATGTCAACGTATTCGAGACGACAAAATGGCGTGTCGGCGTGCCCTTGCAAAGACCGAAGGGTTGTCCCTCCGCGTTAGTGATGCTATTAGAGCGTTATCCGACGACATTTTTGGCATTTTTGTTGAAGGTTTTAGATCGATATCAGCTAACAGCGATTGCTCATATCACGGCGGCCGGGGTATACGTGACTTGCAAGGCTATTAGCCCAGAGTGAAAAGTGCTGTCAAATTGACTTAACACAGGTTCTTGGATGTTTTCCTAATTTTAAAAATTGCTATCAATTGCAACGTAATTATACATACTGTAGCTTAACCTTCGGACGCACGAACGTACTGTTTTAAACAATCTTTTGTCCCTTTTTTTTATAATTATGCACCTAAACTAAACTTGTTTAAAGATAGTATACATGATTGGTAAACTGTTTTATCCCCCTGTGTGATTGAAGATATGCATGGTTAAAACCAACCTGAGCAAAAACCAGCTCCGTACTTCGTCTAACATTTGAGAAAACAGTCAAAAAAGGGTTTGCAGTCATTTCGCCCCAAAACCACTTCGCCTTGAATCATTTCGCCCTGAACCACGGCCTGTGCACGAAGTGGTTTTGGGGCGAAGTGGTTTTGGGGCGAAGTGGCATTTAGGCGATGTAGTGTTTGGACAAAGTAATTTGGGGCGAAATGGCACTTGGGTGAAGTGGTTTGGGGCGAAATGGCACTTGGGCGAAATGGTTTTGGGGCGAAATAATTTTACTCATTTCTCAAAGACAATAGCACTTCAGACAAAACCATTTCAGGGGAAGTTTTCTGTGGTCATCCTGTTTATATTGTGTAAGTTAGGCGTAAATCTGTGAACATTTCTGATTTTCGAGATTACCAATGATGTATACTGCCTTTAAAACACAGGCTGTCTATCAGGCGCCTATATGTTTGTGTATACCAAACAGACTGTCTGTGAGGCCAACTAATAAAACATACTTTGTATAAAAAATTAAATTCATCCCTTTGGCTTTAATCATAGGAAAACACCATCATGTTATTGTTCAAGATAAAAGTCCTCTCGTAGAAACACTTTGAGAAAGGATTGAGCTCACCCAACATGAATATTACGCCTAATATCCATGTACTGTTGAAAACAGTCTATATGTAAATTCTTCTTGAGGTACACTGTAGGGAAATAGTTGATAATGAATGTGTCAAAGCTGCCATCTTCAGTACACCCATTTAACGTCTCAGACAAGACCCGAGGCATGTTTACGCAATTATGACTATAGAAGTATATATTTCGGACAATACTGTTTCAACCAATGAACGGCTTCGGTTACCAACAATTAAAGGAGTGTGACCAGATCACTTTTTTTTACCCATAACTCCCCGGGACTTACCTTATGGGTCATGAGATTTTTATATCATAACATCCGTTATATTTTTCTGATTACGAAACTGAAACTCCCGCGCTTCTAGGCCGCATATTTCCGAGGATATCGTCGAAAATCCACCGATTATTTGTAAACTAATTTTCCAGTATCAACGTTTATCCACTGAAAGCCGACTCGATAGTTTTTTTCAATTTTTTACTGGAAATCGCGAATGTTTTCGGGTTTTTGGGACATGGGAGGTGTGTATGGGAGTTACTTGATAATATTGGTAAGTTACATCGAAAACTATTTTCCAGAAACTCTGGTCACGCTCCTTTAAAGCCAACTAATGGTTAAATCTGACAGACTGTTTTTATTTTGCACACAAATATATGGGTGCCTGCCAGACAGGTTGAGTTTGCTCTGGAATAAAAAGGTCAAGCTTTGGAGTTTGAAGAACTTTGGCCGAAAAACTTATAAGTAAATACAAAAACAGTAAAAGACTTCAAAACAGTACGTAAGTGCAGCGCAGGGTTAAGAGGGACTGAGGGAGGTTTCGCATTCAACTCGTTAAGCGTTGCCGCCATCTTTGATTTTTATTGACATAATTTTGGTACTTTCAGTGCAGCTTTTAGTCTACGGCATGCACGAAACATCCAGGCTCCTACGGGCAAGACCCATTAAACCACATTAAAATCTTATCTCTTGCAGCTATCTACATTGTATTTTCCGTCCTCTAAAACCATTGAAGTGCCCGCACTTCACACTTTAGCACGCGCCAAGGGGTAGAAACACGGCCTTCTGTAAACAAAAATCAATTAGGGGATGTGAAAATCGTTCGCTCTTAAACCGTGGAGTGCTACTTCTCCGCTTGAACTAAAATGGAGGGGGTAGTAATCACAAGAACCCAGCCCCAGTGGGGAAAAAAGAAGACAATTAGCCTTTTGCGTGTAACGCTTGCATAATGTCTGGTGCCCCGAATTCTTCACTTTCAAATTGGGTGCAGTTTAACAAAAGTCTCTTACTATGTTATTGTTGTTTTTGTTGCTTTGCCTATCAATCAACAGTGTGGTTGCTTTATACCAATCTCTCTATTAAACCATAGACCACGGTATTAATTCTGCACCTGCACACCTGACGCGTGCACCACATAGCAACAAAAAATAGTCTGGTCAAGTGATACCAAAATGTGCATGAGAAAGGAAATACGTCGTACACCAGACGCTATTCATGCAAAACAAATTGTTAAAATCCAAGATTTGGCGATTGTTGGCGACAAAATTCGTTCAAAACAGATTTAAACAAATGGTGGAAAAGTAGAAATAGGATTGTTTACACAAACGTTTCTTCAAAACGCGCCGTTTGGCAGTAATTTGATTTTTGGGGACCAAGTGTTCGGATCCAAAACTTGCTTGGTTTTACGAATTGAAAAAACTCCGGTGCGTTGAAAAGGACCTGAAGTACATACAAACCCCGATATATTGTCATATTGTTGATCATGATTGGCTTTTTGGCTACAGATACGTCTTAGTCCATTTGATTTATAGAGAGTATTTACTTCGGTCGATTCACACGTCTGTGACTGCATAAATTTGAAAGTCTCCTCAAATTTGGTTATTTCTAAAAGTTCATTTTAACAACTGATAAACAAAGCATTTAAACGCAGGCCTAAACAAAGTAACCCATACACTTCCACAGTGTAACACTGCCAAGGTCTTTTTAGTTGTCCGAGACCACCCTCCAGGTAACGGCCTCGTTGAATGTTTTAACAGAACACTATAGCGACTGAACGTTTCAATGACTTTTGGTGATGGTCGCCAAGCAGTTTTAGGAACGCCATTTTATTTCCAAATCGAATTTGTTCCTGTCATGTCGCAACTCTCAATATGCATCCACACAGTTAATAATCGTGAACTTTGTATGGAATATTACATCAGGTGTACATGGATTGTCTTGTATTTTGACAATACTGTCATTCGGAAACAACACTCAAAATGTAAAACCCATTGTGTGCATGAGAAAACTTGTCGGTCGATAACCGCGGGTAGTTAAGCTCTGATGAATTGCTTCTCCGGTAACGTGGTTTTTGTGAAGGATAAAACGAATGGGTGTTGGATGGCGACATGCCCCGGGGGGAGCCCACATCACGCCAAGTGACAAGACATTGATTTTCTCGGTAACATTATCCCATGCTGCTTTTGTATTGATTTACAAGGCTCAAATGGACACGTCGATCAACGCCAAACTATAAGCGTTTGCGAAATGGCCGGCTTCTTCTCAGGCTTAGGCGTCAATAACAGACTTAGGATATAATGGACTGGTTGGCGACTCACTGAATGAAACAACCCTCCGTCATTTTATTCCAGGCAAGACAATGCCTTGTCTACAGACTGGTTATACTAGTTTCACTTGCGTACATGTGTTGAGAGGAATGCAAGCCAGCGATTGCATGGACCGGGGAGCAGTCTAGGCAAAGCATGGTTTTGCCCGGAGTAAGATGGCCGACGCGTCGCTTCAATTCTCGCATAATCATTTGCTGTTGTACACCATCCATTGTATAGACAATATGCTCTTTGTTTATATCTAAAGCGCCCTCTGTTGAATATTGGTCGTCGTTATGCGCGCGCATTTTGTTTTGCATAAATTTGGTTTTGTAATCATGCCAAAGGTCACAAACTTCAGAGATGATTTGACATGCAACCTCATTCCTAAACCAAATTTATGTAAAACATGATGCGTGCGCATAACGCCGGGCGTGTTTTGGGTTTGTTGTGACGTCAGTGATGATTGTAAATCATAGGTCAGTGATGATTGTACATCATCATAAAATTAAACTGGGCTAAAAATAAAATGTAAAACAAAAGTTTTATTTTGTATATTATTGGAAAAAAAGCAAAGGCAATTATTTGAATTTGAAACCAAGTATCTTCAACCTAACATCGAGATACATAGATGGGTGGCGCCATTGGCAGCCAACAGCCAGAGATAACGTGGAATCCCCTTACTCATCACGAAAGATTGCGCATAACGTGCGTTACACAACACACTGGACCAAAGGCTTTATCCATTCCGAAGTTTGGAGTAATTAGCGCCTTGCTAAAGGGCACAGGTACCACCGGCCGGGTTTTGAACCCGCAACACCGAGTTTTCATTTAATGTCGCGGGTCAACGACTCAAATTACTCAGCTAAGGTATAGTTTTAAAATAAATGGATTTTAAATTCAAGCCTCTGTTCCAGGGATCTATTGCCGATACCCGATTCAAGATACTGCGAATCGTCGCTTGAATTAATGGAGCGAGAATCTTATTAAATTAAATTTGCTGGAAATTATAAAGCGCGAATCTTGATGAAATTCCAAGATTCCATTTTTAATCGGAAATTGTATGCCACGACACAATCATCTCGGGACTAAGCCATGTAAATGAGGCAACAAACAAACTGGGCCAATATTAATGAATATTAATGATTATATACCTCATGCGTAGATTCCAGTCATCTGATTGGTTAAAAGTGGGGGCATTGAATCGGCTAGACCCGGCGCGTATATGCCCACCGGGCAATAGTCTTTGCCATGCCCCGGGCATAGTCATTTAGCGGGTTCCAGACGCGCGCATTACATGTGTTAGCATAGCTATAGCTGTGCACCAACTATGCAGCTGTGCGCTTCACGTAAACATTCATCAGAACGGTAATGGCGGAATCTCGACGTCATTTTGTCGTCTGTCGTAGATGATGAAGTACTTAAGAAAGTAAGAGAAGTGGCCTACAGTAAAAACTGTGTCAGGTGAAATGTGCTACTAAAGTGCCAGGTGATTATGCTACAATGTTTGCTGTAAATATACAACTTTTCCGCCGTAGACCAGCTTCCGAAATCGAAACGCGAAGGACCACTGTCATGACTGTATGATGTCTCGTTACTTTTAACCAACCAGATGACAAAAATCTACACATTCGGTATATAAAACAAATATTGACTGCTGTTTATTCGGGTCATGGTTAAGATTATAGGCCCTCGGTGATCTCGAAGCCATGACTATGCCCCTCGGCTTCCGCCTCGGTGCATAGTCATGGATTCGAGATTACCTTGGGCCTATAATCTTAACCATGCCCCTCATTGCAGTCAATATTTGTATAATATTAAACGAAAGGAAAACCCAGAAACGAAACTGGACGACACCAAAGTATCTAAGCTTCCCCACACTGAATACAAATTGTCAAGATATCAACTATCAAATTTTCCTTCTGGCGTTTTCGCGTTGTTGTAGATCGTCGAAATTGATAGGGCGTGCTCCCTCAGGCGTGGCGGTGCGTCTGATCTGTGGCGTTTGACGCAACCTGATGCGGGGGGTCCCAGCCCATATTAATATCTGTCATGTTTAAGAGGTCTGCCGGCGTTAAAACGCTGTTACATTAATTGTAGGTCTATTTGCCAAGATTATACACGCGAAATCCACGTTCACGTCGTTTTTCGTTTGTGTCAGAAAAGCGGCCAATGTATAGATTTGTTTTATATAAAAGAGTCAAGTTATGCTCTGGCCGAAAGATCAAGGAGGCCGAGAGATGTAACAAATGCCATCGGTCAGTCACGTGTAAAGGATTGACTGCACCAGCCTCCATAAGAGCCGCTGGGGCAGTGTGCGCCACTCTACCTGAAATGCCTCCCTGAGCTTCTGCACTTCTAGGGCTATTTGGGAGAGGCGCAGATCCAGAGGTCAGCTCATCCACGCAGGGTCAATCAGGATGAATCACTTTTCAAACTGGTCCACTTGGACCTGGGAGAAATAACCGAAGCGGAACAGTGCCTAGTTATCTACACGTTCTCTGTATTCAACAAAAGTTTGTTCTGATTAAGAATTTCAGAAAAGTCCGTTTCTTGTTGGGGGAGAGTATACTTTTAGCGTTCCAGTGGTCTATGAACCGAACTATGAAGCCCCATTAAAGGCGTCGTCCCGAGGGGAAAAAACCCCAACAACTCGAAATATGATTTTTATTACGACTCGTTTAGAAATTTACCCAACCTTTTCTGTATCTACAGGGTGTCTATAAAAAAAGGAAACCCATCTTTAAATGCAAATTATCAGAAATCTGTGCAATATTGCAAAATGGGGTGCGTATGTAGTAAAGTCCAGACTGTCCTCTGTGCAATGGTACTAGGGACAGGGTAATTATGTAACTGTCATGCATGACTGAGCAAACATGGCCATTATGAAAGGTGGTGAAATCATCACTGTGACAGGTTAGCACTTCACTTGAAAGTGGGATAAGGGCAATGAAGTGATGAAAGAACGCATTTCTTTTCAAACCTTACCTTACTGATAAATTCAGGGGTGTGTGCCCTCGACATGCCCACCATTTCTCTCAATACACAGCTCACATCGTCTCCTCATGTCTTTGACTGCTCGTCTTATCATTCCATGGTAAGGTTTGGAAAAAAATGATGTGTTCTTTCATCACTTCATTGCCCTTATCCCACTTTCAAGTACTAACTTGTCACAGTGATGATTTCACCACCTTTCATAATGGCAATGCATGGTAGTTACATAATGACCCTGGTACCATTGAACAGAGGACAGTCTGGACTTTCCCTACATACACACCTCTTTTTGAAATATTGCACATATTTTTGATAATTTGCATTTAAAGATAGGTTTCCTTTTTGTATGGACACCTTGCAACATGCATGAAAGCGCATTGATGGATCAGTTGGATCTGAAATGCGCTATAAAAAAACTGCCCAACTGCCATGGGCCCCGACCCGAAAATCACAAAAACCTCCGTCAATGACATTATACAACACCCGCCCAATGACGTTTTTGGGATGATGGAACGTATAGATCAGATTTGAGCGATTACAAATCCCTGCAAGGTGGAATGTAATAAACAGGTCAACATCAACTACATGTTTACGGACTGTCTGTTATAATGAAGCTTGCGTTATATCGCGTTCGGAACAAGAAACAAACTTTTCAAAATACCATACCATATGCCATTGTATGTACGAAACTACCATTTACAAGTTGTAGACGCCTTAAAGATAGTATACATGATTGGTAAACTGTTACAAATAGTTTTACCCCCTGTGTGATTGAAGATATGCATGAATAAAACCAACCTGAGCAAAAACCAGCTCCGTACTTCGTCTAACTTTTGAAAAAACAGTCAAAAAAGGGTTTGCAGTCATTTCGCCCCAAAACCACTTCGCCCTGAACCATTTCGCCCTGAACCATTTCGTCCTGAACCACGGCCTGTGCATGAAGTGGTTTTGGGGTGAAGTGGCTTTTGGGCGAAGTAGAGTTTGGACGAAGTGGTTTGGGGCGAAATGACACTTGGGCGAAATGGTTTTGGGGCGAATTGAATTTTCGTCTCATGAGACGAAAACTAATTGTTTTACTCATTTCTCAAAGACTATAGCACTTCAGACAAAACCATTTCAGGGGAAGTTTTCTGCATGCTGTCATCATGTTTATATTGTGTAAGTTAGGCGTAAATCTATGAACATTTCTGATTTTCGAGATTACCAATGATGTATACTGCCTTTAAGCTGATGGTTCCCTGGCTATAGGCCTACTGCACGTAAAACGGAGTCATAATGGACTACTTAAGTATGACGTCAGTTGTTGTGGTAATTGGGTCTAAACATTCACTGGTAATCTGAGAAGTGCCGCCAAAAACGTGCGCGGGAATTTGTTTTTGTGTGTAACAGTTGCATATGGCTGGCGCCCCGAATTCTCCACTTTTAAACTGAGGTGCAGGTTAAAAAGCCATACTACGCTGTTATTGATACGCGGTGTACGCCAATACCAGCAACGAACAGTCTGGTTGCTTTATACCATGCTCTCCTACAGTGAACACGGTATTGTTTCTGCACTTCACACCTTCCGCGAGCACCACATATACACAGAGCAACAGAAATTTAGTCTGGTCAAGTTGATACTAAGTATGCATGTGAAGGGAAGTACGCCAGTACACTAGACGCTATTCATGTGAAACGTGCAACTATACGCTATTCATGTGAAAACGTGAAGTTTTTTTCCTGCAAGATTTAATTCATTAAAATAAAAGAAAAAATGTGCTTTGATTAGAAAAGGTCACACCACGCACGCAATGCTGCGACTGCATCCGTACATTATTTGCCAACACTTCACACATGAAGTGCATATTGCCAAATTGCGATTAGGTCCTGCATTTTGATCTAGATTTATGGGGTAAAAGTAATGGGAAACGATAACCGCAATCGTCTTAATGGCTATGCAAACATTACACATGAACACACGCACCACTCAAGCGGGCATCAGTTTGTTATAATGCTACCGGGATATTCCAAATTAACATTTTTAGAATTGAGGGGATTTGAGGCGATGGAAATGTCAAATGGGTTAATACTCTGGTGCTACCTAACAACGCAAGAACTAGGCACATTGTTTAATGTCAACAACAATTTCCTAACACGTTTTCTGCTTTAGCGGCGCCCGAAAAGGGCTTGCCATTTCGTAAAACCCCTTTTCTGTTGGAGCACTTGAGCGAGCCAAATTGGCGCCAGTTTCTTTCTCGCCATACTCAAAACAATTATTTTTAAAAAGAGCACACAGTTTAGGTGTCGTATAAAAGTAACTCAATCAGTGGGAATCAATAATTTTATATGGCAGTGATCAGCAAACCAAAATAAATGCATTTCTGAAAGTTTGCACTTAGACTTAGTTGAGGCAAAGCAATACTATTAAAGGGCCCCTTATTTAGGATTTTTATCAATGAAATCTATGCTTTAAAACCACTTTACTCAGTTAAAGTCATAAAAATCCTATTTGGAGCTTGCTTTGGGGGTTAAAACAAAGGTTTTTAGTTTTTATGCTAATGAAAATATGCATATTCATGACCAAGGTCACGACGTCACAAGAGGCAAACACAGGAAAATCACATTGAACTGTGCACAAAAGATTCCACTTTTTTCTCAATTTTCCTGAAACTTTTGTAATCCATGGCTGTTTGAGTTTGTTTTACATGTTGCCTGCTGTAAGAAATGACAAAACTGGGGGTAGAAACTGCAGCAATTTGCCACAAGTCCAACTTGAAGTCCTATGTTTTTTCTTAACTTTTCCCTTCTGTCTTCCTTATGTGATGCACTCAAAACAGCGCCCTCTGTCTGTGATTTATTGCAATGAAATCTTCAAAGTTGAAAAATGCCACCTTTTATTGATTTTACAATGCCACCTTTTATTGATTTTACATCCAAACGAACAATAGTATGTCTTGCTGAACAAGTAATCCGTAATTATGAAGCAAAGCTTAGGCACAAAGTTGTTTAGGATGCCATAGACCCTTTAAAGCCCTAAAGCCCCATACATCATTCACAATTACGGTACCCAACATTTTACTTCACGAGTTGACAAGAAAACCCGACTAAAATTGTTAACAAATAACATCTGATTTTCCCGTGTAAAATGTACCTTTATGGGAGAAATTGCCAACTGATGGTGCTATTTTAAAATCTTTTTAAAATGATTTTTTATTAACCATTTATTTAACACAAAAACCATGCATTGATTTTATATTACGTCATCTATGTGGCTGAAATTCATAAATGGCAGTTTATCAACGTAATGCCGTTGTTCCTGTTTTTAATTTTAAAAGTTGTCCGATCTTGTATGCTACCTTTAAGCTGGTGTATGGCAATGTCTTGCGACGAACAATGTTACAAAACACATACCACCACTAAAATGTGTGCGAATTCAATCTTCATTAAATGTACACAGTCGTATAGGTTGATGGCAAGCAAATAAAGGATCTAGATTCCAGAGTGCAACGGCGTTGCTTAGATACTACCCGAGACAAACATTGTTTTACTCTTAATGAAAGGATAATCTTTGTATACTCTGCTGTAGATTAACGATAATCACTCAATTATACACTGCAAAAACTGTGGTGTTAAATTAACACCAGTGGTGTTGTCTTATATAGATACCAAGGCTGGTGTTAAGTTTTAACACCACAAGTATTCGTTTTAACACCTAGGGTGTTAAAATTAATGCATTTATTCCTAGTGTAGCATTAAAACTAACACCTATGGTGTTAAATTTTAACACCAGTCTTGGTATCTATATGACAACACCACTGGTGTTAATTTAACACCACAGTTTTTGCAGTGTACGATAGAAATTAAGTGTGACGTCAGTATGCCAGAGTACCTGGGTCTAAACTTTCGCTGGTAACCTGAAATGTCCACTGTTAAAGCGCAGGTAAACAGATCACTGATAGGCCTATATTAAAGCAGACCCAGTATAACCTTACTAATACACAAAATATGACGTTTTCACTTTATTACTCTTAATTGAATTTGATGAGAGTTACGTGGATGTTGCCAATAATGACCTGACGGCTTGCCTCACGCACACCCAATTTCATAAAGCTGTTTAGCAGAAATATATTGCTTAATCCAAAATATATTTGCTTTGTAAAAATGGGTAAGCAGTCGAAATAATTGTATGTCAGCTTGTGTTTGTTGTTGTTAATTTTTATGGCATCTTCGGCAACTAGGCCCTTTATGCCATCAACTATACGGTTTTAGCTTTAACTATATACTTTATTATCAACTTGAGATGACGAAGAAGGAGTTTCCCCCAAATAAATCCCCCGGGGAAAACCCACGCGGTCAAGTAGGGATTGCAAACCCAATCCACATTGGATTCGAACCCGGGGACGCCAGAGGTGAAAGGCGAGGAAAGAAACACTACGCCAACCCGACCGCTCCCAATTTGGTTTTCAGCAAGAGTAGCAGAACGTCAGTCTTGTCACATACGATTTTGAGTGCTAAATTTAGGATTGAGCATTTCCCCCTGCTAAACAGCTGTATGAAATTGGCCCCTGGAAACAGTAGGTACGTTTGCTTAGCATACACCGATATACACGGAGGTTACACCGGGGAAACCTCTCGAAGATGCTAAATGAACGCCACGGGTTTTCGCTTGGAATTCTGGGAAACATGTAAAAACAAAACCTGCTGTCATTTGTCTTATATTCTTCAACATTACTGGTCATTTTTGTTATTATAGGCTACATTATTGGACATAGTGATACAGTACAGCTCCATTTTTGTTACACGTGTACAGTCATTACAGGTGCACACAACTAAATAGGCAGAGATCCGTGCGCCGAGCTTATTAGTATTTTGTATGCCCTAAAATTCTTCTTTATTAGAGAGAGAGTTGCTGGCTGAACAAGTGTGGTCTAGTGTAGAAATTGGCCAGCATCATCGGGATGTGGGGGAATTTTTTCCTCCAACTGTAAACATTTTGGACAATTAAGTTCGTAAAAGTGGCCCTATTTTGCCCAGTAGCGTAGGCCTATGTGACTTTTTTCCAAAATGGACGCTGGCAATTTTCACTCTTGCAGGGGTAGTTTTGTTTCAAGTGGAAATTAGGGAATAAAAGTGACGGATTACCCCCATAAAAATTAAACAGAATGAAAAAGATGAGACTTCAGTGAGTATTTTGGTTGTTGTCCCGAGACGTTGAGAGAGTTGTGAGTATTTTAAAATGATTATTGAAAATTGGGCATTTGGCATTGGTTCTTATGGGGGTCTGATTTAGTGGTGTGCACCCTTACGTGCCGACGAGTAGGTTATACACGGTGCGTTCACAAGGTATGGTGTATATATTATGAAGAAATCGTATGGATCGATGCAATAATTACCTTATTTCATAACAATAATCGAAAAGACCAATCAAAAGACAAAAAATTAAAACATTTTCATTTGGAAATAGAAAGTAAAATAAACAGTAAACCATCAGTATAAATTCACAGGCCATTCAAGCCCAACAGAATCCAGTGCGATAGTGTTTGTTTGCTAACAACCCGAGAATGGTAATGAAATCTCTCTCAATTCCGCTGAGCATTAAAAATGAGAATATAATTCACGTTCCGTGCATGAAAGGTCAGACGATGGGCTAAGTGCAACAACCTGTTGAATTTTTTGCAGGGTTGGATTTTTACCTTAAGAGCCAGAGATTGAACGTAGTACATCATTTGCAGTTACCTAAAATTTTACTTCACGAGTTGACAGGAAAAATCCCGACTAAAAGTGTTGATTGCAAAATATATTACAAACACCACATGATTTTTTCCCGTGTAAAATAGTAACAGAGCGGCCACAAGCGGCCTTAAGCCTATAAAGGCCTGTCTACACGAGCCAACATTTATTGGCCAACAAGGTCCAACATGTGTCTGTCGATGTCAGCCGACTGAAAGTTGGATGGTGTGGACGTCGCTCCAGACAACACCCAACATCATCCAACAAGTTGGTCCATGTTGAAACATGTTTCTATCGCCCGACTCTGTTGGAGCTTGTTGGAGAAACGGGCCAATAGCAGATTAGAACGCCTGTTATGTTATAGGCAGCAACCGAGTCGAGATATTATTGGAACATGTTGGTTAGCGCGGTCGAGCGCATCCATGTACCGCCCAAACAGTTCCAACTTCATGTTGGCCCTTGTTGGCCAACAAAGTTTACGGGCCTTAACGAGCGGCCGTAGTAGTGCAAGTGCCAAGCTTTCAATGCAAACGGCCATAAAGATTTTAAAAAGCACCTTCATCAGTTGGCAATTTCTCCCACCTCAAAGGTACCATTTTACACGGTGTGGTGTGTGTTATATATTGCTATCAACACTTTCATCGGGTTTCTCATGTAAACTCGTGATCATATGACGCAGACATTGTGAGTGTAAAACAGAGACGATACAAATAACTGCAGCACATCTGTGCTCTCATTGAATATACATTCTGGGGTGGATTGCAATAAATAAAGTTAGGACGTCCTAACCCCCAGGACGTCCTAACTCTGACATCACTAAGACATCATAGATAATTTTGTCTTGCAATAAAATTTTATGTTTCCTAACTTGTGTCCTGGGACACAAAAAATTTAAGACTCCTAATATGTGTCGTAAGTTATGCCTTCAGAAAATTGTTTTATATTTCCTGCTCAATTCCAAGAAAAAGAGCCTTGTGACTGGGATCAAACCGATCGTTTTTGATAGTTTGTCCGTCTTAAGCGGGCCTCCCACTGTGCGATTTTTGCCACGAAATTCTAACGATTAGGTACGATTTGTTACGATTGTGTATAGAGTCTATAGACAGTCTCTGGTAATCTCACCAAATCGTACCTAATCGTTGGAAATTCGTGACAAAAATCTTATAGTGGGAGGCTCGCTTTACACTCACTGAAAGGTGATTACGGTTCAAGCTCGGCCTATGTTAATTACGAAAGTTTTCTCAACGTCACCACCACGCATACGTACGTACGGCAGCAACGACCGGCTAGTAAAACAGGTAAAATGCGCATGCGCGACGGTATGCAAACACACCGGCTGCGATTAAAAAGCCGTTCACAACAGTAAAGACATACAAACGTTTATGTCTTAGCTAAGACGTCCTAAATTTTATATATTGCAAGACATTTTTAATGTGTCGTAGCCAATATGTCATAAATTCAGTTAGGACACATGATGTGTCTCAGATTAAAGACGGTTATATTGTAATCCACCCCAGGAAATGATCTTTGACTTTACGTCTTAACTTTTTCAAGATTGTTTTCTTCAGCATCCCTTGGGAAAGCAAAACAGTCAGTATCTGGGGTCTTCACCTGCTCCATTAGAAACTGCCAAGCACCTCCTCTTTATGCTTGGATCGGACAAAATTATAGCGATGCTTTGTGGTATCAGTGACGCCATTTTGTCCGTAAGTTTTGCGTATACAACTCCGTGCTTTCGCAGTGGAGGATCCAGGCTCATGAATACAATGGAAAAATTCGGCGTAACCCAGCGTATTCCTTTGTATTTCTGTATGAGCCTGGATCCACCACCGATTCCCAGGCAATACAAGAAAAGGTTGTACGCAGAACATCATTCTTTGTCCAATTTGCGGACAAAATGGCGGCGCCCAAACTAGCACCAGGCACCGCTACAATTGTCATAACAATATGCGACTTGCACTTACTCAGCACAATGTATTTTGTTTCAATACAGGTATCATAAAGATTGAAACCACTTTGTCCTTAAATCAACTCACAAATGTTTCTTCCACAGACATTGGAAAATTCATAATACCTAACCCTACCGCAAACACAAGAAATTGTCTGCAACGACATATACCGGCTTGGTTATAAATTTCCCCTCGAGGGAGGCAAAAAACAGGTGATTCATCATTTAGCGCGGTCCTTCATCCCTCGTAGTGTATCAGTACTAAAAAAAAGAAAAAGAAAAAAAGAAGACTATTTCTAAAGTGGCTGTCGACTAAATCAGCTTACATGTTAATAACAAGCTTTCCATGGGTCAAACCATCGCAGTCCTGGGATAAGGTGGAGACTTGTTAATATAGTTACGGCGGGGGTGAGTGTCGTGCGGCCGCATGCCGTAATGAATAAACTGCGGTGCGATTTGATGTATGTTCCCGTCCAAAACTGTCTTATCAGTCACCAAGGGTATTTTGTAAAAACGTTTCTTTGTTTTCTTACAAAAAGGTAAAGCAAATAAAAAAGCACAGAGCTCATCTGATGCGTCCACGCGTATTGTGTTTCGCTCGCTGTCGCGGCGACATTGTTTGAGCAAAATAAAAAGCAGTGTGTGTGGTGATGTTTATGGAGAACCGTATTTAATCCCAGTGATCAGACAATATTAATTACCTCTTCGTGACCTGGTCGGCGGGAAATTGATTTATTAATTAAAGACGTACAAAAAAGTCAATCTCGTTTTGCGATTTTCACATTCTGATGGAATGCGAGAAAATGTTTGGTTTTCAGAGTCCACGCTACGTGGCACATTTTAATTGTATCATTTGCATCATTTGCAGACTGGGGATTTTTTTTGTGTTTTAAAATACCATGAAATATTTGTCAACCAGACAGTTTCAAAATAACCATATCTTTACAGATTTTAAACCATGATGGTACACCATACCTTTTGAGAAGTGGCAATGTCATGATGTAAGTATAAGGGGAGTCGATAATGCATAGTTCCGACCTGTCAATCAAGCCGAACCCGCCGACCAATCACAACAGAGCTAGCAGACAGCGCCCACATAGGTCAAAGTGCATAGCATCACAAACAATCACGCGATTTTCTGCCCATATACAGTTTGTACATGTTGTATGCGCGAGTGACCGGGTGAATTTTCGTTTTCAATGTCGGGCGATTCGCTGTTCAAAGGCATTTTTATGAATATATGTCATCCCTGCATTACTAGCCCTTCGCTCAGTGTGTGCTACGGTAACTGTCGACCCTAAAACATAAATACCTTTGAGTTTTCTTCAATGAATCTGTGCTTTCCATGCCGAGTCCCGTTGCTTTGTACGTTGTGTCGCCATTTTTGTGCGATGGCTTGTGAGCACATAGCAACAGTATATAAGGGGCGGGGTTAACTGGGCAATCTCGGAACTATGCATTGTTTCAGTAAAGGCACATGCTCGTCAACAATGCGCGCGCGCCAAATTCGTGCCACGAAATACGCAGCTTCATGCCTTTGCTATGGAGCTGCGTATTTCGTGGCACGAATTTGGCGCGCGCGCATTGCTAACGAGCCTGTGCCTTTAATAGATATCAAAGTGGCAAATCAGCAAAAATGGTGTTACGCTTTTAATAGGACACTCCTCAGTTGACGCAAAAAGCTTTTTGAAACACACATGTATATAATAAATAAACTATTCCAGAATGAAATTTGCTCATATAAGCTTGGCCATAGAGCACTAAAGTGAAAACGTCACCCTTGTATGGTTATTGGGTATATACACTAAAACCAGTGAACTGTTTCCCTGCGCTTTAGCAATGGACGTCACACTTTAGTAGTCTATGCCCGATACACAAGACGTTTCATGAAACATGTATAAAAATGAACCTGGTCGTTATTGCTGAACAGACTGTGTTATTTTGAAACATGCCATTAGTTGTAACACGGGGTATGTTGAAACATTGATATTTTAGTACAGTTATAGTACAGGTTTTAAATAACCGCATACCATGTTTCAACTTACCCCACACCATGTTTCAACTTACCCCATATGAGGGTAAGTTGGAATGGCTGATATGATCATGTTCAAGGTGAATTATATGCAAAACCGATAATAAGTTAACATTTTATATAGGTTCCATTTGTAGCACACCTATGTATGCTTAAAGTGGTATGGTCGGTTTTGTTTCTTTGATAAATTCTGTTAGTGTTTTATAGACGATTTTGTGAAAATTGTTCCAACAGACTGTACCCCACTCCCCCACCTCAAAATTACGTGTTAGTTTTCAATTATCTCACTGATTCTGGAACTAAAATCGTTCAGCATTTCAAACACTGCAATATTAAAAACATATTATATGATTGGAAAACTTTTAAAAACAGGAACAACAGTATTATTAGTAACTAAAGAATAACTCAATAGACCTATGACATAATAACGTCACGCAATGTGCATTATGGGTGAAATGTGGGAACGAAATCTCTGCATCGCTAGTTTGCACAATTATTGCAGGGCCATTTTCGCCGCCTTTTGAGGCCTTAAAAGTTAAAACCATAGTTCCGGCGTCCGTCGTGGGCTTAAAACTCACACAGGCACAACTAAGTTGACACGAACCATTTTAGAAATTTACGATCTTTGTTTTTAACGGGTTTTTTTGGCCAGCGAAGCGGTTAGTAAAGTTTACAAAGTTACGTGCATAAAACGCTAGTCGCTATGCATGCAACGCACGCAAACTAGAGATGCAGAGATTTCGTCCCCACTTTTCACCCATAATGCACCGCAGTAAACATTGCGTGACGTCTTTACGTTTCAGGTCTATTCAATTTTTGTCCTTAAAACATTTACTGCTGTGTAGTTAACAGAGAACAAAATTGGGCGAATGAGGTATTAAAATAAGCGTAAATAAACCATTTTTATATGTTAAAATATTCTGAATACGGTCCACAGGTTTTAAGCTCTGAGCATATTTACAACGGCTTAGCTACTCGTTTAATTGTCGTAGAATGGATTAAGGGTTACAGCTATTGCACTCAAAATACCGACATATCAACATTTTATGTTCATGGATCACAGAGGAGCAATAAGAGCATGGTTACTTCTTGTCTAGCTCCTTAAATCCTAATTCACATGTAATTGGAAATCCGCGGGAATTTTGAACGTGTTCATAAAATTTGTTTGCGACAGCTGTGGTCGCCAAGGTTTTGAAATGTGCACCAAATTGTCTGCAGAATGTCTTCAGAATGTCTTCAGATTGTCTTGAGAATAAGGGGGCAAACATTCATAAAACAATCGCGAAATAGTCTTCAGAATGTCTTCAGAATGTCTTCAGAATGTCATCAGAATGTTATTAGACATTTATAAGACATTTTGAAGACTTTTTTGCATAATTCCCGCCCATTCTGCGCATGCGCAGTCAGTACTGCCATCTTGACAACATCAGACACGAGAGTACATGCCAAAACAAATATGTTGTATTTGATTCAGTGGGACTGCAACTCTGTTCGCGTACTTTGTCTTGAAACAGTCGCCAATTTCAAGTCTGCAAACAGTCTCGAACTATCGCAGCCCAGTGGTATACAGGCTTTACTTTCGTCACATTTGGCGTTTTGGTCTACATCTCTTTTGATACCAAATAATTAGAACACGGTTATCATATTTTTATCCAACCAAATCTCTGAACAAATTAACTTAAGCAAGCATATCGTATAACCTAGTTTATTTATTTTGTGGGCGGTTTGGGGCAATGAAATCTGATTCTTGCGGGTGCTCACAAAGAGTGCATCTTAACGTAATTATATCTTAGGCAAAAACTAGAGAGGCTTAACGTTTTCAATGATTTTGGACGGTATGAGCGGCCGAAATTCGAACCCTTTAGTAGCTATCGGAAATCCCACGCGAAGGTTGAATTTCAAGCACGCTGCTCAATAACCGGATTTTGCAGTTTAGCCTGACGAAATTAGCTAGAACGTTCGTTTTATTAGGTTTTGTAGGAATGCAGCTCAGAAAAAAATATACATTTTTTTAGTGCTATTAAAACGAATCTAGGACGCGAAGATGGAAACCAATTTTGACAATTGGGTTTTTCTTTCTCAAATGACACCATTATTTTCCTGAAATTAAACCGACTACCCTTGCGGCATTCTAATATTTGCCTAAATATCCCTTTAGTAATAAATACTTCTAGAACGTCGTTCGTTTTGAGTAGGCGTCTGTCAAGAGCCTTTGTGTCAATTTGTACCACATGTGTCCGCACCATTGTGTCCGGCCGTCTGTACCATTATGTCACGTCATTGATTCCGTTTGTACCATTGTATTCGTACCACTGTGTCCGTTTGTGCCATTGTGTCCGTACAATGGTTTCCGTACTTACCATTGTATCCGTACCATTGTGTCCCTTGGTGCCATTGTGTCCGCACCTTTGTGTCCGTTTGTGCCATTGTGTCCGCACCATTGTATCCGTACCATTTTTGGCGCAAAGCAGCCCGATAGGCCTACCCTGCATGGCTTCATTTACGGTATCGCTACACGGCGCTCATAATGCACCTGACTGTTTGTGTTGTTGGTGGCGCTGTTCCGTTAGACTAGCGATTTAGTCTGGTTCCGCTCCATCTATTCCACATACAACAATTGAATATTATAATTATTCGTAGTATGTGGAATTTGTGGAGCGAAAACCAGTCTACTTGCGATTGGTAACGGGTTCCCAGCTAGCTTAGCGCGGTGTAACACGGCAAATAAATAAGCATCAGCCAGTGTCTTCCACGAATCGCACGAGTTTGTTTCAATTGTCAGTTCAAAAATGGGTCATTAACAGTTATTTTCTAGTCGAAATACTGATCTTGTGTATTCGGATATTGTATAGGGAGGTTCCAATGTGAGTAGAAATTATGCCACAGCTATTAGCACCATTAAATATAGTCGGAAAAGCCAACTTTAGTCATATCAGTTCGATTTCGAATTCTGCTATAGAAGCGAAACAGCGCGATTTCAATTCGTGTCACTACTTACGATATACGTTAACTTACTCTCAAATCTTCACCTTAATATTTTGTATTTTTTGGTTTTGTTTTTGTTATGAATATTATTTTTGCGATTTATTTTATATGATTGTTAAGTTAGATCTAGATCAAATTTCCAGAAATCCTGGACATCACACGCTCCTTTAACCCTATGCCCATACTCATGCAGACAGAGTCTGTGTATCCATTCGCCTCTCGACTTTCAAGTAGAAAATTCAGCAACTTGTACAATTCAAAATGCCAAAGTGCATAATGGATGAAGAAAATGTAATGATGGAACAGACCACTGTGTTGACTAAGGACACTTGACAACAAGAGTGTCTGCATTTTTATCCAGCTAAGATCTTTCTAAATCCTGACGATCCCACGTGGCGTTTCTTGGGAGGAAAATAGATGTATCATGTACCGTCATAGTATAGGCTTGGACCTTACACCTGCAATCTCTCGAACGCAGCTTAGACACACTTGAACATTTTAAGAAGCTAAGTATTGTAGTGATTTATATTTGTCACACGCGACGCCTGAAATGGACCTTTGTTACTATACATGTATCGCCTTTAGCCGAGGCGTCCGCGGTGAGAATAAAGTTGCGCCCGGACTGCGGACTTAAAGGTAATTATACCCGAATATCTCCAGAATTCATGTGCATATTAATTTCTTAAATTTTCTTGAACAAAAACGAAACTGAAGATCACCAATTTAATAGGTTTTATGCTAACGAAATTATATGTACGCTGGCAAATGTATCAAATTGAAATTACAAGTACAATACACGCGATGCAATTTAGGCGACGGGAAATGCGCGACGCGAGATGCAAGATGCAAGATGCGATGTGGGGGGAGGGGGGCGGGGGTGGTGTGGGGTGACAACTATAAAGATACACATTTTTCCTGCACATGATACATAGCCTTTAAAAACTTCAACAATGTGAAATGTGCGATGCGAAATGCGCGATAAAAAAAGGCGCGATAAAAAAAAACGCGCGATAAAAAACGCGCGATGCGAAGTGCGCCATGCCAGATTTTGAAAACCATACTATTGCGATCAGCACTGATTTTTTTCTTGTAAAGTCATGAAGTAAAATTTTACAAATAATACATTTGGCCTTTAAACAATTTTCCGCATGCAACGTTATTTTCGCTGCGTTGCCTTGACCAAAGGCGATTTAGCAGGAAGCGCCAGGCCCCAAAGCTCAGAGCACGCGCTGAAGCGATGGAATAGCCTCCCCACGAGAACAGCAATCATGAAGTTCACTGTATTAATGCGCCGATCTGGGAGACGGACGTTCGGGAGCCGTGCCTGGCTCTGGGAGTTAGTTGGGGTTTCAAAAAGCCATATGTTACGGAATAATACTGTATGTTGAGCGCTAAAATTGTGACCTAGCCATAAAGGCAGTCGGTCCCGCCGCGGAAGCTTTTTGACGCATAAAAATGATTAATTTGCTCAATGCAGTGTGCTGCAAAACATATACAGTCATGTACAGTGTATATTGAGTCATATAAACGCGAAATACACAACATCCCTCACTGCAAACCTATTATGTTCGTTTTGTTAGGAGTAAACACTTTGAGACTGTAGTACCTAATTTATTTGTGGGAAATTTGTGGTCAAGTACATGCACTGGATTTAATTCAGCGCATCCGTGTAAATTTTGTTGATTTTGTTTACCCTTTGAGCAGCTTTCCCAATAGTCACACGCGGTTGATCCTTGCGACTGTTTTGAACACTTTGTTTGTTTTATGCGTATATGGCCTTCTTCGGTGGATGAAATGTTGTGGAAATGTTGAATAAAGATCCCCTGCATCTTATGGAAGTTGGACTTATCTGACACAGCTGTTGTTTGCATACAGGGCTGAGAAAGCATGGGTGATTGACTGTGCGGCATCACACACACACAATAATCAAGTTTTGTACACAGCTCCTTCTGCAGTTCGCTGTGGCTGAAGGGTGAACCCCGGATTAAAGGTGACTGCACAGGCTCAAACTAGAAGGGTCGATAGAGGAATACTTAGGGTTTGAGCTTTATCGGCCCCCAAAAAAAATTTGTAATAAAAAAAAAAAAATTTGTACTGGGACAACAGTACCTTGACTGCTCGGAGCGTTGCTAGCCTTTTGCATGTAACATTTGCATGATGGCTGGCGCTCCGATTTCTTTACTTTCAAATGGAGATGCGGTTTAAAAAGTCACACTATGCTGCTGTTGTTACGTGTTGCACGACACTGCCTAGCAAACAAGTATTGTTGCTTTATGACATTCTTTCCTACGATAAACACGGTATTGGTTCTGTACTTCACACCTGCCGCGTGCACCACATAGCAACACAAATTTAGTCTGGTCAATTGGATACTAAGTGTGCGTGTTAAAGGAAGTACGTCAGTACACCAGACACTGTTCATGTGAAACGTGCAAAGGCTAATTCCTAGAATAAGGGCATAACATATCTTAGCCCAAATGCCTCTGGTCGCACACATCTTATGTGTGACGGCCAGAGCGGTCGACCTTCCCCAGCGGCCGGATATTGTTGTAGCGAATTTGCTACATACTTTGAGCGAGATTTTCCTCTCACACAGGACAGAGATTTCCAAAGTTAGGGTACCTACACATAGAGGAACTCATACCTTTTTCCAAAACACATTCCTTTATCCTGAAATATTCATCCATCTGGCTAAGAGGCGACGATCATTCTGCAAGTTTCAGAAATATCGTTCTCCATGTCGTTTCAAAATGGCGGCGTATGGTACATACGTACACAATACACGTAGAACTTACAGAATGATCGTCGTCTCTTGGCCAGATGGATAAAGATTTCTGGATAAGGGAATTACATCTTTTGGAAAAAGGTATGAGTTTCTCTATGTGTAGGTACTCGAACTTTGGAAATCTCTGTCATGGGTGAGAGGATAATCTCGCTCAAAGTACGTAGCAAATTCGCTATAAAAAAATCCGGCTGCTGGGGAAGGTCGACCGCTCCCGACTGTCGACCCACGAAGTAAACTTTTTGGTCATTGCAGAAGTGGGTCTATAATGGTCACTTTTTTATGATCTCTTTCGAAATGACGTCCGTGTGCATGTTTGTCGATAGATTTAAAGACAGATTACATGAATGGAAAACTTTTAAAAACATGAACAGCATTACATAACTAAAGAATAATGTTGATAAACTGCCTTGTAGAAATTTCAGCCACATATGGCCTATACCATGCATTTTTTTTGTGTTGAATTAATGGTAATAAAAATCGCGTGCAAACGATTTAAAAAGCACCATCAGTTGGCAAATTTTCCTACAAAGGTATAATTTTTACACAGGAAAAAAAATCATGTGGTGTTTGTTCCCATTGTTAGGGCCTATATCAAACTTTTAGTAGGATTTTTCTTGTCAACTCGTCACATTTTGGGTAACTGCAAATGTTGTATCGGGGCTTTAGGACACGCTTATTGATAAACGCTTGGACAATATTGACGTCTCCGAGCATGTTTGTCGAAGCAGCCTGGATTTAATTCAGGGCCTCCGTGACTTCCTCGACTATTTTGATTTTAGATTAAATCTTCACTAGCGAAATTGTGTACACCAAGGTTAAGGCTTGCGAGATTTAGAGTGCCACGTGAATTCGCCTCAAAGCGACGAAATTACATAAAAAGAGTAGAAAGGGAGAACGCGGGGACGATTTTAGATTCTTTAGGCGTGCGCGTTGAAATGCCATACTGTTTAACAAAGGAAATTGCTCGGTTCGTCCAATGTATAGGATTCCAGACAGTGAATAATGTTTCATTAATTGCGTTGTTTCTTAACAAAAGGACTTTGTAAAACGCCATTTCACTTCAGGGAAATTAGCCCTTTGGGAGGTCTACATGCATAGCGTCTGATGTACTGACTCTCTTCCTTTCACATACAGGCGCCCAAAAAGGGAAATAATTCCATACCCTGCCACCACAGGCCCAAAATATAGCTAATAATTTAATATTCTTTAATGCTTTTTAATACTTTTTAATGATTTTTAAGGCCTTAAATTTAGAAAAAGGAATTTAAGACTTAAGGCGGATACACACTATCGCGGAAAAATCACACTGTGCCATTGGTTTGTACACAAACTGGTTTGCCGCTTGTGCGCGGCCTATCGCGACGCGCAAAACGTTTTGAGCTGGGTCAACGTTCAAATTTGTTGAACTTTGACCGCGGTGCGCTGACCTTTCCAACGCGCAGCCAATGAGGTATCAGAGAAGTTACCAGAGTGGAATTTTCTATTTTGGAATAATCGGCGACTGGGAGCTCATGCAATGCGGTGAGCGCAGCGCGAAAGTGTGATTTTTCCGCGATAGTGTGAATCCGCCTTTACTGTTAAGGGGCGTTCACATTATCGCGAAAAAAATCAAACTGCCGCACAGCGCTTACCGCAATGCATTTAGTTCCAATCGCCAAACTTTCCAAAATAGAAAATTCAACCCCGGTCACATTGGCTTCTCTGATACCTCATTGGCTGTGCGTTGGAAAGGTCAGCGCACCGCGGTCAAACTTCAACAAATTTGAACTTTGACCCAGCTCAAAACGTTTGGCGCGTTGCGACAGGGCGCGTTGCGACAGGCCGCGCACAAGCGGCAAACCAGTTTCCGTACAAACGTGGCACAGCCGCGCGCAAAGCCATTTTCCTGCGATAGTGTGAACTCCGCTTTAGCGTTGGAAATTGGTGTCCCGTTACGTTGTTAAAGGCAGATATCGTCAATGCGCGCGTGAGGCCAAATTCGTGCCACGAAATACGCAGGTCCATAGCAAAGGCATGGAGCTGCGTAATTCGTACGTGGCACGAATTTGGCCTCACGCGCGCATTGACGAGCCTCTGCCTTAAGAAGATTTTCTCAATTTATAAAAATTATTACATGTAGGCCTATACCAAAACACGTCGTCTAACCGTTTGTAAATTAGTTTATTTTATATATTGTACACAAAGGCTGCACTCTTTTTCAAGAGTTGGTATAACTTAAAGGCCCAGTGGATCATTTGCAATGACCCCAAAAAGTAATCGACGAGTTTACAGGGGAAAAGTTCTGAAAGTAAAGATTGAATTAATAGCAACTTCCCAATGAAAGGTTTTCGCTCAAAATGATATAATTTTACCAGAAAATAATCCGTAAAGATAAAATTATTTAGATCGTTTGCAAACGATTTACTTATTTTTTGTTCGCATCTACGCAGTCCAAAATGCATGGGCGCTGTGTACTGTGTGCGTGTTCCAACGCGATGCATTTTTATGGATCGCGCGCACACGCAGTATGTGCGCCACAGAGTGCATGACGCAAGCCACATAGTACCCGATCAACTGAGAACGAATATTTGAAACGCCCCGCCAAGGCCAGGAAAATGCATATGGATTTTTATGGGTTTTTTAAACGTGGTACATTTGACAAAGCTGAAATTTCTTCGGATGAGTTTGTTGATGTCTTTCTTATGATTTATAATGGTTTTATTCGCAGAATCGCTCAAAAACAGATCATCTACAGGGCCTTTAAGCCATTCATACAAATTCATCAAAATGTCACACTTTGGCTACGCTCCCGTTTGATGGAAAGACATTTCTTCATCGTCTTCTCTTCACATGTTTCTTCAGGCTTATGCATGCTATAGTGCCACTGGCGTTTTTGAGGAATCCTTAGTTGCAATACCAGACAAATAAAATTGAAATAATAAAACTGATTAAATGAAACGTGAAAAATCTCTATCACTGAATGTTCATTATGTGACGTCACGTGAGACGTCTGACAATCGTAATGAATGGTCACTAAGCGAGCACTCCGGAAAATCACTCCAAACCATCCGGGACATTTAATGATTTCTTCCCGCCAAAATGCGTAACGTGTAATGCATTTCATGTCCCTTTAGATCGAATGCTTCCGCGGTTTTTCGAGTCTTTGGCGATGCGTCATGCTCAAGAAATTGTCATCATTCCAAATCCATAACTAAAATGGAAGATTGATTTAATTTCTGATTCACTCAAGGGAAAACGAAATATTAAAGTAACCTAGTTTTATGCAACTTAGGTCCGTGTTGCAAATTCGATACTTCGGGGGGAAAAGAAAACCGAAGAGTTTAATTACCCCAGTCCTCGTCACATTTTCTTTTATCCATTCTGCTAAACATGCAATCTATGCTTGCTTGACCTGAACAAAAAACGTAATCCCATTTTCCTGTTTTGGGGTGCTGTGGCGGAGCGGTGTATTTAAAACCTGGGTTAGTTCCAAAGGTAGCGGGTTCGAATCCCGGTACGGCCCATCCATGGTGCGTGTACCTTTTATTATTATTAATATTATTGTTATTTATTTATTTTTCTTTCTGGTACTGAAACCAAGGATTCCTCAAAAGTGCCCCACCATCGCTCGTAAGCGTGAGGAAACCCATGAGGAGAATTAGAAACGGCCAGAGACACCGGAGAATCCCCTTGCTCTTCACGAAAGAATGCTCTGGGATCTTTAAAAGAGCGCTACCTAACACACTGGACCAACGGCTTTACACCCCTTCCGAAGGATGGAGCAAGTGTGTTTAAGTGCCTTGCTCAAGGGCACAGGTACCCCAGCCGGGTATCGAACCTGCAACCCCAAGTTTTCACCCAATTGCGAGTCAGTGACCCAAACTACTCGGTCACGGTACCCCACGGTACTCCACCTTTGAGCAAGGTACTTTGCCACGCAATGCTTCTCTCCGTCCAGGAGCTAAATGGGTACATGAGAGGGTATAGAGAATGTTGATGTGTTTGATTAGCCGTTGAGCGCCTAAGGCAGCCGGGGCTGTATACTCCCCGGGAGCTGAGATAGTATACGGATTTATTTAATGGAGCCTTATGATCAGGGGTAATGATTGTGTGGGCGCCTTGATTGGGGCTTCCCCTGATAAGCACGTATTATCATTAGCATTATCACAACACTAAACCAATGCATAGTTCCGAGATTGCTCAATTAACCCCGCCCCCTTGGATATTGTTGCTATGCCTCACATTCTATCGTCAAAATGTCCACACACGGTGCACAAACCAATGGGACTTTCAACGGAAAGCACAGATTCATTGGAGAAAACTCAAAGGTATTTATGTTTCAGGGTCGACAGTTACCGTAGCACGTACTTAGTAAAAGGCCAGTGATACAGAGATGTCATATATTCATAACAATTCGCTTTCTTACCTTTGAACAGCAAATTGCCCGGCCTTGAAACCAAAAATTCACCCGGAACACCGCATTGGCAGAAAATCGCGTGATGTTGGTTTGTGAGGCAATTCCCTTTTACCTATGTTGGCGCTGTCTGCTAGCCCTGTTGTGATTGGTCGGCGGGTTCAATTGATTGACAGGTCAGAACTATGCATTAGCTAAGGAGACTTGCTTTATTCGTTTTGAAAAGGAGCAAACCTTTTCTCGCCACTTGTAGTTTTTTCATTGTTACATTGTTAGGGAACTAAGACTTTCGAGGAAAAATTACGGTTGTAGAATAAGAAATATAAAACGGTTGAAAAACGCAATTTTCGGCTACTAGCTCTGTATAAAAACGCATCAACAATGCTATGTGTATGCGGATTGTGTATTTTGTCTCAACAAACAAATCACGCAACCCAGTATCAAAATTAGTGAATACATTTAGTTTATGTACATTAATTTACTTTCGATGTACTGTGTTTGGACGATGATTTATCATAATAATAATAATAATAATGAATATTTGTAATGCGCCGTTATCCATCAGAAAAATGCTCAGGGCGAAAGGCTTCGAGGGAAAAGGCTTCGAAGAAATAGTTATAACATCCTTTCGATTAAAAGAATCATTCAACACAACACATGCGCAAAGATTACATCACAGTTATACAAACGGGCCAATGAGGATTGAGATATCAAAAAAATGCCAGATTCGACGCCACCTGATTGGTTTTTAAAAAAATCAAAATGGCATTACCCGATACCTGACCATGCTAGCTTTAACATGGTCAGAAAACAAGCAATTATGTACACCTGTGGTGATATTAAATTTAATCTGGAGGTCATACTCGCTTCATTGTGACAATCCCGACACCTCAGTCGCCGTAATTAAATGAGTACCGCGTGTGGTAAACATCGCTGAAACGTCAACGCGTTGCTAAGGGGTTCCGTGGCCGAGTGGTTAGGGCCATTGACTCGCAATCATGGGTGAAAACTTGGGGTTGCGGGTTCGAATCCGGCTGCGGTACCTGTGCCCTTGGGCAAGGCACTCAACCACACTTGCTCCATCCTTCGGAAGGGATGTAAAGCCGTTGGTCCAGTGTGTTAGGTAATTGGTAACGCACTCTCAGAGCATTCTTTCGTAAAGAGCAAGGGGATTCCCCGGTGTCTCTGGCCATTTATAATTCTAATTCTTCATGGGTTTCCTCACGCTTACGAGTGACAGTGCAATGAGCACTATTGAGGAATCCTTGGTATGAATACCAGAAAGAAATAATAATAATAATAATAATCAGAAACAGTAAAAGAAATAAAAAAGGAGCTCTCATTTTCTTTTTTAGTTTTTCTACTCCTTAAAACTTGCGAAGGCACGTTGAATTAATTTGGATATACGGCGTGCGTTTAGTTTAGTTAAAGTCGTCAAATTAAAGGGAGAGACAACACCTGCAAAAGGTTTCCTGATTCAGTCGCCATCTTTTGCAGTTTGGAGCTCGGACTCGAGGGGGCGTGAGCATGGTCACAACAGATTTTTACAAACTTCACGGTGTTTGGGAGTCTGGAAACAAGGCATCAATCTTTACGTCACCCATGCCTTTCAAATTTTATAATATGGCACAGCACATGGTCGCGTTGGTTGCAAAGTTTATTAATTATGTTGCCGACGTTGAAAACAAGATCCCTGGAATCCCATGAGAGTTTATGCATCGGGCAAAACATGGGTAACATTTTCGATTAAATTTTTCGATAATTCCAAACAAGTGTTCCCCGCCCCCTTTAAAGGGGGAAATCAGAGTTTATTTCTCCTATTTTCACAAGGTATTGTATTGATCTTCGATTACTAGAGAGACAAATTCCAAATAAAAAATAAGAAAATTTACCTTCCATATTTATGCGAACAACAAACGGAAACATGTGACAGCTTTGACATCGACTGTTTTAAAAACGACCGTCTTGTTTGTGGCTCCGGCCTAGGCCCAATTTCATATAGCCGTTTAACAGCCCATTTTCCGTTAAGAGCGTCAGGCCATTTCATAGACATCGTTAACGGTAAGCAAAGCCAAATTTTGCTTAAGATAGTGACGCAACAATGGCGGTTTCAAACGCGCGCATGCTTAAGTGGCCGTGAAATAGCCTTAACGCTAGCACAACTTTTCTGCTACAGTAAGCACACGTTTTCAGCTAGCGCTTAAGCAGCTCTATAAAATTGGGCCCTGGTGTATCCCAGCAATATTTATGGATTAAGAAACATCTTGGGCCAATGCTAATTTGAACGTTCATCCCTCTTGAGCATATTTATTACCACCGAGAGAATTCACGAAGGTAAACTACACACAAAGGAAGACATCGAATTCAAAATACCGAGCCTGACCGTAAAACACCGAGCGTTTCGAAAACGGCCTATGTGGAATAGATTTTGCGCGTACGTCGACACTTCCAAACGTATCACGTGCATAGCTACCCCCTGGTTACTGCTATATTTGCATATAAATTGCCCGCCGATCCGGTACTTTTCATTGGAAAAATACTCCAAAATCATAAAGTGGATGGATCTAAAAAGGTAGGAGGCTTGTATTTTTATTCATAGACTATCGACTGGTTCAAATAAATCGTGATTTTTGGCGAGGCCTAGTCTTCGGACAGTACAAACTCTTTAAGAAAAACAGATGATTTATAAATGTGAACTCGTCACATGTCTTTTTTCGCCAAATTAATATAAGGGGCGGTGGGGTGCTTGCGTTTGTAATAAAGGAGTTTATTACAAACGTCAGGCTCCGGAAACTAACCATCAGTCGCCTTTCAGCCAAGCATGGGGCCCGTTCTGAGCTCTTTAATTGATTATAGGGCCATCAATTTCAAATTACAGTGACCTTGTCCGCACGTCCTTGTGGCGAAATTTCTACAACCGCACGATGTTATGTTTGCCGTCTTGCTTCGAAGTTATGCGCAAGAAATCAAGCACCATATGCAGTAATTGTGCATTTCGTTCTTTGCACTGTGGTACACATTCAGGTCTGTTTATGACTTTTCAGATGGAAATTGCTTACATCATTTTGGTAAACCATGAAATGACATGTGACATAATCCTGACGCCACTGTACACAACACCAGGGCCCAATTTCATAGAGCTGCTTAAGCGCTAGCTAAAAACGTGTGCTTACTGTAGCAGAAAAGTTGTGCTAACGTTAAGGCTATTACATGGCCGCGGCGTGCTTAAGCATGCGCGCGCTTGGAAACCGCCATTGTTGCGTCATTATCTTAAGCAAAATTTTGCTCTGCGGTTAAGGCAGGTTTTCAGTTGCTTACCGTTAACGATGTCTATGAAATAGCCTGACGCTCGGTTAACGGAAAATGGGCTGTTAAACGGCTCTATGAAATTGGGCCCTGTTGTTAAATTCGGTGATTGATTTGTGGGAAGTTTAACACGGAACAGTCCGAGTTAAAATGGACAGTGTTTTGCGAATTAAAAATATGTGACTGTATTGCTCGTCTTTCAAATTGTTTCCTTCCTCCATATAATATTACATGTAGGCACATAAGATAAGATAAGATAAGATTCTTTAATGTGTCCGCATTACAAAAATACAGAAATTTTTTCTCCATTGGCAATTAACAAACAACATACATCTCAACAATAAAAATATAAAAGATACACACCAATTGCACACTTTACCTGGTAAACTCGGTGTACACAGAACAAAATATTATTATCGTTTGACTAATGAGTTAAAGAAATATATTGAGTTTGGAACAAAAGACTGTCGAAAACGGAGTGTTTTTGTTTGTGGTGGACGAAGTCGAAAACCTGATCGATTATAAACAAAACAGTTAAAAAGTGGATGAGTTGGGTCTTTCATTATTGTGTTTAGTTTAGCAGCCATTTGTTTTTCTAAGTGTGTATCCAGGGAAGGCAAGACTGAGCCAATAACACGCTGAGCAATTTTCTTTATCCGTTCAATTTTCATCTTGTTCTGTTGAATAAGTGAGCCAAATGTGCATATGAGATTAAAGGTCAGCACACTTTGTATCAAGGACTGATAGAATAAGCACAAGATAGTACGGTCAACTTTGAATTTCTTAAGTTTCCTTAAAAAATACAAGCGTTGATTAGCTTTACTGTACACAGTTTCGGTGTTCCTAGTCCAGTTCAGTTTATCATCCACTACAGTACCAAGATACTTATATTCACTGACTCTTTGTACTATACGCTCATTGATAGTAAATGGTTCATAGGCCTGAACACCTCGCCGGAAATCAAAAATCATTTCCTTGGTCTTCTGTACATTAATCGAGAGATAGTGACGTTCACACCAATCAATGAAATTCATCACCTCGGTTACGTAATCAGTAGGGTCATTTTTCAAATACCCGGTAATCACTGTATCATCAGCGTATTTTATAATACTGCAATTGGAACTGGAACATAAACAGTCACTGGTGTAAAATGAGAATAACACAGGTGAGATGACACATCCCTGGGGGACACCAGTATTAATGGTTTTGACATTAGAACAAGTATCTCCCAATTTGACACACTGTGGCCTATCTTTTAGAAAAGCATGTATCCATCGAACGATTTTGTTTGAGATATCCATTGTCCTTAACTTTTGCACAAGAATGTGAGGTTGTATTGTATTAAAGGCACTAGAAAAATCAATAAACAAAGACCTAGCATATGTTTTGGGTAAATCCAAGTGGCTGTGGAGCTTATGGAGATAGACGAGCACTGCATCATCAACTCCTCTGCCTTGCCTATATATATGCAAATTGAAAAGTATCCAAGAAGGAGCCAGCCTGGCTGATGAGACACTTCAAAACTAATTTTTCCAGACATTTCATAATGTTAGACGTTAATGCAATTGGCCGATAATCATTTAACACATGTGGGCTTGTTCCGTTTTGGCACTGGAACTATCAGTGCCATTTTCCAAGTTTTAGGGATGAGACCTTCATCCAGTGTCATTTGAAATATTCGTGTGAAAACATTGGCAAGTTGATGGCTACATGATTTTAAAATTCGGTTACTAATACCATCAGGTCCAGTGGCTTTATTTAACTTCAGTCCTGAGAACACTTTCCTAACATCAATTTCGTTAATAATAACATTGTCAGTCAACGATGCATTTGATAATGATTCTTCCAGTAAACTGTTCTCTGTAGTGAAGTCATGCAGATCATATCTACAGTAAAAATTGTTCAGTTCATCTGCGAAGTCCTTGGAGCATTCAAGCACCCGTGTTTTTGATTTGTGTCCCGTTATTGTTTGCATAGCTTGCCATGGTTTACAAAGTGTGAATAGCAGTTTTATTGCAATATGGATCTTTCCGTGGTAACATGGTACATTCTGTTCAGATGCTTTTCGTTCATCTCAAAATTAAAGAAATGTCTGTAAAGGAAATAACTTTTCTCAGATAACCGGAAGTCAGTTTAGGTGAAACAGTGTTTTATCAATTCATCTTTTTAAACTGTACTGCGTGTAAAATTATTACAACGATTTTTCTAACTTTAGCCAATGTCCCGTTTCCCCCCTTATCCCGGTTTAAAGGCAGGGCTTGTCAGCATTGCGCGCGCCAAATTCGTGCTACGAAATACGCAGCTCCATGTAGCAAAGGCATGGAGCTGCGTATATTTCGTGGCACGAATTTGGCGCGCGCAATGTGCCTTTAAGCAGTCGTTTTCCCCATACTGCAGGCTCGATTTTACATTGACAAGTAAATCTGAGTTAAAATGAAGATTTTCTCGGTTTGCTCCAAGGCAAACCCAGATTGTCTGGCAGGCCCTCATATTTTTGCATACAAAGCAAATACCATTCATTCCAAAGTCTTCTACCGCAGGAAATCATGTCATTGTTCCTATAGACAATTTGATGATTGTGCTCACCTAACATAAATATTACGCCCAATCCCAGTGGCGGATCCAGCCTCGTTAAAATACAGGAATACAATGAATTTCAGGGGGTCCGACCCAAGAATTCCACTTTATTCCTGTATTTTAATGAGGATGGATCCACCTCTGAATCCCCATGTACTGTTAAAAACAGTACATTGGTGCAACGATGCATTGATTTTGTATCAGTGCAGCGAAGGGCTATAGACTATATCGAATAGCTGCCATCTTAATTGTAGGGCAAATTTTATATTTAAATTGGTGATCAAAACGTGCAACCATGCATGTCTTCACGGAACAAAGAAACTGCCCTACAAGATGGCAGCTTTTCGACACGGTCTATAACATATGAGGGCGACAACAATAAAGTTAGACTTACCAGCAAGATACGATGCTTAAGTTCAAGTTTAGGTGTCCCGTGTCCAATTCAAAATCCTCGGCTACTTGCTGATCCAAGCACGGTCCGATGCGTCGCAAACGACGAAAGCTGAACTACGGCTGCCGTTGACGGACGAAAATCCACATTCAGTGTCGATCGTGTCCTTTAAATGGTGTTCAATTGAGCCAATTTACAAGGACAAGTTTGACATTACATGTACACAGATTGATCGATTGTCATTTTCAAGACTGATGTACGTTCTCGAGAAAACAAGGTTGTCGAAATGTCAATAAACCAGTATCCACACACGTGGGTAATCGGACACCCGAAGTGAACGGCGAGTACGCACGACTTGATTTGAACGATGGGCGTTCAAACTCGCAAATAAAACCACAATATTTTGTTTTCATCGTGGCACGCACACGTACACGGGGCGTATTAAAACGTCTCTACATGTTTTTACTACACACGCCGCGTCATGTACATTCACGGCTCGTTGCAGAAGCTTTTTAGGCTTGGTCCGAGGACTCAATTTTCCCCGTGGATTTCCTACTTCATTTCAGGACATCGGGACGGACTCTCGGTGCATGTACCGAGTAATCCCCTGTTCTCCACTCGATGACTTTTAAAGAAGGCTTGACTTCGGCCTACTGCTTTCGACTTCAGCCTTGTTTTATCCAGTTGTCGTGGCTATGCGAAAAAAAATATACATACGTGGCTACGTAAAAGCTTTCAATAAGCACAAAATTGGTGTCCCAAGGTACATGTATACTGTGTAAATGCTGACGGAGCTTTTCTGAGGCTCTTTGTGCACATCCGGGAACTCACACGATGCCCGTCTTGTACCCTTCTTCGTTTTTAAAAAAGGTGAATGGGTTGTGTAGCATTTGATTGTGATATGTGACAGATTGTTCGCCCATTGTGTCTCAAACATCCAAGGAATTTTAAAGGAATGGGAGACATTTGAGACGCCTGATGACAGCAAACAAACTGGTCCATTTCCACAGTGCGCATGCTCAGTATAACGTAGACAATGGGAAAAGGACCGGTTTGTTTGCTGCCACCAAGCGTCTCAAAGGTCTCCCATTCCTTTCAAGTTTTGGGGAGGGGGAGGTCATGGTGAGTTAACAAAAGGGAAGAGTGTGTTGATATATGGGGGTAGTAGGGGTATCCCTTTGTCACATATCGTGCTGGGTTTACCTACGCCCTTTTTATAACATGCACTCTTCCAGATATACAATGTAGATGACTATACGTTTACTGATCGCCACTCGATTTAATTTTTGCTTATATTTAAGGGGAAGTGATTTTAGGAGTGAAAAACAACAATAGAGCAGTTGGCCATGTATGCCAAGGACCTGGGTTCGAATCCCAGTCAGGGCACTGCAACTTTCTCGTGTTTCTAAATTCATCTCCAATTGTCAATCCTATCATATTTATACCTTAAATATAATAATATTAATTACCTCTACAGTGAGTGGGTTGGCATGGATTTGCTCCCCGCCCCCCACCCCCATGGAGGTAAGACCTTTCTTCGCGATAGGCCATCGGTGTAGCGAAATTGGTTGGCATGGATTTGCCTAACTGCATTGTTGGAAAAAGAGAGGCAAGCACGAGATTGTTGTGTTGCTCCGACGGGATGCCCAGATAGCTCAGTTGGTAGAGCAGTTGGCCATGTATGCCAAGGACCTGGGTTTTTGGAGAGTAATTACCAAACATGTAGACTACATTTAACTATAAAGGAAAATCTTAACTGAAAGAAATTGCATTTGATAGCAAAACTAAGCCGTAATTCCACTATTGCGCATGTAGGCCTCCACTTGTGGAAACAAAATGGCGTCATTTTATAACCGTCCATGTCGTAACTACGTGCATGGCCGCTGGTTGTTGACGGACAAAACAACTAAACGGGCGTCATTATTCTTTCCTATATGTGTAATGTAAACACAATGTTAAACGCATCCATATTTCAAGTATAAATGTTTATGTGGTATTCGTCACGACCTTTTGCATGCCTATACGGCAATAAAACCATGATTTACCGTGAATCTTCACAACAGATGATGTGTCTATATCACTTTTTCAGTGAAAAAAAAACAGATTGGTTTCAAATTATGGATTCTAAAATTGCCAGGGGAGAAGAAAAAAATCAGTAAAATGTTCATTTAATGCCAAATCAAGCTGTGCTTTTGCGACAATAACCAGACACACGTTGGTGACTGTCCTGAATTTCATAAATCGTCTTCGTCAGAAACACGGTTCGGTTAATGATTGCGAAAACACGGTCTTGATTTAAAGGAATTGTTCAGTTTTTATTTTTTTATTTATTTATTTTATTTTTTAGAAAATGGATTTCGTTCAACAATCACACAGAATACCTCGGTCCCTAATACTATCCATGGGAAGGAAACGGGTAATTTGCAATCTCCAAATTGAAAGCAAAAAGGTTGGTATAATCACTGTACTGCTTTATTGATCAGAACTGGATAAAACAAAACATCGGTAGTTTTTTGACGATCCTTGAAAATAGACGGATTGAGAGCACGACATTTCAGAATGGTATATAGGCTAATGAGAAAGACGTAACAAAATATACAGTTGAAGTCAGAAGTATAAATACATGTAGGCCTACACCACTACCAATATCACCCAAAATGGTAAACAGGACTACCCGAACCATTGCAAGGTGTACAAGCTATGTTTTTAAATACTGCATGCACGTGAGGAATTCTACAAAATCAAGACTTTAGTAAAGACTGTTACAAAAATGGTGTAAGCACACCAATTTTAACACTTGGTTGCATACAGTTGCATTTATACTTCTGACTTCAACTGTAGTAAAATTGGGGAAGGGGACTCAAAAATGTGATCTAGACACGCTCCTTTAATAAACTAAGCCGATACATGTTTAAAATGTTAAAATTATTCGTACAGAGTCGAAAGTTGCGATTGCGTGATCGGTTCCGAAGCTTCCCCGGCCGACGGGAAAGCCCACGGGATAGACCGTCTTGAACGCAATTTACATAAAGGAATTGAATTTTAGAATATTCAATCATTTCAGATGACGACCGTTAAAGCTCAACTAGGTATTTTAGAAGATTTATCCTGTATATGGGTCATTCCACGAGGTTGGGTACAAAAAGTGTGACATACCAGATCTTAAATATGAGTAACATTCCAGCCCTGGACAGCAACTTTAGTAAGTATATTCATTTCATAAAGAAACACATGTAACACTACAATAGAAGTATTTGTATCACATTGTAACAAAACTACAGACCTCCAAAATGTACTCGTATAGTGCTAAACATATGTGGTGTCCATGTTGCGCGCGTAGGTAAGACAAATATTTCATGATCATGATTATATTGGGACACCTAGCCATATTCAGTAGGCCTACAATAAATATTTCACCAGATAAATAATTCTCCAGTCTTTAAATAAAAGGACTTGTACCAACGCAACATGGACACCGCTTTTTTATTTATATAAATATATATATATTATATACCCAACCTCATGGAATGACCCATATAATATATCACACAGAGTTAAATACATGTAATAGAGTGTGCCTTACTGCATGTATTCCAGTGACCGTGGGCGTCGCCATTTCGGCTTAAAGGGGAATTACACCCAAGAAACAAATGAACAAGATTTAGCGTAACTAGTACATTATTTTTATGCAAAGATTTGACCCGCTGAAACTTGTGAAGTTCGTTTCCGCGTTCGGACACGAACTTCACAAGTTATGGGCACCGCCATTTTGTCCGGAAACTGGGCAAAGAATGACGTTTTCGCGGGAAAACTCCTTCCAGTGTACTCTTTTTGCAGTACTATACGGAGCTCTCAGAAGTGCCGTCCGACTTGTGAGATCCTGAGATAATTTATCGCAGGACGATGACATATTCAGTGCAAAATGTCGTCACCCCGTGATTTCTCAAGAAGACGACATCCAGAATGTAGGATAACAGAGAAAATTAGATTTTATGGTTTTATTAACCGATATACTAACATTACAGTATGGCTCAAAACTGTAACAGTATCACTTTACAAAATGTCCGAGACAGGATCACCGGTTAACTGACAACATACACCAAGCCTTTAGAATAATATTAGTCCAAAATGTCATTGCCTTTATATTTTCACATGTGTCAAGCCTTTTAGTATTAATTTGAACGGGCAAAGATAATATCTGTTTTCCGTAAAAATGACAGTTTTGGCAGGTAAACAAGGAAACCGGGCCAAAAAAGGCAATATTATACAGTAACCTTTATCTTCACTCGGATATTGCAAGAAATGCGATACTTTAAGCCGTTTCTTTGCTCACCGCGAATTCTCAATTTTGCACTCTGGGTTGGTAATGCAGTGTTTGGCCGTGTTTGTGCAGGTGATCGCACAGCTGAATTTATATTGGATCGCGATCCCCCTGCAAAAACTCAAGTTGCTGGAGGTAATACGTCGAGTCGGATAATGCGTTCTAAGAATAGCAAACACTCTAACATAAAACGTTCTTCTGCACACAAAGCGCCGGTGCTAAATTAAAGGAAGGGACAACACTTGCAAAGGGGTGCCTAAAACTCTGTACGCTTGGTGTAAGTCGCCATCTTTTGACACAACAGATTTTTACATACTTCACGGCGTATGGAGTCGGGAAACAAGGCATCAATCTTTACGTCATCCATGCAATCGTTGCATGGTTGACGTCATCATCCCTTTCAAAATTTCAAATATGGCGCAGCACACAGTTGCAGAGTTTATCATCAAAATTAATTGTGTTGCCGACGTTGAAAACAAGATTCTCTTATTCTCATGAAGGTTTATGCACCGGGCAATACATCGGTAATATTTCGATTAAAGACAGTCTCGACAGCAATGCGCGCGCGCCAAATTCGTGCCACGAAATACGCAGCTCCATGCCTTTGCTATGGAGCTGCGTATTTCGTGGCACGAATTTGGCGCGCACGCATTGCTAACGAGACTGTGCCTTTAATGCCCAAAATTCAAAAATCATTTTAAAATACCTATAACTGTCATAACCTCTCAAGACAGAGGAAAAACACTCCCTAAAGTCTTATCCAATTAATTACAATTCAATTGCAATTCAATTACAATTTAATTGCTGTCAAAGTTTTAATAACTAATTTCCACATGAAATAAAACCACCCCTGCGCTGTTTGCCTCTTGAGGGGGCTATAGGGATATCAATGGTCTACTATGGCCTTTTTCCAAATATCAACTTTGGCTCAGGCTCAGGCTCCATATAAACCACATGGAGACGGAGCCGGAGACGGAGACGAAACCGAGATTTAGAAAAGCCCCAGGTCTAATTCTATATAACGTTCGTGACCAATTGGGTCACTATTTAGATTTTAGGATAACTTGTGAAGTACCGTATCCACTCGTCCGTACACCTATCAATGTATCCTGTGAGTGACTTGGCCACGCGATGGATGCATACGGGCATGTCCTCCTGCTGGCCCACTACGAGCTGACAGAGCCATACCACGGCCCGGAAACTCCCCGAGCAGCTGATGGTGGGTGGGCCGGTGGTCGACATCGGAATCACCGGACTATAACCGGGAGAAGAAGTTAGGACAAATACCAAACAATGATATGCTATGCAACTACAATCTCTTAGTTATAAAACCCCCTTTGGCAGTTGTTTTTGGTGGTTAAAATCAAGATTTTTATCCAAATATGAATTTGCAAATTCATGAGCAAAGTTGTGATGTCACATGAGGCAAAAACAGGAAAACCACACTAACTATGAACAAAAGATTTAAAGATATACAGTCCGTGCGTTTTTGGTGTGGCACCTTGAAAAATAAAACGTTTTTTTGAATTGATATTTTCTAATACATAAAAGTTATTCGCTTTCAAATGAGACATCAACGAACAAGATCGACCAACGTTTAGTTATCGAACAAGTACTGTCAATATTTCGAATTATTGGCGGTCCGCTAATAATTCAAGGCGCATACTTACCCAAGTCTGACCTCCCTCAAGTCTTAGGCAAGTATGCCTTGCCCAAGTCTGACCTCCCTCAAGTCTGACACAGTGCGCCCTCCGGACCGGTGGCCTGACCAATCTGTTTTCTTCTGTTTCCTCTGTCTCGGAAAGTCTTCCGAGACAGAAGAAAAGAGATTTGACAGGCCACCAGTCCAGAGGGCGCGCTGAACGCACCGCACCACAGACTAAATAAGGGAAGTCAGACCTGGGCAAGTCTAGGCAAGGCGAAAAAACGGCCGTACAAAACGGCGTTTTTCACAGGCTGGGTTGTCGATGTCTAAAATACAAAATATTATGTTTTGTCGTTAAAATGAAGTAAATGCTTTAAAAATTCGTTCGGAGAAAAAAATCAAATTTGCTGAGAACCACGGACTGTATATCTTTAATTCCACTATTTTCGGTATCTTGCCGACACTTTTGTAACCTTTTGTAATCAATTTCTGACTTTTGTAACCGTTGGCTGTAGAATTTCCAGAATGTTTTAAAGTTGAAAAAATATATCTTTTGTTCATTTTATATAAAAAATTAACAGTATAGTAATGTCTTTTTAAAATACACATAATTACCCTATAAAAGTTTGTTTTACATTTGAACAAGATGGACATTTACTTACCCTAAATTACCCTGTAGGACGAACTCGATCGGATAGTGGTCGCTAATATCCTCAGTCTGTAATAATTAGCAATTAAGAAGTGTTAATATTTGGGAGAAATTCTCGTTATGAACTGAATCCAGCCTCTCCAAAACTAATCTCTCGAAAACCTCACAGTGGCGAGAAAAAGGTTTTGTTTTTTATTGGTTACCGTTTATCCACCTTGCTTTATCAATATCAAAGTCATGCAATTTCTAACCGATGACAAGAAACAACCAAATAAAGCCAAAACTAAAACAAACAAAACAACAGACAAAAATCATTCACCGTTTCGATGTCGAGACCGTATTTCTGGTCGAAGTAAAACGCCCCTGTCCGTTCTGGGTGGATATTGTCCAACAGCTCGTCTCCGGCTAGAACGAACCTTTGAAAAATAGTTGATAGATTACATGTTTGGAAACTGTTATAAAACCGGCCTTATTTCCACATGTGATTGAGGATGTGTATGATAAAAACCTCATCTATACGTTCCGATTAAACAATGAAAAAATTGTGTTCATGCTTTCAAGAAATTGTGCGCAGATTGTGCGGTAAATTTTGCCGACTGTCTGCATCACAAATTATGCCACCCTCTGCATCCGTTACGATCATATGGAAACCAGGTTTTTACCTGTCGTAAGTGCAGTCCGACTTGGCCACCGTGGTATCTATTTCATCTGAGATAATCCATCTGAATCGTTCGTCGGATCGCAACTGTGTTTTAAAAAGGGCGGTCTTGGACACGTACCCACAGTCCGCGTTGAAATCACCCGCAATGATGGCGTTCTGCAGGGGCAAGAACAAATTTTGACGCAGTGATTCTAGCTGTTTACAAAAAGAAAAAAACCTCAGCCACAGAATACATGGACAAGCTAGAATTAAAAACTGTTGTTTTTAAATTTTAGTTTTAAATACTCTATTAATTAAAGCAATATTATGTCTTTAGAGTATGTCTTTAAGGCATTATCTCAAAATTCCTATGGGGAAAGCATCAGGAAAAGCATCGGAAAAGCATCGGAAAAGCACCGAGAAAGCACCGAGAAAGCACCGAGAAAGCACCGAGAAAGCATCGGACAAGCACCGGGACAGCATCGAACAAGCACCGGGAAAGCATCGGACAAGCACCGGGAAAGCATCGGACAAGCACCGGACAAGCATCGGACAAGCACCGGACAAGCATCGGACAAGCACCGGACAAGCATCGGACAAGCACCGGGAAAGCATCGGACAAGCACCGGGACAGCATCGAACAAGCACCGGGACAGCATCGGACGAGCATCGGGACAGCATCGGACGAGCATCGGGACAGCATCGGACGAGCATCGGGACAGCATCGGGTAAGCATCGGGACAGCATCGGACGAGCATCGGACGAGCATCGGACGAGCATCGGGACAGCATCGGGTAAGCATCGGGACAGCATCGGACGAGCATCGGGACAGCACCGGGAGAGCATTTAGGTAAGTATCGAGAAAGCATTTGGGCAAGCATTTGGGCAAGCATTTGGGCAAGCATTTGGGCAAGCATTTGGGCAAGCATCGGGAAGTGCATCGGGAAGTGCATCGAGTTTACAAGCATTGGGGGTAAGCGTTGGAAAGCATCGGGTAAATAGCCGAATGTTTAGGGAATGTCTATAGGGTTAACCCTAACCCCTTGGTCCTTTGGAAAATCGTGTGCAAATTGGACGATTTGGTACCGTTAGGGTTTCAATTTGTTCACGATGAAGTGCGTCCTACCTTGTTACCCGATCTAGTCACGTAGTCCTCATATACGCTAATTAGATGGTCCAGTTCTTGCACTGCATCGCTCGGTTTGATGTGAACGCCTATCATAGCAAACCTGTCCACGGCTTCGATTTATTAAAACAAAAAACAAATGGATAAGGGGATGGATGAGGTGCACTACGAAACGTAGATTATTCGTTCCCCGCTCGTAATTGCCATAGGCTGAAAAACGAGGCTGTACATGATCAACGTCTCTTTTACGACGTAGTGAATTGCGATAATTTTTTACCACGACTTATTAATTATTTCGTGGAAACGAGATAATTATCTCGTGGCCACGACTTATTAACTCGTGGCCACGACGTATTATGTCGTGCAGGAACGAGATAATTATCTCGTGGAACGAGATAATTATCTCGTGGCCACGACTTATTAACTCGTTAGAACGACGTATTATATCGTGGGAACGAGATAATTATCTCGTGGGAACGAGATAATTATCTCGTGGCCACGACTTATTTTCTCGTGGCCACGACGTGTTATGTCGTGGGAACGAGATAATTATCTCGTGGCCACGCTTATCAAACGTCGAACTTTATAGCAAACTCTCAGTCGAACTTAAATACATCCAACATGGCGGATAGGTCTCGTGCACGTCACGGACCTTGTGCACGTGCGTTTTCCATTCTGTCCATTGTAAGTCGTCATATTTATTTGGTTGATGCGCTTGTTTGTTGGTTAGTTATTTCTTTGCTCGCATACGCGTTGCGAGCATGCCCATTCCTATTTGTGAACAAAATTGCGGGGATTGTGACGGCGCTTATAGCAGATAGAGTGGAAATTCCCTGAGATCTCAGGATGCCTTTATCCTTCTAGTTCTATCCTAGTTGGAATGGTTTATGATATTCACCAGTAGTCGGAGACTCGAAGTAAGCAACAAACGGTTCCCGCTCGAATTTATCCTCCGATTCGTCATCGTAGACGTAGCTCCAGAGCAGGGTAAGTCGACTTGGCCTGGGTAGTTTTGATGGAAATAAACAGTAAAATCACGGCTGATAAAGTAAATCGATGTGAAAGATCAAACCATCTATTTATCGTCAATAAATGCACGAATCAAATACAAATGGACGAATCAAATACAAGATGAAAAACAAATAATTATGGTCCTCATCAGGATTCAAACCCAAGACCTCTGGCTCTTCGGGAAGATGCTATACCAGCTGATCCATAAGGCACAACGGTAAACTCTCTCAGGTTCGATACTCGATGACCATATGAATTTCTTTCCCCCTATATATTGGTCTTTTCATTTCAAGGGTGATTATACACCATACCGATTGTTTGTAATACCATGCAGGTAGTCGTTTGGGCTCTCGCCCTTGGAGCCATCGCGGCATTGAAGGCATGCTTATGCCCGTGAGCCACCGAAGGTTTTAGAAGTTTTAGCCATCGAGGCTGGTCTTGTGTTTTCTATATTAGCATTATACTGACTTGGTTATATTTGTTTTTTGAATTTTGAGAAATTCAGCTCATTGTGTATGAAGACCCACGATCCCATGCTGTCTGAATAAATAATTCAAACTTATGTTATGTTCTGGGTGTTTATTTGGGTCTATGTATAATACCAAAATGTTTTTCATGCGTATGAGCGCAGCGAAGGAGCATGAAAATACAGAAATATACAATGGAATTCAGGGAGTCGGACCCCCTGAATTCCATTGTATTCCTGTATTTTAATGAGGCTGAATCCGGCACTGGTTTGCATAGAAGAACATTCTTACTTGTACATAAACGCATACTGCTCCTTGCTAGACGTCCTCCCAAGTCGCGTACTAAGTGCAAGTTCATACTTATCGTCCGATTCCCTGTATATAAAATAGTAAAAAAGATAAATTGAAATTAGTACGTCAACACTAGCAACAAATAATCGATACACTACTAATAAAGCCCGTCCGTTATATTGTCACACAGAAATATAATAATGTCATGTATTTTTGACAACGCCACTTCATTTGGCGTAAATTATCATTTCACTAATCATTTCAGTTGAGGAACGGTTAATGCGTATTTATATTCTCAGAATTATTTGACAAAACACTAGACTTACGCATTTACAATATCCAGTAGCATCTGGATGGCTGTTTGCGAGCTGTCTCGAATTTCTTGTATCAAAACCAAATCGTATCGCTGGAGAATCTGAAACGGCGGGGGAAAAAAAGAAGTAAATACCAATGAAAACAATTAGCCTTTTTGAAGTCTGGCGGACACAATAGGACGGCGCAGGAGGTATTAAAATTTTATCGCGATGCGATATTTTGTTGGGATCGAGGTGATATTTTGCTAATGGGAAGCGTATTTTACAGCAGCTCTGGAGTCGACATTTTGCTAGGAGGCGATATTTTGGCGGGAGGCGATATTTTGGCGGGAGGCGACATTTTGCAATTCAGGATTTCTTTTGCAAAAATGGGTTTTAGCAGTCAAAACCGTATGTGATGTGCAAATTACTGGTGCTCTGCTATTGTTGTTAAGAACACAAAGACATACAATTTTGACTGCTCAGCTAACCAGTTTTTGCAAACCGAATAATTTTTGCATTAATTGCAAAGAATATTTGCATTTTTTCTGCCAAAAGAAATTATGAAATTGGCCCCTGTAAGTTTACTTACTTTAACAAGCACCGCGACAACGTCCGGTTTGCTCATTTTAGAAACACCAAAAACTTGGACGTTGAACGCGCCAATCCGCAGTGATCCTTTGTCTTCAGTAGTCGACGTTCCTTCAGAAGTTGACGAAGACACACAGAGCAGACATACCATAGCCACGGCGCACAAAATAAGCCCGCATCGTTGATTGAAATTCATAGTTGGTCCCTTGGTTAATCACTGCTAAAACGAAGGATAAATACAAGCTGTTTCCGTGGATGGGTGGGACTTGCCTTTGCACACGTCTGGGAAAAATAGTTTTCTATTTCGAATCTATCTTCCGTTTTGTTTTTGTCACCAGAGTAAATTTATCACCAGATATTGAAAATAAATTGGTAAAAATAGTACGTATAACCAACTCTTAAAGGGCCCTTGAAATGGTATTTTTATCAATGAAATCTATGCTACGGAACTGCTCCATTCATTTACAGGCATAAAAGCCCTACTTGGAAGTTGTTTTAGGGGTTAAAATCAAGGTTTTTTTCATTTTTATGCTAATAAAAATGTACATATTCATGACCCAGGTTGTGATGTCACATTAGGCAAACACAAGAAAATATTATTCAACTATGCACAACAGATTTTCATAACTTTCTGAAACTTTTGTAACCCATGATTGTTTTGGGTTTGTTTTACATGTTGCATGCTGTAAGGCATGTGAAAACTAAGGCTGTAAACTGCAGTAATTTTCCACAATTCCAGTTTTAAATCTTATGTTTTTTCTTTGCTTTTCTGCTGTGTGTTCCTAAAGTGACATGCCCCAAACAGCGCCCTCTTTCTGTGAGTTTCTGTAAAGAAATTTTCAAAGTTGAAAAAGTAAGCCTTTTATTCATGGGGCATCAAAATTAACAGTAGTATTGTCTTTCTAAACAAGTAATCCTTCATATGCAGCAAAAACTGTATACGTTAAGCTCCTCGGCATTTCAGGGGCCCTTTAAAACATTGTGTACAAAACCTATGAGAATGGCTGAAAGTTTGTTTCTGTAAAAACATTATTTCCCCCTAAATTTCGGTTGTGCACGTATACAAAATCTGCATTGTCCTAAAATTTTAAAAATGGAAGACTTTTAAAAACGCGTGGTGGCAGCAAACAAATCGGTCCTTTTCGATTGTTTACGTCACGTTTGAGCTAAAGTGCGCATGCTCAATATGACGTAGATAATGGAAAAGAGCGGTTTGTTTGCTGCCACCAAGCGTCTCAAAAGTCTCATTGTCCAATGCAATCTTTTCACGAGAAAAACCGTTGAAGATTTTTGTTTGTTATATATATATATATATATATATAATGTGTGCACACGCATTCTTTTTTCACAAGAGCGCCCTCATGTGACCCAAATTAGTGGCTTTGGCTGTGGCTACGGCTGTTGCTATGCTGTTGCTATGGGCGGACAATGACAGTCCTTAGAAACAGCATAGCAACAGCCACAGCCAAAGCCACTATTTCGGATCCAGCCTAACATGGCATTATGGCTCCGTTGTCCGTTCAGGGAACCAACTTGACAGAGAACCAACTTGAATTGAACGATGCAAACCATGGCCCATGCTTCGCACAATCTCTTTAATGGACATAAACTCCTCAAGAAAGTTTGACTCTAGTTTGACTGACGAATTCTCTCTTGTTGCCAAATCATTTTCCTTGAATTTGGTATTATTGGAAAGCCATTTTATTATTCTTTACAATGATGTGTCATTTGTTCAATTAAGCAATTAGGGGGTGTGCAGCACAGCTGAATACGGGGAGGCGGGGGGTGGGGGGGGGGGGGGGGGGGGGGGTAAAGTGAAATGTCACAAAATTCACTGCTATTGTCATATACAGTGCATTCCCCTTTTGCTTGGGGGACGGGAATGTGTCAATACACTTGTTGACAATAGCAACGTATTTTGTGACATTTACACCCACCCAGCTGTGCTGCACATCCCCCAATTGCTCAATCGTAACAAATGGCACATCATCATAAAAAGGAATAACAGGGCTTTCCAATGATACCAAATTCAAGGAAAATGACTTGGTAACAAAAGAGAAATCGTCGGTCAAACTTGAGTTTCCGAACTATTTTTTTAGGAGTTTAGTTTACACAGTTTTTATTCTTTTAATTAGTGCCGTGCACAAGTTATTATCTTGCGGCCGCAAGTTTAATAGTAACATCCCCACCCTTTAAAAACACGCACCATTTCGTGAAATACATACCATGACACATATGGGTTGACCAGCCTAAAGGCTAAGGGGTTTGTTTTTATTCTACACATCCTCGGTCACACATGAGTCTTTCCACGGTAAAGGGGGCATTTTGGCAACACAGACCATATTTTCCAGAAAATACCTTTGTCTGGTCTCAAAATAACAGAAATTAGTTTCAGTTGTTCTGAAGAGATAATTTAGGCCCGAAAAGGGTTACAAATAGTGTGGCAACGTGCCTTTCTAAAAAACCCGTGTACAAATTTCCAATATACGCTCGTAACCGGGACGGCCTAAAATGTAACACAGGGGTATCCGTCCCGGTTACGAGCGTATTTTGGAAATTTGTACAAAGGGTTTTTAGAAAAGCATGTTGTCACACTATTTGTAATTTTTTTTGGGCCTAAGTTATCTCCTCTGATCTGAACAACTAAAACTTATTTCTTTTATTTTGTGACCAGACAAAGGTGTTCCTCGAAAATATGGTCTGTACTGTGTTGCCAAAATGCCCCCTTTACTGTGGAAAGACCCACATGCATGTAGATAACTTGAAACCACCTCACTTACCTATGTGGAGTTGTACCGATTGGCGGGCATCCGATACCTAACCTTGTCATAAACTATTTTGTACGTAAAATTAAGTGCACCTTTTTGTCAGCCCTGAACGTATGTAAATACACGTGTTGGTTCTCTCGCGGAGGTATAGAAAAGGAACCACTCAACCATTCCATGTGCCTTTGCAACTAATTGACAATACGGATCACTGACATGTATACACTGTATACATGTACTGGATAACTCCATAAAGCAACCGCCTTGACCGGTTTTGTTCAAGTCCGTCACTAGTTACACGAGTAACTACGCATCACACTCAGATGCTTTGTTGTCAACCAACTTTTTCAATAGCCTCGGGTGTGCACGCAAAGTACATGTAGGCCTATACCAGTACGATATGTGAAAGAGAGAATCCATTTCACCAACTACCCAGAAAACCTGAAAATACACTCGATCAAAAAAGTTCTGTCACCAGTAAGACATTTGTAGATATTTATTATGAAATTGGATTTAATGTAGGAAAATAATATATCAAATGTTAGCTGAACATATCACTCAAAGGAATAGAGCTCAACGGAGTCCATGATGGCCATCCTGAGATCTCAGGGAATTTCCACTCTGTACGCAAATATGTGGAGTGAGCCGGCTATTGTCTTGAGCCAACTCACGCCCGAGTCATTTTGATGTAATTTAATCAATTCGGTCATGTTATGCCGAAAATAAACAATTTCTATACTTTCCAGAAATTGTATTGAATGCCGTTCGTTCCGTGACAAAACCACCCGTCGCAATGCACCAGTATTTACTTCAAAAGAGCTTCATTGTGAGCCACAATTTCACCGTTTTTTCACAAAACAGGTAATAGATTGTTGTCATATTACATGAAGTGTTTTTCACGTTTGTATTTTGAATTACAAGGACAAAACAGGCATGATAAACATTCACTTCGTGTATTTTCCATTCAATACTGCACAGGCCGTTTTGTAAGTTTCTCAGGATGACGTCAAAACCCTGTTGATAAACAAACCAAATGACCTCGAGCGTTTCAGAATTTCGGGTGAAGAGGGTCGGAACTGCTTTGCGTTTTAAGCAAAAGCCTGTCGATTTTTTTTGTGAAAAACAAGTTGTCATGGTGTTGTAGACACATACACCTGCATGATAAACAGAAAAACTAAAAAATGTGGACGGGGGGATTCTAGCTGTTTAAGAAAAACGCTCTTATTTCTATGAGGATAGTCGAATTTTGGGATTTCTTTTTGTAATAAGCACAGTGACAATACAAGAAGTACATGTGTTTTAATCAAAACAATTAAAGTGAACAAATCTAAGATATATTTTCCTTTGTTGTTTTTGGCACGGACCTTATTACCATCTCCATATTATATAATTTGTCTATACAACACTGCTATTTTATCAACACAAGCAAACGTTTACAATTATTACAAACCATTTTACAAGAAGGAATAACAGGTAGTCGTGTTTCCCGAAGATTGTTACATAATGTGCACGGATTCCTGATAGGTAACAGACGGATTAGCGCCCTCAATGTAATGATTAACAAACTTACAAAATTTACCGCGAATTAGCGTGAAAAAAATCACATTTCCACTCATTAGAAAATATTATATTTTCAGTATGTTAATGAGCGATTTGTTATACACCAGCCAGTGTTGGAATGCATTCTATTGTAATTAGTTCTATAGGTCAGGCACAATAGACCGTGCTGCATTTCGCCGTAGCTCTGTGCACACAATTTTGAGGACTCAGGTAACCAAAATGGAGATCCACTTTTTGGTTACCTCAACCTGAGGCTGTGATTGGTCAATTCCAAAATTTACGCTGGAAGTGCGTGCCTGTATACGGCCGCCTAAAAGTAATGCCACATTTCTTGTTTGTAACATTTCTCGTTAAAGGTCATCCTACTATTGCAATTGGGCAAATTAAAGATACGTGTAAAAAAAATTGGATACACTACGCAGAATGGGCATAATGCACATTTAATGGAAAAATGTCACGCACAGAAAATGGAGGCAAAACTAATTCAATTTAAACACGTCCAAACATGCGCAGTTGCGTGTAGATTTGCTATACAGTCCCGCCTTCACGCTATGGCGCTTGCATGTTAGTGAGTCAAGCACCAGACTACCTGGCAAATCGAGCCGTTTCCAGGTGGTGCAAGCTGGTCCATAGTAACCGGCGCGAAAGTCTGTGCGGTACCTGGAATACCTCGCAGATTACTCTATGCATTTTTAAGCTGGACCGTCCCAAATTACATGTTAAATTGAACATGTTGAAACATGTAGTCATCGAGAATTGTCGTCAAAATAACGAAATAGAACTTGAAATCGATGTCAACTTTGAAAGCTGGAACGTTTACAAACTGCGATGATGCATTCAAGAAAGGAGATAAATGATTTTGGGTTACGTGACGGTTTGAAGTTGCTGATCAACATGTTCAATCAACATGGTCCAGCTTAGAGTAGGCCTAATGTGCGAGGTATTCCATGTACAGCACGGTTACCATGTGCCAGCGTGCACCCCCTAGAAATGGGGCCGATTTGCCAGATATAGTATGGTGCTTGAGTCACTCGTACGCGAGCGCCATATAGCGCGAAGGCGGGACTCTAGCATTTATGTAAATATAAGGCGAGACTCTGCAGGACTTATGCAAATCTATCACGCAACTAGGGCCAATTTCATAACGCTGTTTAGCAAAAAATTTGCTTAATCCAAAATTTGTTTGCTTCATAAAAATGGGTTTTTAGCAAAATCTTATGTGATGTGTATTACATTGACTGGTGTTCTGCTATTCTTGCTAAAAACACAAGTTGATATACAATTTTGACTATTAACCCATTTTTATAAAGCAAACAAATTTTGGATTAAAGTTGCATTGCCCGTGTTTGGGTGAAAGGATTAAACAAATTAATTTACACAAGCGAACGAATTTAGAAAGCTTACGTGTCTCTGTAACGAAAAATATCAAAAATTTAAATTTCCGACGTCGGGAATTGGAGATACAAGCCTTTTTCTTGAAACGTGCTTCACATGTTGTACATGTGCGCGTACGCTCATATGTACATAGTATGTGTACAATGTACACATGTACGCGCACATGTGCATTTACGTCATAACCCTGTCGATTAAATGACCTGCCAGCCATTTAATCATTTCTTGTTTTTAATCGACTGGCATTAATCCTTGACGGATTTTTACGTTCTTGGTACCAAATGAAAGCTGATAACTTTTTCTATTCTAGAAAAATACCTATTTAACTTTAAAAAAAAAATTGTACGCCCAAATCGGCCCAAACACGGGCAGTGCAACTTTAAGCAATTTTTTTTGCTAAACAGCTTTATGAAATTGGCCCCCGGTCTATTGCGCACCATTTAACTAGTAGAGTTTATACCAATGACGCTAGACTACCGAGTCAACTACTACTGACAATATCCCACTGGGCATTTGACCATTTGGCCTTCGGCCTCGGGAAATAGGACCCTCTTGTGGTCACTCACAGTCCATCGGGGCCCATAGACGTGCACTAGTGACCTCATTGCCAGTCCATATGTGTATACTATTTCCCATCAAACCATGTTGTATTTGTATACTAACATCTGTTGACCAGGAACGCGTAAACACACACCCACACCGCACTGCAAAAACGTCCCGAGTTCGAAGTCACGGCGGCCGTGTTCATCGGATCGGTGGCCCTGTGACGAATAACATGAAAGCCTTAATTCAGAATCCATGAATATATCACAATTCAAGTTGGCCGCAATAATGTGTGGTGATTTGCAGTTCATGTTTATAAATCGGATACTCACGAAAGATTTCCTCGGAGAAATAATTCCACTGGATAATGGTCGCTGACTTCTAGAGTCTGTTATGAGTATTGAGAAAAAGAGGTGATGTTATCAATGTAACAACTTTCTTTAAAGCCGGCCTGTACAGGATTTGCAATGTCCCAAAATGTTAATCAACCACACCGGAAACCTTACTCAAAGAGAAGATAATAATAAATAATAATAACTGTACTTATAGCGCCAAATTACCTGGGCCCAATTTCTTAGAGTTGTTTAACAGCCCGTTGTCCGTTAACCGAGCGTCAGGCTATTTCTTAGACATTGTTAACGGTAAGCAACTGAAAACCTGCCTTAACCGCAGAGCCAAATTTTGCTTAAAGGGCCCCTGAAATGGTGTTTTTATCAATGAAATCTGTGCTATGGAACTAGTCCATTAATTTACAATCATAAAAACCCTACTTGGAAGTTGTTTTGGGGGGTTAAAATCAAGGTTTTTGATTTTTATGCTAATGAAAATTTACATATGCATGAGCAAAGTGGTGATGTCACTTTAGGAAAACACAGGAAAATCTCAAAATTGCCTGTTGCAAACCATGAAAAATCTAAGACTGGAAACTGCAGCATTTGTCCACACTTCCAGTTTGAAGTCTTATGTTTTTTCTTTGCTTTTCTGCTGTGTGTTTCTAAAGTGACATGCCCCAAACAGCGGCCTCTTTCTGTGAGTTTATGTGAAGAAATTTTCAAAGTTGAAAAATGCCACTTTTTATTCAATGGGCATCAAAATGAACAGTAGTATTGTCTTTCTACACAAGTAATCCTTCATATGCAGTAAAAACTGTGCATAAAGTTATTGAGCATTTCAGGGCCCTTTAACGTTAGCACAACTTTTGTGCTACAGTATAAGCACACGTTTTCAGTTAGCGCTTAAGCAGCTCTATGAAATTGGGCCCTGAGGATGCAACGCGCCTACAAGAAGAAAGAAAAGAATAAGAGGGAAAGACAATTAACCAGCTATGGGGAAAAGATGTTTCTTAAGAGCAGATTTGAATGATGAAAGACTGTCTGAGTTCCTGATGTTATGGGGTAGATGAATCCATAGGCGGGGATCGGGAGCAGCAACCGGAAAGGCCCTGACCCCAGCATTTTTAAGAGACTTAGGGACAACCAGTATAGCAGCACCAGAAGAGCGGAGGGAATATGAATGGGTCTGGATATTCAGAAGAGAAGAGAGATAGCCTGGTGCTGAGTTATTAAGTGATTTGAAGGTGTTGACTAATGTGCGAAACTAAATACGTCGGTCGACTGGAAGCCAGTGAAGTTCTCTAAGCAGAGGAGATATATGTGTGTATGTGGATTTTTTGGAAGATAAGCCTGGCACATCTGTTTTGAAGTTTTTGCAGGCGGGATATTTCAGTCATGGGAATGCCATTGAGTAGCCAGCTGCGATAGTCTAACCTGGGTAGAATGAGAGCGCGTACTGCGTTATGACATGCATGGAAGACAACAAATCGCCTGATCCGACTAAGGTTGCGAATGTGCCAATTTAGGGAGCAACAGAGTTGAGTAACATGACCAGACATGTTCGTGTTGTGGTCAAAAACAGGGCCTAAATTTCTAACAGTGGGAGAAGGAAGTAGGCCTATTTCAATATCGTTGAGATGGAAAGTGAGATGTCGGAGAGATTTAAAATGAGCAGGAGAAGAGGCAATGAAATATTCTGTCTTGTCCGGGTTCGTCATGAGTTTGTTAGAGACCATCCAGGCTTCAAGATATTTGACACACTGCGAAAGTCGAAAAAGAGCGCAGATATAAGTGGTTCCAACTGTCCAATGCAATGATTCTGCCCGAGGTGATATATTTTTATAAGAAAACAATAATTGAAGATGAATGTATATAAATGTGTGTGCACGCACATTTTATTTACAAGGGCGCCCTCATGTGAACGAAGCCTGGGCCCCTGACTACCATGGTATCATGGCTCCGTTTTCTGTGCAGTATAGTCAGGGAACCAGCCTAAATAGGTAATGACTTTGCACAATTTCTTGAAAGCATGGACTCAGTTTTCATTGTTTTCTCGCTCGGAACATAGATGAGATAGTGAGCTGACTTTACACAGGTTTGTTTTTATCATATACATAGGATGATGCCAGGTTTTCTAGTCTCGATCACCAGTTGTTAAGTTAGAAGAAACACCAAGTGGCAACTGTCAGTTTTTTTAGACTGCAGAAAATTGCAGAAATTATACTACTTACTTCTTCCATGGTTAGATTGTACACAGTGTCAAAGTAGAATACTGCCGTCTTTGTTAGATCGATGTTGTCAAGAATGGCGCCACCAACGACGATCAACCTAAATACGATAACAAAACGTTTGCAGCTAGCTGGGGGTGCACCATCGATATGTATATATTTACACTGGATGAAGCAACGACGTCTAAAATTGAAGCCGCCGTCCGCCATTGTACCCCACCAAATACAATGCCTTGCCTAGACTGGTCATACTGTCTTCACTAGTCTACATCATGGTCTACATGTGTTAAGTGGAATGCAAGCGATTGCATAGACCGGGGAGCAGTCTAGGCCAAGCATTGTTCGTGGGGTACAATGACGGCCGGCGCATGGCTTCAATTCTCGTATAGCCAACTGCTATTGCATACTTCATCCAGTGTATATATATCGATGGGGTGCACCCAACTGAATCGTGCCCCAAAGGGCCATACTAGGAACCAATGTTAAATGTCCAAATTTCAAAAATAAAAAAATGCACTTAAAATTCCCCTAGTGCCTTGGAATAAAAAGCAAAATACTCATTGAAGTCTCATCTGTTAAATTCTGTTCAATTTTATGGGTGAGTCCGTCACTTTTATTCACTTAGTTTCCACTTGAAATAAAATCGCCCCTGCAAGAGTGAAAATTGCAAAACATACCAGCGTCCATTTTGGAAAAAGTCCCATACGCTGCTGGGCAAAATAGGGCCACCTTTACGAGCTAGATTGTCAAAAGTACTTATCCAGTTGACAGAAAAAAAGTGTTCCTTATTACGATGGTAGGCAGATTTTAGGCCTTTTTTTCGTGTGTTTTTTTTTTTACAAAAAATGATACAATAAGGCATATCTGATGGAGGTACGAAAACAAAATAATTAAGACCCCAAAATTTGACATTTTAGGAACTTTTAATTATTATTATTATTTTTTTATAATTTGTCATTTATTATTTTTTTTGTGGGCAGTGTACTAACCTATCATACGAACACTCCGACGCGGCCACTGTTGTGTCCATCCCGTCTCTGATAATCCAGTGAAAACGCTCGTCTGTCCAAATCCGCAGTCCTCGGAGTGCCCTCTGGGACACGTAGCGACAGTCCGCGTTAAAATCCCCTGCAATTATAGCATTCTAAAAAAAAAAAAAAAAAAAAAAGGTGTCGTATTTGCATCATAACAGCCTAAAAGCTCGTTTAGGTCTATTAAATTTAAAGTAATGAAACAAGAACACAGTAAACTCATAAAAACAGTTCTATAGAATTCTATAAAATATATCTTCAAAAATTCTACAGAAAAACATCTTACAGAGGTTTTATAAATTCTGAAGAAAATACAGAATGCCCACATTTTGGGTTCTATTACATTTCTAACGCTCTATAACTAGAGTGCAATTTTGTACAGCGATGCATACTCTATAGCAGTTCTATCCTCAGAAAACATCGATTTATCGTATAGAAAAATATAGATTTATGTTTTCTATAAACATATATCTTCTATACAATTCTATAAACATATATTTTCTATACAATTCTATAAACATATATCTTCTATACAATTCTATAAACATATATCTTCTATACAATTCTATAAATATATATCTTCTATACAATTCTATAAATATATATCTTCTATACAATTCTATAAATATATATACATCTTCTATACAATTCTATAAATATATATACATCTTCTATACAATTCTATAAACATATATCTTCTATACAATTCTATATAAACATATATCTTCTATACAATTCTATAAACATATATCTTCTATACAATTCTATAAATATATATCTTCTATACAATTCTATAAATATATATCTTCTATACAATTCTATAAATATATATCTTCTATACAATTCTATCCTCCTTAAACCCGTAATAGGGCGACCGGATGTGGGTAAAAAAGGCGTATTAGGGCGACCGACCGTATTAGGGCGACCGGCTACCGGTCGCCCTAATGATAAGTGCTTCAAAAACCATCTTTTTTAGGTCAAAAACCATTTTTATTAGGTTCTTAACCATTTTTATTAGGTCGCAATCCATTTTCGTCTAGTTCAAAAAACATGTTTATGAGAACTTTAAGTCGAGAAAATCGGTGTCAATTCACGACCTTTTTCCCGCCAAATTTGAAGATTTAGTGGTCTCTGTAAGCTCTCTACCCAAAACGGTCGCCCTAATACGGGAAAAACAATTATATATATAAATATATATCTTCTATACAATTCTACAAACATATATTTTCAGAACATTTATAAAAAACATCATACAGAGGTTTTTAGAAGTTCTGAAGAAAATATAGAATGGCCACATTTTTGGTTCTATTACATTTTAACGCTCTATATGGGGTGCACTTTTCTAAAGAGCAGTTCTATATAAACATTCTACAAATTATACACAAACCATTTGGGTTCTAGGGTTGAATTTGTCATAGTGATGAACGCTCTATAGCAGTTCTACATAAGCCAAAAAGATGTTTCTGTAGGGAATGTAGATTTCTACAGAGATCTGTATATCATACTATTGATTTCTATAGAAAATATATATTTGGGTTCTAATAACATTTTTATAACCTATATAAAGTGCAATTGTCTGAAGGAATGTACGCTCTATAGCAGTTCCATATAAAATGTCTACACAAAAAATATTTGGGTATTACTAACGCCTTTATAACCTTTATATAATGCAATGTTCTATAGAAATGTACGCTCTATAGCAGTCCTATACGTCCAAGGGATGTTTTATAAAGAAATTTAGTTTTCTATAGGGACTTGTCTATCATTCTATAAATTCCATAGAACATTTTTGTATGGGAAAGGCAACCAGTAAATTAACGCACCTTTAGCATGTTTTCTACTGGCAAAAGTCATTTTATCAATGTAAATTCTCATAAACATTTGTTCTCTGCGGACAAATTTAAAGAAACGAAACAAAAACAGTAATTCCATACAAAAAGTTATTCTACAATAATATATCTTAGGAAATTCTACAGAAAACCATTTTTCAGAGGTTTTTAATAGTTCTGGAGAAAATGTAGATTTGGGTTCCATTAATTTTCTATGACCACTATAGAGTGCAATTTTCTATGGCGATGCACGCTCTATAGCAGTTCTATATATATCTTCAGAAATTCTAGATAATTATAACTATATTCAAAAATTCTATAGAAAACATCCTATTGATGTCTTTAGAAGTTATACAAATATAGATTTAGGTTCTATTAATTTTAGGCCCATTATAACTTCCATATAGAGTGCAACTGTCCATAGCGCGGATGTTAACGCTCTATAGCAGTTCTACATGTATATAGTTCTATACAATATAATACATTCTATAGAAGTACAAAAGACGTTTCTATGAGAGAAATGTACTCTTCTGTAGGGCTCTGCACCTCATTCTATAGGTTTCTATACATCATTTAGAATTGTTTTTACTGACAAAAAGTCATTTTATCAATGTCAATTCTCATAAGCCTTTGTCAGTAGTTTTTTAATGAGAATCGATCAATGGAAAGTTATGAAAGAAAACGGTTTAATTTGCGTTTGGGGACACATACCTCATTTCCAGACCTATTTTTGTAATCTTCATAAACGTTGAAGAGATGGTCTAGTTCCTGCACTGCGTCACTCGGTTTGATGTGTACACCGATCATAGCGAATTTATCTACGGCTGAAAAATAAAATAAGAGATTATCTAAAATATCACCTACTAACTTTGATATGTTTTTCTAAATACATGTAGGCTACAAGGAATTTTGCAAGATGTTAATGTTTTGTAATCTGTTTTCCCACATAACCGATCAATCATTAAACATAATATTTGCCATATGAAAATGGCAAATATTATGAAAAGTATAATATACTTTTAATAAAAACTATATGGCAAATTTCTAGTAGTATCTTTTATTATACAGGGTGTATCAGAAAAAAAGTAGACACTCATAAAAATGTAGATGAAATGGAGATTGTATTATTTTTAGAAAATTGGCTCACACATATCGGTAGACATAGGTTTCAGGTCATCCAGTTCTATGGGCAGTAACAAAAACTTGGACTTCAGATGTCCTCATAAAAATGTCCAGTGATGTTAGGTCTGGTAATTTTGTGAAATGGACTTGGGAATGATCCCCTTAAGATCACCAGACCTAACACCACTGGTCTTGGTTTTTCTTATGGGGACATCTCCAATGTTTGTTACTGCCCATGGAACTGGATGACCTGGAAAGATGAACAAGAACCAAAGTCACCTTTCTCAGGCAGTACCATTGATTAGGCGTGCAATTGGTGTTAACGTCAACCGTGCAAAAATGTGTGCAGAAAAAGACAGTCACGTGGAGGACTGAGGGGCTAGCTAAACTTTCTGAAAAGCTGATAGCAGAGAAAGGACATGTCAAATTGACCTCTCATGCTCCTTGGTCCTGTTTTGCATTTTCCATTTTTGTGCGCAAGTTAATTTTAGCTTTGTTTACAAAACTAGCCCCTGTTCAGTCAGGCGTGAAATTCCAAACATGATGACGACGTTAATGAAAACATGAAACATATGTCTACCGATATTTGTGAGCAAATTTTCTAAATATAATAGTATTTTTATTTTATCTACAATTTTATGAGTGTCTACATTTTTCTGATACACCCTGTATTATCGCGATTCATTCATTTTTTTGTTTCTGCATAAAATGAATGTTATTTGCGGGACTTCAAAATACATTATGCGTTGCAAAGTGTAGGCCAACAAGAGTGAGTGTTGTCTGTAGTTATTGTTGTTTGAAATACCGCGGTAAAATTAACTTTACCAGTTGTAGGAGACTCGAAATATGCTACGAATGGTTCCCGCTCGAATCTATCGTGAGTGACGTCATCGTAGACATAATGCCAGAGTAGCTTCAGTCGACTCGGCCTGAAAAATGACGTAAAAGTTGGTGTTTTACGGACGAATTTAAAACCAAATGTTGAAGCTTTGTGTGCGTCAGGCGAATGTACAGTAGATAGTTTTTGTTATGCAGGGTACACAAACGAATAGGGCTCGGCTGGAAGACCAGATTTTCCGGGTTCGGCCTGGATGGTGAATGAACTCAACAGGTGACTATAGACCGTATCGAATAGCCACCATTTCGTGGGGCAGTTTCTTTGTTCCTTGAGGACAAGCATGGTTGCACATATTGTGCTTCCATTGTTGAACGGTCGATTGAGGATTACAATGAGTTTGACCGGAATTTGTCTAAAGATGTTTTATTCATTTAAAATGAAGGTTTAAAACAACACCATCTGGCCCTCAACTCAGTGCTTGAACCGTGGTTATACGCACTCTGTATAAGAATCGTTCCGTTTAGCTATACTCACTTGTAAATGAACGCATACTGTTCCTTGCTGATCGTCCTACCGAGACGAATACTTGTAACCATCTCGTACCTGTCAGTAACATTGCTATATAACGAGCCAAAAGAAAGATGGAAAAGATTTGTAGGAATAGAAAATGTAACACTGGAAACATTCTCTTATGAAAGGATTCGGGGTATTGCAAGGTGGAGGAAGTACTTCGGAGTCTGTAGTTTACTTGATTTTGACGAGGCACCATGAAATCACTCACAATCGTTAAAAGGTATAGTCTACTTGTTTGGTAATTACCCTCCAAAACAAATGATTATCTTTAAGCTTACTTGTTATCAAAATGTCGCCAGGGGTCGCCTAAAAAAATTCCCAAGTGGGACAGGCCTTTTACGGTAACTAGCCTATTGCATGTAACTATTTTGCATAATGACTAGCGCCCCGAATTTGTTACTTTCAAGATTTAGGTGTAGATTATAGAAAGTCACACACTACGCTGTTGTTGCTACATGGTGCAACGCCATTGCTAAGCAACCAACAATGTGGTTGCTTTATGCCATTCTCTCCTACGATAAACACGGTATTGATTATGCACTTCACACATGTCACGTGCACCACATAGCAACACAAATTAGTCTGGTCAATTGAATACTAAGTGTGCACGTGGAAGGAAGTACGTCAGTGCACCAGACGCTATTCATATGAAACATGCAAAAAGCTAATTCATAAACAACATTTTCATTTTACAAAGATTGTCACTCACGAGTTAAGAGTACTGAGAAGCGTTTGGATGGCCTCCATGGAACTATCTCGGATTTCCTGAACTAAAACTAAATCATAGCGCTGCAGAATCTGCAAGAAAATTCCATTCGAAAATACAACATTGAAACTTTTGATAAAAATGCTGTGCACGTTGCTGACGTGTGATCAAAATAAAGATATCCTATTGGCTTAGCGATGTGCGTATATGTCGCGCGTGTTCCCGATACGCCGACGCACCTCGCTGCACCAATGATGTTACCCGATGATTTTTCGATCACATATTTTTTGCAACCGCATAGGAAAGTGTACATGTACCGCGTTTTCCTACGTACTTCGAGAACTTACAGTACGCTGCGAGATTCATCCCCTTCCGGAGACCACGTATAGGAGCTAAAGCACGTGCAGCGACCGTTTTTTTCGGTACCATTTTGACTCCACGTCAAAATAAGCAGTTTCACCTATACCGATTCGGGGTCCACTTTAAAAATTCCTAAAATCCCATTTATTACCTGTGCGAAACGTTAAGCGGGCCTCCCACTGTGCGATTTTTGTCACGAATTTCCTATGATTGGGTACGATTGGGCACGATTGTGTGTAGAGTCTATAGGCAGTCTCCGATAATCGTACCAATTCGTAGGAAATTCGTGGCGAAAATCGCACAGTGGGAGGCCCGCTTTAATTGAGCAAAAAGTTCATCTGACCTTTTATCTCCGTTTCTGAGATAAACTGGTAACCCTGGTCGTCATATAAAAACCACGCAGCGCATCGCTGGTAGTCCGCAAGTGGCACAAATATTTTTGCGCGTGTATTGGACGAGAATACGGTGCATTATAGCCGTTTTCAGAGTACTTGATTCGGCTTCAGACGCGTCTTTGCAATTTTCTGTCATGGCCGTGTGTACTTTTTGTTTGGGTTTTTGTTGGTTGTTTTATCTACTCTCAACAGAAGTGAACGTTCGAGTTCAGATAACCAGATCATTATTTGGTTTAGCAACGTTAATATTTCTGAGATGCACCAAGCCTGAGCCTCTAATTCGTTTATACTTGCAAACTGGAAACGAAAGGTCAAACATTTTTATTTGTTTTTGACAAGCGTTTGGGCGCTTACAAACGCTGTACAGTAATTTAAAAGTGATAATTCAAAGAAGATCGTCACAACGTTAAATCCCCATATAGTCCCCCAGAAGTGTGACCCGCCGCGAGACTTACAACTATTGGCAGGGTTGGGGGTTGGGGGGGAGGGGGGGGGGGGGGGGGGGGGTTGGGGGGGGGGGGGTTGCGGGGGGGGGGGGGTGGGGGGGGGGGGGGGGGGGGTGTGGAGGGGTAGAGGGGGAGATATGCTTCCATAGGTTCGTATACAAATGTTAACCCACTAAGAAAATGAAACAATCTTCTGAGTTCAACTGGCATGCTATGGCGTCAATTTGCATTGAATGAAGTGAAGATTGACTTAGCATATGTATAAAGTCAATACAGGATAGTTTCTAGTGGTGTAATGCATAGTTCCGATTTTGCCCAGTTAACCCCGCCCCCTTGGACATTGTTGCTATGGCTCACACGCTATCGTCAAAAATGGCGACACACAACGCATGCACAAAGCAATGGGACTTCCAACGGAAAGCACAGATTCATTGAAGAAAACTCAAAGGTATTCATGTTTCAGGGTCAACAGTTATCTTAGAACACACTGAGTAAAGGGCCAGTAATACAGGGATGTCATATCATTACGAAATATAGCTTTCGTACCTTTGAACAACGAAACGACCGGCCTTGAAACCAAAAATTCACCCGGATCGTCGCATACAACACTGCACAAATTGTACGGGGCCGGCAGAACATATCGCGTGATCATGTTGTTGTGAGCGTACAGTGCACTTTGACCTATGTGGGTGACATCTGCTAGCTCTGTTGTGATTGGTCGGCGGGTATGGTTGATTGACAGGTCGGAACTATGCATTAGGCCTACATGTGCAAACACCGCGTGTGCTTCTTTGTATGCCCAAAGGTTCACACGCACCCCATCAAGTTGAAATAGGTGCCCTTTTTGAGGATTAAATTACCTTGACCAACACCTCTACAACGTGTGCTTTGCCAACTTTCTTTGCTCCAAAAATCTGGATGTTGAATGCTCCAATAAGAAGTGAGCCGTTGTACGAAGATTCATCAGAGGAGACTACTTCTTGTGGCGTTGGTAGCGCTACAACAATCAGAAGCCAGCAGCAGATGGGGAGGATGACCAGTAAATTTGTTGGATTTCTCCGTGTCATTTTGATCACACACGTGGCCTTGTGAGGGACTTCAGGTAATCTGTGAGAAAATTGTATGACGTCAAATTAAGGAACGTGTCCAGAACACATTTTCAGCGCCCAATTTTCCCATTGGTGTTGAGATTTTGATACCATACTATCTGTCCTATTTTTCTCATTACCGTTGTGAAATTTCGCGCTTGCTCTCAGTCCGGTTTTGTAAACTAATTTATCCGGTTTAACAGCGCAGTGATTCACACCAAACGTTTTGCTTCCACATCCAAATTGGAGATTGCAAATTTTCTGTTTTCTTCCCATGGAAAGTATTTTGGGGAGGTATTTTACATTGATTATCAAAGATGTATTGTCCGTGCGTTTTGGGTGTGGCACCTCGAAAAATAAAAGGTTTTTTGAATTTATATTTTTCTAGAAACATACAAGTTATTCGCTTTCAAATGAGACATCAACGAAAATATTCGACCAACGTTTAGTTATCGAACACTTACTGTCAATATTTCGAATTATTGGCGGTCCGCAAATAATTCATTTTTCACAGAGTTGCCGATATCTAAAATACAAAGTATGATGTTTTTTCGTAAAATAAACTGAGCTAATGCTTTAAAAATTCGTTCGGAGAAAAAAGATCGAATTTGCTGAGAACCGCGGACAATAAAACCTTAAAGGCACAGGCTCGTCAGCAATTCGCCCCCCTCCCCACCCCACCCCACCCCCCCCCCCCCCTAAATTCGTGCCACGAAATATGCAGCTCCACGCCTTTGCTATGGAGCTGCGTATTTCGTAGCACGAATTTGGCGCGCGTGCATTGCTGACGAGCCTGTGCTTTTAAGTTAGAACGAAACCATTTTCTGGAAAAATCCGAACAAGCTCTTTAAAAAGGACCCATGAATGACATGCTAAATAACGTTATGCCTAGTTTTTGCTGCATTATGATGGATTACTTGTTTAGCAAGACATTACTATTGTTCGCTTTGATGTAAAATCAATAAAAGGTAGCCTTTTTCAATTTTGAAGATTTCACTGCAGTAAATCACAGAAAGAGGGCGCTATTTGGGGTGCATCACTTCAGGAAGACACAAGGGAAAGTAAAGAAAAAAACATCAGACTTAATTATGCAAATTATTGCAGTTTCCACCCTCAGTTTTGTCATGGCTTACAACAGGAAACATGTAAAACAAAATCAAACAGCCATGGATTACACAAGTTCAGCAAGTTTGAGAAGAAAAAAATTGAATATTTTGTGTACAGGTGAATGTGATTTTCCTGTGTTTGTCTCTTGTGAACATTAGCATAAAAGCTAAAAACCTTTGTTTTAACCCCCGAAACAAGCTCCAAAAAGGATTTTTATGACTGTAACTGAGTAGAGTAGTTTCATAGCATTGATTTCATTGATAAAAATCCCTAATCATGGGCCCTATAAACTGCACGACAAAGCCCTTGGCAAATAATCATGTGCTATTCCTAAATAAATCAACAGAGCATTTCCGCATTGGCATTGTAATGTTTGATGTTTCAAAACGATGTGTGCATATAGTAGAAATTACATGCGTAATTATTATCCAATTAAGGACAAATATGAAGCATGATAGAGTGAAGAGCTGAGCAACTTACAAGTGCGTATTTTTCTACCAAAACGGCGATTTCCTTCCGCAAAGAACACAACGAATGTTGTACACGACGACTTGTAAAGGAGGCTACCTTATACAGCTGGTACCACGCTATATAGGTATGCGCGTAATGGTGCAATTTTACGATTGGTGACAGGTTACCAGCTACGCGATATTTGATGTGTGCGGAAGTGCGAAAATGATTCGGTCTAAAGTGTAGTTTTGATCGTTGAAAAATTAATAGAATTTATACGAAACCATGTCAGTAGGAGTTGAAACTAATGGTTAATCAAGGTTAAGTGTTCACTAAGTTGTAAATGAAATCAAAATGTCGAGATTAGCAGAGCTTTTTGACAGTGAAATTCCCGGTGGGCGGAAGGAGTTGCAGGACAGCCACGCCAATAAACCTTATCGACGTTCTCAATGCATTATGGGATTGGATGACAAAATTGCCCGGCCAAATGTGCATAAACCTATGAGGCGGACACCAACTAGGCAACTTTTTTACTCATTTTCACGAAAACCAAAAAGAGTTCAAGAATCAACCTCCCACCACTTTATCTTTGACACATATCAAACATACTGACAAACATGTCCCGAAACAGAAATGTTGCAAATGCGAGAAATCATCGGGGATTCCCTTCGTATCGGTAGTGCGAGTACCACGCTCGCAGCTCGGTATGCGCTATGCAACGCACGCCGTATCGGCACTGCGAGTCAGCAGGGTGGCCTGACGGACTCGCAGGCGTGTGTTGCATAGCGCATACCGAGCTGCGAGCGTGGTACTCGGACTACCGATACGAAGGGAATCCCCGATGATTTCTCGCATTTGCAACATATCTGTTTCGGGACATGTTTGTCAGTATGTTTGATATGTGTCAAAGATAAAGTAGTGGGAGGTTGATTCTTGAACTCTTTTTGGTTTTCGTGAAAATGAGTAAAAAAGTTGCCTAGTTGGTGTCCGCCTCATAGGTTTATGCACATTTGGCCGGGCAATTTTGTCATCCAATCCCATAATGCATTGAGAACGTCGATAAGGTTTATCTTTTGGATGTGGCATCGTACTGTGAAGATAACTATGTCAAGGCAAGTATTAAAAAAAAAAAATTAAAAAAAACCAAAACAGAAGTTCATTTTTGAGTTCAAGTACCAGAGAATTTCAAGAATACGGTTGTCGGACGCTTCGCCCCATTTCCACTTCGCCCCATGTCAGTTCGCCCCATACCACATCGCCCCATTACTACTTCGCCCCATTGCCACTTCGCCCCATTACTACTTCGCCCCATTGCCACTTCGCCCCATTACCACATCGCCCCATTACCACATCGCCCCATTACCACTTCGCCCCATTGCCACTTCGCCCCATCGCCACTTCGCCCCATTACCACTTCGCCCCACCTATGCTATTTAGCCGGCAGTCAGTAAAAAAAAAGGAAAAGAGTCTAATAACTAACCGTTTGTGGATTTTTTTCGTTGAGGTCTCATTTAAAAGTGAAGTCTCATTTGTTAGCGTCCACTTTTTGAATGATTCAGTCAGGGCAAGTTCTCACAGCTTTTAGCAAACTGTTTTCCTTTAGTCTATATGACACGATATAAACACCCCAGTGTAAATATGAATTTGGCAGTGAGAAAATTTCAACTGGCGAGGATGGTATTTTGATTTCCTGTATTTTTTCCTGAATGACTTTTTAACAACACTATAGGCCTACAGGACGTTTAGAAAACGGGCAAAAAAAGCGGATTAAAATTTGATTTCAGATTTTTATTTTTCGATTGCTTGCAAACTAAACAAAACAAAACAAAACTCTTTTCCTTTTTTTTAATGACTGCCGGCTAAATAGCATAGGTGGGGCGAAGTAGTAATGGGGCGAAGTGGCGATGGGGCGAAGTGGCGATGGGGCGAAGTGGCAATCGGACGAAGTGGCAATGGGGCGAAGTGGTAATGGGGCGATGTGGTAATGGGGCGAAGTGGCAATGGGGCGAAGTAGTAATGGGGCGAACTGACATGGGGCCAAGTGGAAATGGGGCGAAGCGTCCGACAACCCAAGAATACTTTGCAAAAATTGATCAAGTGGTTGCCATGTTCAGTTGTTTATGCTTGTTAGAGGCATAGGCTCGTCAGCAATGCGCGTGCGCCAAATTCGTGCCACGAAATACGCACTGCTCATAGCAAAGGCATGGAGCTGCGTATTTTGTGGCATGAATTTGGCGCACGCGCATTGCTAACGAGCCTGTGCCTTTAAAATATGTCCCTAATCCCTTTCCGTGTAAATCATCAAGGAAAGTGAATGCCGTTGCAACAGAAAATGTTATGTGATGTAAAGCGCCTAGTGGCGCTGTGCTCACATTATTTTTGGTTAATCCTAAACTGTTCATTAATAGAGTGACGGACCTGGCGACTATGCCGACATTTAGGCCAAACAAAATTAATGGTGCGTTTACGGTAACGACCTAAAACAAATCCAGGTAGGTAGGTAGGAATGTCTTTTTTTTTTACACTTCAGTTCATGCATTTGCGTGTTGTTTTGCAATATTTGAAACTCACAATTAACAATATTAAACATGTTTATGTACAAGTGTAGAAAATGTTATGTTCGTTGGAAATTATTGCAAATAGTGCTCATTTAAAATTATCAACTTGAAAATTGGCAATAAAAAGTTTGAGGTCGGCAATTTGGCCTTACAAATTCCAGGTAGGTCGGGTTACCGTAAACACACCATTTATTTTGTTTGGCCTTACGTTAGTATGTACGCATTAAGGTACACAAGCCGACAGGGTCTTGGTCTTGTACATTGTATACATAAATTTACGTTTGAAAGGAAGACCACACCCTAGTTGACGACATCCGCAATGAGAAGGCTAGGTTTATTCATTTTGTGGGCAAAAAAACACCCATTACAGTTTGGCACAAATACAAAAAAGAATCCTCTGAAATAGTCGACAGTTTCACAAATCTGTCTGGCAACAGGAACTAGGCCTACTTTTATTTGGAACTTAAATTTCACCATCGAACATAGACAGAATAATTCTGTCCCTACGAGATTTCCCGTAGGGACAGAAGGTACCTCTTTCATACAGTGGATTTTTGTCATTTTGCCTGGAAAATAGAATCACACCCAAAAATGTCCTCCTAGTTGTGTCCTGCAGTGGTTTCAGATGTCCATGATTGGAAAATGATTGAAAGAAAATACTTACAACACCGTTTTTGAAGCAAACATTTTCTCCCAAATGCAAACTGACCGACAGATTTCCATGTTGACGTGTTAATAATTCTGGAGTTGAGAACCAGCCGGAACCTAGCACGAAACCCGGGCCGGAATTTCGGCTGGCCGGATTTTGTACATATTGTTATTTTTACGGCTTCCGGAAATGCTCGAAAGGTCGATGGAAAGTTAGGCACAATTCTACACCCAGATGCCGCGCTTTTCAAATGATTTTGTAAAATCGTAAAAAGGAAAAATTCGATGTTTTTCCATGACCAAATCTTTCGGGGCGCTTATAAAATAAACTTGAGGATATTCTTTACCGATTAGAAGAAAAAAATTGTGGAATATTTCCTTTTTACGATTTTACAAAATCATCTAAAAAGCGCGGCATCTGTGCGTAGAATTGTGCCTAACTTTCCATCGACCTTTCGAGCATTTCCGGAAGCCGTAAAAATAACAATATGTACAAAATCCGGCCAGCCGAAATTCCAGCCCGGGTTTCGTGCTAGGTTCCGGCTGGTTCTCAACTCCAGAATTATTAACACGTCAACATGGAAATCTGTCGGTCAGTTTGCATTTGGGAGAAAATTTTTGCTTCAAAAACGGTGTTGTAAGTATTTCTTTCCAATCATTTTCCAATCATGGACATCTAAAACCACTGTAGGACACAACTAGGAGGAAATATTTGGGTGTGATTCTATTTTCCAGGCAAAATGACAAAAATCCACCTGATGAAAGGAAAGCTGACTGACTACATCGAACAAACATAAATTTTTAACAATATTTTTAAAAGATTCAAATTTTCAGGAAATATGTTTTACTTTCAGCTCTATTAAAATTTGTAAATTGCATAATGGGATTTTTTTCATATACATTGAACACGGATTTGGGTGAATTTATATATTGGAATCGATAGCTTATTCAATTCTAAGACATACTTCCCACTGACACTTCCGTCGCAAATGTTGCATTTAATTTCTGAGATAAATAAATGATAAAATTACTGCAAAGTAATGCACAAGAAGAAAACATGCTTTTTCTACAGGAAAGCAACATTTGCGACAAAAGTGCAAGTGGGAAGTATATCTTAAAATTACATTATGTGTTGATTCCAGGAGGTAATTTCCTTAAAATCTTTGTTCAATGTATACGAAAAAAATACCGCATAATGTTTACATGTTTTAGTGCATTTTTCATGATGTGCAACTTTAAGGGCAGCAAGAATCCGTTGTGAATGTGACCAGTATAAGTGTTCCTAGTGCCCACGTGATGACGACATGGATTTTCCAAGTGTTACCAGAAGTGCCAATCATCCAACAAAGTTGCGATGGAGCCAAATTTGTGAACGCCAACACTACAGTTAGAACAAATGCAGTAGTTCAAGTTGGATCATACTCGTAGCATAGGCTAATTATCCCACAAGGAAGTGATCTATAAAAAAATATTTATAATGATGAAACAGGAAATTGTTCAGAGAGATGTAAACTGAGGATAGGAATTGAGTAGTTGGTGATCATGGCTTCAGACAAAACATGAGGCTGGCTAATAATTTTCAAAAATGTTCCCAATCAAATATTTGGGCTTTTTTATCAAATCTGCATTTACTGATAAACGTACTTGATTTTGAAGAAAAATATCAATGATCAACTTCTCAACTCTGACCATAACAGTGTTCGAATTAGCACTGGTCTGTTGGCCAAATGACAGTTGAAATTGTCTCGGGCCAGTTGGAAAGCCTCCTTAAATGGTCCGGCTGGCCAGTTCAAATAAAACAGACCCATGCCGTAACTCACACATTGTTTTTAAAAAATGCATTAGCTAGGGTATTATCATACAGTGCCTTCTTTTAGAGAAAATTGAATGGAAAATGTACCAAATATTCCTTGTTTATTCATTCACATGTGGTTAATTCAAACAACTGGCTGTGAGTTAATAAACAAAAACAAAACAATTTGAACCAGGCCACTTGAAATGCTGATGGGCCAGTAAAGACTTTAGCCAACTGGCCCTGTTGGCCAATTGAAGAAAAAAAATTAAAGGCAAACACTGCATAACTTCTCATGATCTATCCTTCAGTAACTATCTATCTTTTAAATTTGTAATTGTTCTTTTTGCATGTGACAGGCTGCTAATAAAGCAGAAGCACTAGCGGAGACCAGGAACTATGCCACGCAGTCACTGGCAAGCGTTGCCTACCAGATTAACACCCTGGCTACTAGTATGCTGCAGATGTTGGACCTGCAGGGCGTACAGCTGGCTGATATGGAGTCTAGCATCAATCACATTGCAAGAGTAAGGCCATGTTTCATGTCACCATAGTGATGGGAGTCCCGTTCTCCCTGGTCCATTCACCATCACGTGCCAGTAGTTATTTTTGCTCTTTAAATGCGCACTTAGTGCATGAACACTTGGATCCGTGTGCATGCCAAATGCGCAAGCATAGTAGACTAATATCTGGCTATCCAGGAAATAGTTCACTATGCATTTGCTTTGCGGAGCATTTTTTGTCAGAACTACATTGTATGTACAAGCATCATTTGCCTGCAGTCATAGATTCCACAAACTGTGGAAAAAATATGTATAAGGTATGGTAAAACAAATATAACACGGTTTTGTAAGTAGACAAACTTGACTTTCGCCTCAGGAACTAGTTTGTCAACTTTCAATACCTTGGGGAGCGTCTATCAACTATCCACCCTCAAAACGTCTTACATTTGTATACTATTAAAGCGTGCGCCACGGCTATTTCCTCAATAAATACATGCAGTTTAATCAATGTGTGGTGCGAGTTGGATTTTTAGAACCTGGAAAAACTACAATAATAATTTCTTGCAAAATGAATTTGTTTTCAGAATGTGAGCATCCACAAAGAAAAAGTAGCTCGTCGAGAAATCGGTGTACTGACGACCAATAAAAATTGCCCACGTACCCACAAGATCATTGCACCGGCCAACCCGGAAAAACCCTTGAAGTACAAGTCGATGCCGATTGACTACAGCACGCTCGATGACACGGGCCACGGCATGAAGCTGAGTAACACATCGAAAGCGAGTCGCACTCCGGACATGTCGAAGCAGCGCACGGACTCCATCAGCAGCACGAGCACGCTGAGCAGTCAGGATAATAATTTTCCGATATACCAGCCGATTTCGGGGGCTAAGTTCGGATCCTGGGGGCGCACTACGAGGCGTCCGTCGGCACCGCCCAATGCGCCCGTTCTGCCGACTTCGTACGTCTCGGTCGGTAGGGAGCAAGAATCGCCGCAGTTTCCTAGACAGCAGCAAAGACCGCCGTCGTTAGCGTTCGGTCCGACCCCACCTCCCCCGCCAAGTCAGATGGGTGTAGGCATGCCTCCCGTCCTGCCCACTTTGTTGCCTGATCAACAGGGGTACCGTAAACCCGTCCCTGTGATGGCCCCGCCTCCGATGATGGCCCCGCCCCAGATGATGGCCCCGCTCCCAGTGGCACAGCCACCCCCTGTGCAAGCTGGGGGTGATATGGGAGGAATGAGGGGTGTACCGAGTCAAAGTCATAGAATGATGATGCCCCCTCCTCCCCCTCCCGATATGATGCCGACAGCCGTCATGCCTCCGCCCCCTCCTCCGGATGCAGGAGTTGAATGTAAGTACAGTCACATAGACCCCGTTCTCACTAAAGAAATCGCTTCATTCGACGAAGATTAGTTTATCATCATTAGTTAATGAAGCGTGCACTCATATCTCACCTAATGGAGATCGAACGAAGAGCGGTACCATTTGCATTAGACAACCAATATAATGAAGATTGTATGAAGCCGCGCCTCTCCCATCTTGTTACGTGTTAAATCACTTCGTCGAACGAATGGGGCATTCACATTTTGCTTCGTTAAATGAAGCGATTTATTTAGTCAAATGAAGTGATTCGAATCATGAGGCGTTCGTTCACATCAGGAAAACTCTTCGTCGAATCATCGTCAAAATATCGTTAAAAAACAGCGATTTCTCGAGTAAGAACAGTAATTACAAGATTTTTTTCTTGTGACCCCAGCCTCGGCCTCGGCCTCCTTGATTATTCAGTCAGAGCATAATTTGCATTTCTTTTTCTGAACTGTATGTATACATGTATGCAGGATTGACTCAACCCTTTTTTTTAACAATCCCCCTGTGTACGTTTTCCCCACCAGTGGCAGGTCTGCCCCCACCACCCCTGATGGATGACACACCTTACGATTCCAACATGGTGATGACCGATGAGGACATGCCCCCACCCCCGGAGTTTATCCAGACGGGTGAGGTGGATCTCATGGCTCCTGCTGAATATCTACAGAAAGGTGGGTTGTAGTTTTCTTAATGTATCATTAATCCATGTGTTTCAGCTACATGTATGAGCGTCTTTTTTGGGGGTCTGGGGGTGTAGGTGGGTTGTGGGGGGGTGAGGGTACGGGGCGTTATGCAGTATATATGTATGTCTCTGGGGCTGGAGACTTGATGACTAGTTTTTATTTCAAGTCGTAAATCAATATTATTTCCCAAGTGCAGTCACAAGTCATTTTCTCCCGAGTCAAGTCACAGGTCAAAAAACAAAACTGACTTGACGCCAAGCCAACAAGATAAGAGACCAGCTCTGCCCTGGTCTAATTCATGGGCTAATTCTGTATAACCGCCCCCAAGACACTCACACTTAGAACTGCATTAAATGTTTTTTGCCGATGTGGTGTGCAACGTCGTTTTCTTGTCTGTTTCTACTGAAGACAAAATACCGGTCTACATGCATCGGCACAGCTGGTGGTGCACTTGTAAACGTTTAATACTTAATGCTTTGGTGCTCATGTGCAGTATAAAAGGATTTGCAAAATTAGAGAATTAAAGGGCCCCCTTATTTCGGATTTTTATCAATGAAATATATGCTATAAAACCAATATACTCAGTTACATTAATAAAAATCCTATTTGGAGCTTGTTTTAGGTTTTTAGTTATGCTAATGCGAAATAGCGAATATGCATATTCATGACCAAGGTCATGATGTCACGAGAGGCAAACACAGGAAAATCACATTCAACTGTGCACAAAAGATTCCACCTTTTTCTCAAACGTCCTGGAATATTTGTAATCCATGACTGTTTGAGTTTGTTCTACACGTTCCCTGTTGTAAGCCATGACAAAACTGGGGGAGAAAACTGCAGCAATTTGTTACAATTCCAACTTGAAGTCTTATGTTTTTTCTTAACTTTTTTCTTAACTTTTCCCTTCTGTCTTCCTTACGTGATGCACTCCAAACAGCGTCCTCTGTCTGCGATTTATTGCAATGAAATCTTTAAAGTTGAAAAAGGCTAACTTTTATTGATTTTACATCCAAACGAACAATAGCATGTCTTGCTGAACAAGGAATCCATCATATGAAGCAAAGATTAGGCAAAAAGTTGTTTAGCATGTCATGGGCCCTTTAAATAATCGGATATTTCATTTCTCCCAACACTAATTATTACCCCTTGTCACTGGGCTCATTTTTTAACCACATGATGCCCGAGGACATGTAAATATGCCAACATTTCCGCATTTGTGTAGCGGAGGACTGTTATTTCATTTGTTACTGCGTTTTACGTCTACACGGAGTAATTTCCGAGGGAAATGGCCGACAGTTTATAACAGCTACATGTACGTACATTGGGGTGTACAATGACAGTGTATCGACATACATGTCAGGGCTCGACCTTAACGCTAGCCCGGCGTACATTGTCTAGTAAAAACTGATTGTCTAGTAAAATCCACTTTTCAACTTGCCCGGCGGGCTACTCAAAACATGTGCACGTTCCTTGTTTTCCAGATGTGATTATTGAAAATAAAACAAACTCTTCAAAGCTTTACCTTTTGCGGCATGCAAACGACGATTGCGCATTGCATTTTTCCACGTGCAACACACGGCCACAGCTTGGGTCTGCATTGTGTCCAACACAGCTTGTGTGCAATATACGTGCATAGACATACATGCATCTGGTATCCGACTGCGGCCCCAGACTGGCTCGGCCCCAGACCAACTCGGCCCCCTTTGCCTTGTGTACAAACTCGGCCCCCTTTGCCTTGTGTACAAACTCGGCCCCAGACTGACTCGGCCCCAATTGCCTTGTGTACAAACTCGTACCCAGACTGACTCAGCCCCAATTGCCTTGTGTACAAACTCGGCCCCAGACCAACTCGGCCCCCATTGCCTTGTGTACAAACTCGGCCCCAGACTGACTCGGCCCCAAACGGGCTAAACATTTGATTTTTCCCCAAAAGTCCATATACAGTGTGTTTTCAAAGATTTTAAGAAACTTTTTTTTTTATTAGGAGAGCTATTAGCTCTCCTCGATTATCTGAGAAGAGCAATTTAGGGCTCTCCTGACTTTTTTTAAAATGAAGGACTGAAGAAGAGGAGGAAGAACATCCCGACTCCACTACCAGCGACAGTGATTTCTAGCCATGGGGGGGATGAACAAAAATCAACTTTCTCAGTAGACAGTGCTAGTCAATATTTTAATGCTTTGTTTTTTTTATTTTTCAAACATTTCATGGGCTAGTAAAAATTTTTGCGGGCTAGTAAAAAACACAATTTACTAGCCCAGTGGGCTACTCTCAGAAAAAAATTAAGGGCAAGCCCTGCATGTACAACAATACTTTACAGTGCATGGTTAATGAGTTCAGTTGTTTCCCTTCCTCAATGCTTTAGCTAAAAATGATCCCACGCCTACATGTGTACATACAGCAACGTTTAAAATAGTCGCAGCATAAACTGGTTAAACCATGGCTTCGTAGGAAGTGTACGGCATCAGCTGCATACTGTGTATGCAACGACAAATTAATTATCACTTTTACTAACCTCATGGGTACCCATTTAGTAACTCCTGGTTGGAAAAAGCATGTTATTGCAAAGTGCCTTTTTCAGGGCCACAAGCACCATGGACACATACAGTGCAGAAATTCCAAGTTAAATGTAGAACACATGATTGGTATCTCGAAAATCAGAAATATTTACACATATCTTACACAATATAAACATGATGATGGTACATGTAGAAAACTTCCCCGGAAATGGTTGTGTCTTAAGTGCTATATTCTCTGAGAAATGAGTAAAACAATTAATTTTTCTCTCATGAGACGAAAATTTACTTTGCCCCAAAACTATTTCGCCCTGGACCACTTCGCCCAAATGCCACTTCGTACACAGGCCGTGGTTCAGGGCGAAGTGGTTTTTGGGCGAAGTGACTGGAAAGCTTTTTTTGTTTACTGTTTTCTTAAAAGTTATACGAAGTACAGAGCTGATTTTTGCTCAGGTTGGTTTTAATCATGCATATCTTTAATCACACAGGGAGATAAAACTATTTGTAACAGTTTACCAATCATGTGTTCTACCTTTAAAACTCCATTTGTTTTCTATTTCCTTTCCAATATTTAGTTATTGCCATTTATGACTACCAACAAACCCGCGATGACGAACTATCATTCCAGGAAGATGACCTCATCTACGTGCTGAGAAAGAACCCTGATGGATGGTTCGAAGGCATCCACAACGGAGTCACAGGACTCTTCCCGGGCAACTATGTAGAAGTTTTACCTTAAATGTAAAACACTTTCTGATTGGCCCATTATCTATGCCTAATTGAAAATGCACTTATTTCCTCCAATCAAAATATCCAATATATACTGAAACGCAAAAGAAACTTACCACCTTTTAAACCTTTAAATAGCAACAATAACACTGCGTGTAGTAATGTGTGAACTTATTTGTGGACAATAGTGTACTCACTGTCAGACTAAATGGTGTCTGAAGGTCACTTGAACCTTCAATGATCACTTCATGGCAGAGCTGTTGAACGGCTGTTTTTACTGTCGGTGATTAGCCAAGGGGTATGGGATGATTGTAATGAGCTGCACGTGATGTCTTGATGTTGGCTTTAAAAAGGCCAGTGCAAAATGGGCATTTCAAGCAACATGCCACGATTGTCAGGGGATCAAAGACTGGTACCGGTAGGCAGTATGCGCCGACGATGCACTGCCTGTATCCAAATCAATGGTGGCCACACACGCTATTGAAAGGGGACTGACATTGCACCCTCTTCTGTTCTTTACTGTAGAACAAACTGATGAGATGGTGTATCTTGGTCAAAAACTTGACATGTCATCAATAAAATGCTAATGTTTCAATTAGCAATTGTTGGTTTGTTTTATTTTGAACTGTTACAATTTCATTACATTTTAAACAAGTGGTAAGTTTCTTTTGCGTTTCAATATATGTCAAGGCTTAAGAACTGTACAGTATAAAGTCAATACCTTGTACTTATGTGTGCTTCAAGTCGGCTAAAATTTAGTTGATAATTTTCATACCTTGCTAAAAGAGAGTTTGAAAAGAAGAAATTATGTTTTATGTAAATTTGTTGGCCTAAACAGAGGTTTATTACTTTATGTAAATTGGATCAATGTAGACTTGGGCAGTGTTAACACTGATTATTTTAGGCAAATAGTGGGGTACAGTGGGGCCAGAGAAAGCAGTCTATTGAGTGTAGTTATAACTGCTAGAATATGTCGGGGACAGGGTTGTAAGTCGAGTCCATCACAAGTCTATCACAAGTCTATCACAAGTCCAGAACCGATAATATGTGAGCCGCTCCACCGAAAGTAGGCGCTTGTCGCACAGGCCAGAACTGAGATAATGGCTAATTTATGCATGTATGTCAAGTAGGGCATTTTTTTTCGATACCAGGATTTCTGCATGAGACCACCTATTAAGTATCCATCTATCACCTAAAAAAGATTAAGTGAATAAATACTACCAGAAAACAGCATTTTAAATGCCTAAAACATGTGAAATAACCCAATTCTGGCATTTTACAAACTGTTCCGGAGGATTTTTTTTTGTGTGGAGGGGGGTGGTTAGGCCGTGCGAAGAGGGTTAAAAAAGGCATTGCGTACGAAATTGAGGACTGCTATTCTTGTTCATTCTTGCTGAAACACCACCCACACATGTTTTCCTATAGGTATAGGGCTTTTGGAGTCGGAATTTGCATGGTTGGTAAGGACTTTATGCCTTAACAGAAGTACAACCTTCTACGCCATTTTTTTCTCTAAAGCACTTCTTAAACAATTGTGCTCTTGGTCATCACGGAAATGGTCATAACTTCATAAATTTTTGACGGATTGACACAATGTTTGTAGTTTCGTGAAGCTTATAATATACTCTATCTGATTATGTCATTAGCTCAATTTTCATTTTTTTATGCAAGAGCCTACTTTTGGTGGAGTGGCTTACATATAAGTCCATCACCAGTCCAGTAACAAGAAGCAAAGGATGAACACGCACAAAAGATTGCCTTTGTTGGAGTTCATTCGAATAGACCTTTATCATGGTGCATCCATCATTGTCTTGTTCCCCACAGTACGTGTTAAGCACGATCAGTATGTCGGCGCTACAGCGCGTGTAATCTACCGTTGAGAATCACTGTACATGCTGCGAGCTCTCATGATCGCGCTATGCGCGTGTCATTGTGATGCATATAATGAATATTTCAAAACGGGACCAAACTATTTTTTCTGCAAGCCTCGCTTTGCAATTGGTTACGTTCATTTTAATAGGAGAAAAGGGAAGATGGCCGCACCGTGATAGAGGTCTATATAATAGCTTGTGACTTGAATTAAGACCCAGGGACTTGTGATGGACTCGACTACAACCCTGGTTGGGGTGGGCTTAAAATATGAGGCTGTATACAGATTAGTTCTTGAACATAAATTATACCACTGTGTACTGGTAGATTCTAGGTGGGGCTATGTTTGTGCTATTTTACAGCTTAGTGCATGTTTGTGCTACTAAACGTTTATATATTGCTGGCTTACTAAGATTTTTGAATATATTGCGCACAAAATGGTTAAACAACTCATAGAGGGCGCTACATAGAGTGATTAATATTCAAATAAATGAACCAATCAGAGTGGACCCAGGGACATTTTGCAGCACTTTAACCATTCTTGAGTCCCTGGTTCTGGTAAAAATTCCTTTGCTCGATTTGAATTGACAGTAGTTGAAAATAATACACGTTAAGCATGACATCAGTTACCTTGGTCTAAACATTCGCTGGTAATCTGAAACGCCATTGTTAAAGTGCAGGAAAACAGTTCGCTGGTTTTAGTGTAGACCCAGTAACATGGCAACACACAAAGGGTGGCATTGTCACTTAAGTGCTCCGTTGCGATTCATCGGTTTACGTTAAAGAAAGGGACAACACTCGCAAAGGGTTGCCTAACCTTGTACCCTTCATGTAAGTCCCCATCTTTTGCAATTTGGCGCTCGGACTTGAGAGGGCGTGTGTCCGGACACAACAGATTTTTACATACTACACGGCGTATGAGAGTCGGGGAAACAAGGCATCAATCTTGACGTCATCCATGAAGTTTTGCATGGTTGACGTCATCATCCCTTTTCAAAATTTTAAATATGGCGCGTTGCAGAGTTTATCATCAAAATTAAATGGGTTGCCGACATTAAAAACAAGATTCTCTGATTCTCATGAAGGTTTATGCACCGGGCAATACATCGGTGATATTTTTGATTAAATTCGTCGATAACTTCAAACAAGTGTTGTCCCTTCCTTTAAAGCCACAGGCTCGTCAGCAATACGCGCGCGCCAAATTCGTGCCACGAAATACGCAGCTCCACAGCAAAGGCATGGAGCTGCGTATTTCGTGGTACGAATTTTGCGCGCGCGCGCATTGTTGACGAACCTGTGCCTTTAAGGGCTCATTTCATTTGCAGTTGAAAGTTGAATTTTTTTATGCATATCTAACGAGGAGAAAGTTGGTAAACTGGCCTGCATAGATGCAGCAGTGCTTCGGGAAACCATACGTAGTTCTTCTGTCAAAAGAAATCGTTTTCTTCAAAAAGAACTTTTGTTAAAAATTATACACAAAGGTACCATTTTGAAAAGTAAGCTTTTTTTGTCGACCCATGAAAAAAAAAGTTTGGTTCATTGCAAATGATACTATAGGCCTGTAATATGTCGTTTAAAATGCCCCCTGAAATAGTATTTTTATCAATGAAATCTATGCTACGGAACTGCTCCATTCATTTACAGTCATAAAAACTCGGAAGTTGTTTTAGGGGTTAAAATCAAGGTTTTTGATTGTTATGCTAATGCATATACATATTCTTGAGCAAGGTTGTGATGTCACATTAGGCAAACGGGGAAATCTCATTCAACTGTGCACAAAAGTATTTTTGACAACTTGCTGAAACTTTTGTAACCCATGATTGTTTGGGTTTGTTTTACATGATGCCTGCTGTAAGACATGTGAAAACTAAGGCTGTAAACTGCAGTAACTTTCCACAATTCCTGTGACATCCTAAACAACTTTGCTTCATAATGACGGATTACTTGTTCAGCAAGACATACTAGTGTTCGTTTGGATGTAAAATCAATAAAAGGTAGCCTTTTTCAACTTTGAAGATTTCATTGCAATAAATCACAGACAGAGGGCGCTGTTTGGAGTGCATCACGAAAGGAAGACGGAAGGGAAAGTTAAGAAAAAACATAAGACTTCAAGTTGGACTTGTGGCAAATTGCTGCAGTTTCTACTCCCAGTTTTGTCATGGCTTACAGCAGGCAACATGTAAAACAAACTCAAACAGCCATGGATTACAACAGTTTCAGGAACATTGAGAAAAAAGTGGAATCTTTTGTGCACAGTTGAATGTAATTTTCCTGTGTTTGCCCTTGTGACATCGTGACCTTGGTCATGAATATGCATATTTTCATTAGCATAAAAACTAAAAACCTTTGTTTTAACCCTTAAAGCAAGCTCCAAATAGGATTTTTATGACTTTAACTGAGTAGAGTGGTTTTAAAGCATAGATTTCATTGATAAAAATTCTTAATAAGGTGCCCTTCAAGTCTCATGCTTTTCTGCTATGTGTTCCTAAAGAGACATGCCCCAAACAGTGCCCTCCTTCCGTGAGTTTCTGTAAAGAAATATTCCACTTTTTATTCATGGGGCATTAAAGTATACAGTAGTATTTCTAAACAAGTAATCCCTCACATGCAGCAAAAACTGTGCATAAAGTTATTTATCATTTAAAGATTAATTTTATTCTAATCAAACTGTGACCAGCAATGTTTTTGATAATTTAACATAATATAATGGAAGAAATGTATATTTCCCATGCTGTTATGTACATGTACTGGGAATGAAATGGAATAAGAAAGGGATTGAATGTCAGTGCGTTATAAATGTGTTTGGTTTCGGTGTAGACCGAATTTCTGCCCTTCCCTTTTTATTTTGTTTTAAAGGAGCTTTTCAGATTTCTTATATTAAAAAATGAATTTCATTTTAACCCAACAATCATATAAATACTGGCCCAAAATAATATCCATGGAAAGAAAACAGGAAATTTGCAATTTTCTATTTGGATGTGGAAGCAAAAAGGTTGGTAATCACTGCACTGTTTTACGGAACCAGATAAATTAGTTTAAAGGCACAAGCTCGTCAGCAATGCGCGCGCGCTAATTTCGTGCCACGAAATACGCAGCTCCATAGCATGAAATTGGCGTGCGCGCATTGCTGACGAGCCTCTGTCGTTTAATTATTAAAAATATTTTTGACGATATCCTTTGAAATATACGGATTGTAAGGGAATGTTTTTTTTTTTAATCTGGTAAACTAAAAAAATATCACAAATGCACAAAAATGTCAAACTTAGCTCCCGTTTTTATGAAAAGACGTATTTTATATCCAATAAATAAAACCACGCAGGGTTCATAGTTCCCTTTGACAAGTCTGCCGCCCCCGCACAACTAATTGTTATACATGTACATGTAGCCGTATTTCCAGACCATACAAGCGGCGCTGGAACTGCAAGGTATCGGGCGACCATGTTAAATTTGTTTCGTCCAATCAAACCACCAGCTTTCGGCTGGTAAACTCTGACCTGCGTTCTTCTCGCCAATCGGGGTGCAGAGTTCATCGGTCCCGCTATAATCAGTCACTCATAAGCCAATCAAAACGTAGTTTGCATTTGCCGGTACTGGCAATAGACATATAGAACAGCACTCGTGGTGTTATTGTATAGCCAAGTGAAGAAAATGGTTATTTGTTCTGACCCAGTGCACAACAAAACAAACAACCACCAGAGCCTCCAGCCCCCGCGCCCATAGTCAAGTTCATACCCGGAAATAAGCACCACATACATGAACTAGTATTCCAGTATACACTCGCGTCTGGCTTCATTTTCTGACTGAAAGTTGCAACAAAATGTCGAGTTTTAGCGAGGTTTTGGATCGTGAGATCCCCGAAGGCCGGAATAAACTTCTGGAAAGTCAGAGGAGCCTTCTCGAAATTGCGCTGCACTGCGAGGAAAACTATTTAAAGGTAGGTTAAATTGACTTCGTATAACATGATGTGTAAGTGACATAAAAACTACATGTACAATTAACATTTTGGAAAGTAACACTTACCAACTAATTCCCGCGTATTTTTCACACAGGCCGACAACAAGACCGAGGCCCTGGCGGAGACTAAGCAGTATGCGAGGCAGTCGCTGGCCAGTGTTGCTCATCAAATCAACTCTCTAGCCATGAGTATGTTGCAGATGTTCGACCTTCAGGGCGTTCAACTGGCTGATATGGAGTCTAGCACCAACCACCTTGCGCGGGTAAACCTTCTAGGCCTACAGCATGAAACAAATTTACATAAACAGTTGCGACACAGTAACTTCGATTGAAAAATTGTACAGAGTTGTACCCCAAAGCATATTCTTTTGTTAAGACCTAAAATATTTGGTCGCCATAGACGACTGATGTGTGACGCCAGTTGCCAACATTCACTGGTAATCTGAAATGTCCACTGCTAAAGCACAGTGAAACAGTTCACTGGTTTTAGTGTCCAGTAACTGACAACACACAAAGGGTGATGTTCTAACTGCAGTACATGTACTTACCACCGTCTTTTAGCACAACATTTGTTGAAGAGAAATTATATGACATTATATCACTTTGAGTTGGTGAGAATTGCTGTTTTAAAGGTATATACAGGAAAGGTAATTACCCTCGAAAAGCTTACTGGTTATCAAGATGGTAATGGTAGTAATCATTCGTCTGAGGTGCCCCCATTCATGAGAAAAATTACGAAACAATTTGAATCTCCAAAGATATCGCCAACAGGCGATCTTTGGAGCCATTCATTCATGCACAAAAACCATACTTGGATTGTTCATGTTTTCTGAAGTGTACTGCATCTATGTGGCTGAAATTTATACAGGGTAGTTTTTTCAACCTAGGTTCTTAATTACCAGTGGAAATCATGCCGTTGAGGCCGTTCTTATTAACAGTTTACCAAACATATAACCTTTAAGGCCAACCGAACTAACATTTTTCATTGCCTCGAAACATATTACAGGACAAGTTTTTCATATTTTTGCAAATTTCACTAACTGTGATTGTAAAGCAGCTCTGCTATTTGCAAAATTTTGCATTTAAAATTGTTATGCTTATTCATGAAAAACCCGTGACGTCATGTCACTGACAAAAGTGTCAAAGTGGTATATCTCTTAAAGTTGCACTGCCCGTGTTTGGGCCGATTTGGGCGTACAATTTTTTTTTTAAAGTTAAATAGGTATTTTTCTAGAATAGAAAAAGTTATCAGCTTTCATTTGGTACCAAGAACGTAAAAATCCGTCAAGGATTAATGCCAGTCGATTAAAAACAAGAAATTATTAAATGGCTGGCAGGTCATTTAATCGACAGGGTTATGACGTAAATGTACATGTGCGCGTACATGTGTACATTGTACACATACTATGTACATATGAGCGTACGCGCACATATGTACAACATGTGAAGCACGTTTCAAGAAAAAGGCTTGTATCTCCAATTCCCGACGTCGGAAATTTAAGTTTTTGATATTTTTCGTTACAGAGACACGTGAGCTTTCTAAATTCGTTCGCTTGTGTAAATTAATTTTTTTAATCCTTTCACCGAAACACGGGCAATGCAACTTTAATAGACTCCATTCACGTGGAAGAAGGGTTCAATCGTGTCCCTCAATAAGTCTTATAGAGTGCAAGCTGCTGGTCGAAAAGGTGCCAGACTAATATGCGTTCCAAGTGGTTTCAATCCTCGTCTTGACAATGAGATTTGGAACGCATACATATCTGGCATCTTTCCGATCAGCAATTTGCATAGTACATAAATGATTCAGGGACACGATTGGACTGTAATTCCGCGCGTAAAAAGGCCGGCACCCCGAGTTCTTCACTCTCAAATGGAGGTGCAGTTTAGAAAGTCACATACTACGCTGTCGTTGCGCGTGGTGCACGCCGTTATCTAGCAACCAATAGTCTGGTTGCTTTATGTCATTCTCTCCCACGGTGAACACGGTATTGATTCTGTACTTCACATCTGTCGCGTGGACCACGTAGCAACAAAAAGTGGCTGTGCAAGTGCATGTGAAAGGAAGTACGTCAGTACACCAGCCCCTATATATCCACGTGAAACACGCACAAGACTAATTACATGTAGGATCCCTGAACATTTTCGTTTGGTTTTGGTTATTTTAGTGTGTGAGCGCACACAGAGAAAAAGTTGCGAGGCGCGAAATCGGCGTCCTGACGACCAGCAAGAACTGCCCCCGCAACCACAAAATCACCTTGCCTGGCGACCCGGAAAAACCCATGAAGTACAAGTCCTCGCGCATTGACTACGGGGCCCTGGACGACATCGGGCACGGCCTGAAAATCGATGGTCCTGGTCGGAAAACGAGCTCGTCGGTCAAGCAACGGACGGAGTCCGTGAGCAGTGGTGACTCGGGCGGGCAAGAGTCAGTGTTCCCCGTGTATCAGCCTGAACATAAGGCACCGCCGAGCTCGCCGATTGAGACTGATCTGTACACCTCGGTTCGCCGGAATCTCAGCGGTCCGAAGGGGTCTCCGAAATCCGTCAGGCACTACCGTTACGCATCGCCCAAGATAACATCGGATGAGCCCCCGTCTCCGCTCCCTCCACCGCCTGGTCCGGAAGGGTACGAGGACTTGCCCGCTCTTCCACCGGGGATGCCCCCTCCACCACCTGAGATGGCCCCGCCGCCGATGGCTCCGGCCCCGATGGCGCCGCCTCCACCCCCACTCCCGGGGATGGGCACTAAAGATAAGACAGAAGGGGACACAATGATGATGATGCCGCCTCCCCCTCCCCCGGACATGCTCTTTCCTTCAAACACCACTACATGTAAGTTCAATACTGTGTTAAAGCCCACGTTTTATACAAGATTTTATACAAGATGTCCATGGAAAACCTCACTCAAATGAAAGATAGAAGTGGTTTCAACTATTCAATGCAATGATTCCGCCCGAGGTGATATAAGATAACGATCATAATTAAAGATGAAATTATATAAATGCGTGTGCACGCGCATTTGTTTTAGAAGATCACCTTAGCTTTATGTACACCTTGACTACTAAGGCATGCACACAGTTTTTCACCGTTTTGTCGAAACGTAGATGAGGTACTGAGCCGATTTAATACACACATTTATTGGTTTTTATCATACACATCCTCGGTCATAAAGATAACGACGCTTAAACAAGTTTCCAACCTTGTAAATCTTTCTTAAATTTTACAGTATTTTATACGTGATACAGATCCACAATACCGCCCACGAGTATACAATGCATTATAGGTGAATTGATATTAACTTAAAATGTTACATTTCTGTTTCGGTTTAACGGCAGAGGCTCGTTAATGCGCACGCGAGGCCAAATTCGTGCCACGACATACGGAGCTCCATGCATAGCAAAGGCTATGTTAAACGAAGGCATCCTATTGGTGCAATGAAGCGCATTGTGCGTGCTAAGGCCACGCAATACACGTGTACGCACGTCGCTCCACCAATGACATGCCGATTTGTTTAACACCATATCGACAATGTCTTTCCATGCATTGATAACAACAGCGTCCCAACTACCGCCACCTCCGATGGACACCACTCCTCATACCAGCATGGTGTTAACTGATGAGGACATGCCACCACCCCCGGAGTTTCTCCAGACGGGAGAAACGGACCCCTTTGCCCCTGACGAGTATCTAGAGAAAGGTGGGTTTTCAGGGGGGGGGGGGGGGATTTCTGGCAAAATTTTACCGGCAGAAAGGCCCGTCTGCCTGCCGACCATTATGTTGGTGTGGTGTGGATGATACTCCAGACAACGTCCAACATCATCCAACAAGTTGAGCCATGTTGGAACAACTTTGTTTGAGCTTGTTGGATGAAACGGACCAATAGCAGAGTAGAACGCCTGTCACGTGAAGGCAACAGCCAACCGCAGTCGATATATTTTGGATCATGTTGGGTTGTGTAGGTAAGCACATCCATGCAAGTTCAGGCTTCAAGTTGGTCCTTGTTGGCCGACAAAAAGTAATGTTGGCTTGTGGCTTGTGCAAACGGGTCTAACCCTGATTGACGCACGTTCCATGCAGCGAGTCTGCAACAATGTTGTGACTTTATTTTTCCCATCATTCTGTCTCCTGCAGTTATCGCCATATACGGCTATGAGAAGAATTATGAAGACGAACTGAGTTTCCAAGAGGACGACATCATCTACGTGTTGAAAAAGAACCCAAACGGATGGTTTGAGGGCGTCCTTGAGTTTGAGGGCTACAGTGGGTTGTTCCCGGGAAACTACGTTCAGACTGTCCCTTAAAAAAAACCACCTCATTCGGAATAAGATATTAAATGGTTCAACTGTTTGTTTGCATGTGTGTTTTTCTATTGGAGCCTAAACAGACGGTTACTGGCTTTATAGAAAACCATTATACAAAAACTGACTTCATTAATACTTAAGCGTATGTGGCCGGCGAGTGGGCATGTACATGTCGTATGTATGGTACTTTGTACCCAACAAACCGAACATCGCGAGTAACGCACGAAAACTCTCAACTTTAATCCTTCTCGCCTATATTTCCAAATTTTCTTCAGAATACAAAAGTTTTGTCTTAAAAAGACGCAGTTATACGCACGATTCAATGGTATTCGTTAGGTAGACGTCTTGATATATAGCTTTCTATAGATTCGTGTATAATTTCGAGAGTCGTAAAGGTAACCATATACACAGTATGTATTTCGAACCAATCTTTATGTCATTTTTGATGGTATATCATGGACGGTCGTATTAATTCAACTACAATCATGGTACATGTAAATAATTCACAGTGCCATTAGTGAGCGGAAACGATTGCACTCAATGTCACGTTTTAACATTTATCTTATCATACCGGAAAACGTCTTGTCCACTGACCTTTATACACACAATGGATTGGTATAGCGACTCCCTGTGAGTGAGGCAGCCGTCCGCCATCTTAAAGGCAGTGCATTATCTGTAAGATGTAAGATGGCCGACGCGTTGCTAGGCTCCGATTACCTGGCATGCATATCCAGGTCAGCCGTCCTCTGTAATATCTCAGTTGATTATGATGTGAGATGACGATTGGTGGTTTTGGTGATCTGATATCTCTGACGTTTAATAAGTTGTTTGTCTATGTCGTAGTCACTTTGCCTTTGAAGAAGACTATGCTAGGGTCGGAACGTGAGTCACCACTAATTATACAGTGTGATTTTACTAGTTTGTGTATTAATTAAATGTTTAAAATAATTTTTAAGGACACGTATATATAATGTCAGGCCCATTATGGCTAATGACGACCATGATATTTCCTCTTATCCAATATTACATGTACATGTATTATATAAACAATGTTATCATTATGGGCATTTATGGGCACGAAGGCCCTCGTCGAATTGGCGCCAGACAAACATCATACAACATGTACAAGGAAGAACATGTCAAGTTTTCCGGGTCCTGTTCCAAGTTATGTTAGATAGGCCCTAAGCCAGTTTTCCGCAATGTGGGAAAATACAGATGATGTTAAACATTATGCAGTCGAAACGCCTCTTGTATATTTTTGTGGCGTTTTCGGCAAGCCTGGCAAGGGCATTTTTTTTGTTCCTTGAGGACACGCATCATGGTTGCACATTTTGTGCTTACAATGTTGACCATTTAAAGGCAGAGGCTCGTCAGCAATGCGAGCGCGCCAAATTCGTGCCACGAAATACGCAACTCCATGGCAAATGCATGGAGCTGCGTATTTCGTGGCACGAATTTGGCGCTCGCGCATTGCGGACGAGCCTCTGCCTTTAAATGAAAAAAATTGCCTCACAGGATGGCAGCTATTCGACACTGTCTAGTTTAGGCTTGTGTGACTTCACCGTTCGGAATCTATTCCGATTCTACTTAGGAATAACAATTCCATCCGGAATCGATTTCATTTTCAAAACAAGTTGACACTAAATTTAGAAAGAAATCTCGCAAACTGAGGCAAGACACTGCCAAAGTGTTGGAATTGTGTATTTTCTACATCATTAATTTAACATTCTGAATCGACGGATACTTCCTGCATGGTATCGCTGGGATAATAATAGGAATCGATTCCTCAACTTGGAATCGATACTATTCGAGAGGTTTCGCCGTGAATGTAGAAATGCATGCACCCTAATGACAAATTTCAAATTAGCACTGACAGGCTCGTCTTGGATGTTGAGCCAGTGGATGAGGTCACTATTCGGTGTCTCAACCTCTAACTGAATGTCCAGGTTAACACCATGTTAACAGATCTGTTAACACGGTATCAACACCATGTTAATTCTCTACACTGTACATAGGGCGAAGTCACAATTCTGTTTTACGTGTTAGTGTTAGTGTAACATGGATCTGTTAACTTAATCAAAATTGTGACCTCGGAACAAACACTGTTAACTCGATGTTAATACGGTGTTTAGGACGTGTTAGTGTTACATCTCATGTTAGTTCAACAGCTCATGTTACAGATCGTGTTAGAGTAACAGATCTGTTAAGTTAATCTGAACGAAGTGAGTGGTGTTAATTTTGATTATTTTAGAACTTTCTTAATTCTCAATAAATTGAGGTTCAGTTTTCAGCATAACTTATAAATGTGTTCGGTTTTGCATTCTACCCACAATTGACACATTTGTTTGGCTCCGTGAAGATTCTGAAAATTTCAGTCACTTAGTGGTTCAGCTCGTCACAATTCTATGTTAGTGTTAGTGTTGAAAGCCGTGCAAAATCCCTACCGCCTTGACATTTCCCAAGACGCCGAGTCAACAGATCTGTTAACAGATATGTTACATTAACACTAACACAATATTTCGAGACGCCGAGTTAACAGATCTGTTAACAGATCTGTTACACTAACACGTAACACAGAGAATTGCGACTTCCTCACTGCAATTTGCGGTTCTACGCATGACATTCAACACTAACACTAACACGTCCTGTTAACACTGTTTGTTCTGAGGTCACAATTCCGATTAAGATAACAGATCTGTTAACAGAAATTGTGACCTCACCCATTGTATTACGTCATGCGTCTTTTCATTTGCAAATCTTATCACAAAAGAAAGCACCGAGAGTACCTCGATTTCGATGACAGTTTGAAATTCCTCAAGAATATCTGCTATTTGCACAACCGCCGACGTTGAGGGCTGCGTAGGAATCTACGCAGTCTCGAGTATACCAACCCGTCGGGTGGACGTGTGTGTGATCGCTCGGGATAATCAATGGTTTTGAATTATCATCCATTAGCTGATATATTTCGAGGAAAATGAAAGTGCAGCAGTGTGTTACCTAGCGTCGAGTTTGGGATGTTTTGTAAGGCGAAATCAGGTAACCAGAGTAATTTAGAGGCATTTAAACATTTGCGAGGTGTGGGCAGCACCGCGCACCAGTATCATGCATTACGCAGCTTCAAGCAATCGCCGTTACCGCACGCATGGTTGGCACTACGTTGGGTAAAGCCTATACGTACGTACATAGTCAAATTGGCTCTTTCTCAACAATGGTAGAGCGCGCTCCAGTAATTCCTTTTGAATTTTCGCGTGCCTTAAGCAATGCACCCCTCATTGGGCTTGCGTGTGTATTATATAGGCTATTGTGCCAATGCTGTGTGCGGGTTATGCTGCCTCGTCGTGTTTTATGTACCGGACAAGTTTCCAACTACATGTACTCGTTTGCTGAATGTGCTGAAGATGGACATGATTTACGCCTTAGTTGAGGTACGAATTGCTTCAATGCTTTATATGTCATAAGATATTATTCAGTTTTGGTAAAACATCTGTCAGGCCCATAAATATGGCGAATTAGGCCTAGTAGCCTCAGGCTCGTATTTTATAGGTATCACCCGTGTGGCGACGGGGGCCCAGCCATTCGACAGGTATACAGGTATACAGCCAAATATTTTGTACGTATACAAATGCATACGACTCTTTAATTAAGTTTGGGCTACTAAGCCCACCATGCACAAGTACGCATTATAACAATTAACACACGCGTCTCCGAAACAGTGCTTTTCTCCGCCTTTTTATGGAGCCAGGCGGCCAAGGTACAGCGTGGGTCGGAGAAGGCATGGGCAGGTGAAATGCTTTCGATAATTGGCGTTTACACAAACAGTTTCCGAAATTTCAATTTTCTTTGTTGCTTTTTTCGTGCTCCCTATAGGAAAAGGCGGATGCCAAGGATGGTTGGCAAGACATCGACCAATTGCAAGGTCTGAAAGACCGCTGGAGGGAGAATTTGTTCACCTTGGCGTCCTATGGATCCATATGGAGGACAACGCCGAAATCTGGAGCGAATGCTCCAACGGGTAAACAAGGCTCAGGGTGCAATGCTAGCATGTTTATAAACGGGGCACGCCCTTGAATCGTGGGAATTAAAATACCAGTTTGGCATGTTCGTTAGATGATAGAGGGCGGGCCTCTTTCAAGATTCGTAGTTCGGAAAGTGCCCTCACAATTCTTGTTTTGTTATTGCTCGAGCATGTATAGCGAGCGCAATATAACAATAAAAAAGGAGTCAGCCTAGCATTTGGGAAATCTGGTTCTGGCCTTTTGTTTCAAGGTACCTGTGTTAGCGCCCTCATAGGTAACGGAACAGGCCCTAAGTGGCAAGTGAATGGACTCTTGCTTACTAAATGTATGAAGTGGAGGACGGGCCCCCAAACGCGCAGTTTAAGCGCATCTTTTGTTAGGCAATTTACGAAGCACGGGTTGGGCTTCCGAGTATCAAGGCCTAGATCGTATTTCTATGGACCAGGACTGGTCCCTGAGTACATGTGGGCTATTTCACAGTGGGTGGTCATTTGAGTAGATTACAGTTTAACCCATCCTGGATAACTTTATCAGTGCATATACATGTTATGAGTGATTTTATATGACGGGTAATATGAAGGACAAGCTACAGAACTATTTTTACATAATTCTACGAGTTATTCGTTTTTAATTTCTCTATTTACATGCACTTTTAACACCATTTTGGAGTCTCATTTCAAGTTTTGCATTAGTTTAAGTGCAATCATTTGTTGATGATGCATTATTGTGGTGATCATTTGGTGATCAATCATGGATATATAGTGTTCAACAATATTGTGAAACTTGGGTTGGTGTAATTCGGTCAACAAAAAAACAAACAAACAAACAAACAAATAAAATATGGTAATGTCCTCTCCAGGTCAAGGTATTCCACACAATGGAATAGTTTGGAGATATGTACTCACAAAGATGTTTGTATCATCACATGACACATTTGATGGAGTAAATATGACAATTTGATCGTGCAAGAGATTTGAGTAAATTTTATCAAGATCATATTCAGGGTTGTGGAAAATCCGTTAAACATTTGTCCTCTCCAGGACAGCATTCAATTGTAATATAACATGTCAACCATGATTGAAATATTTCGTTGTTAGGTTTGTAAAATTAATAGTACCATTCCTTCTAACAGGACAGTGCATGGCATTACCATTTCAACATTTAGTCTGGCCATTATATTGTGATATTCTGTGTTTAACAAAATGTCCTCTCCAGACAACCAATTACAAATTATTATTTCAGTGGAAAAAATAAACACGTTAATCATAATGCCACGCTCTGATATTTTTTGAATTATTAGTATACATCCTGAAGTTTTTAGATCAACAAACTTTTGTGAGTTGGACAAGTTTGAAATTTTACCCCGATTTGCCAGTGAGACTGAAAGTGTACACTTATTGTGAAATAGCCCATGTCTTAATTTCCAGTTCCTTCGAGGAGGCAGAGCATGGGCCTCTGAATGCTATGCTGTTGTTCGTGAGCACGTCAATTATACTGAATGATAGATATGTGTCGCCATTAGGCAGCAAGCATAGATGCACTGGGGGTTTGGCTTGACAATACTTAAAGTTTCGTCATAACCCCAGTCAGAATCTGTATAGGCCGAGGACGGGCCTCTAAAGGGCAAGTTCAAAGTACCCATAGATTACATGTGTACTTGCCGAGATCGGGCCTCTGAATACTAAGTGGTAATAGATATTCCACATGTACTCGGTACTAGACAGAGGACGGACCGAGTAAATATTGCCCACGTACTCTATATACTAGATAGAGGGCGGGCCTCCCAATGCCAAGTTTAATATGCTCATAGCTTGCATGTGTACTAGGCAGAGGAGGGCCTCTAAATGCCAAGTTGAGATGCCAAGTTCTGATGTGACGCTAATTTTGGCATGGGTACCCTTTACTAGACAGCCGACTTCTGAATTAGCGTATCCCTATTAATATGCGCTCTTATTTGGTATTGGTACATAAGGGCGTGTACATAGGCAGAGGACGGGTCTCTGAATTCAAAATTTCAATAAAAATCAATTTTATGAATGCCAAATTTTAATGTGCCCATGTTTTCTATGTGTATAGATACAGGTACTAGGCACAGACGGGTCCCTGTATGTCAAGTGTAATATACCCATAAATGGCGTGTGTGCTAGAGGACGGGCCTCGGGACACCAAGCTTAAAGTTGCATTGCCCGTGTTTCGGTGAAAGGATTAAAAATAAAAATTAATTTACACAAGCGAACGAATTTATAAAGCTTACGTGTCTCTGTAACGAAAAATATCAAAAACTTAAGTTTCCGACGTCGGGAGTTGGAGAAGCAGGCCTTTTTCTTGAAACGTGCTTTTCATGTTGTGCATGTGCGCGTGCGCTCGTATGTACATGGTGTGTGTGCAATGTGCACATGTGCGCGCACATGTGCATTTGCGTCATGGCCCTGTCGATTGGGTGACCTGCCAGCCATTTGGTCGTTTCTTGTTTTTGATCGACTGGCGTTGGTCCTTGACGGATTTTTTTTTTTTACGTTCTTGGTGCCAAGTGGGGGCTGATAACTTTTTCTATTCGGGAAAGTTACCTATTTTACCCTTAAAAAAAAAAAAAAAAAAAAAAAAAAAAGGGCAGTGCAACTTTGATGAGCATTTATATTGCAGGTGCGATACACAGAGGGCGGGCCTCTGTATGAATGTACCCTTGATTTGCATGTGTACTCGGTACCAGGCTGAGGGCGTGCCTCTGAATGCCAGGCTTATGGTACATGTGCAATGTAACCATATTTTGCGTATTACAATCGGGTCATGGTCTTAGATGAGAGACATTCTATGATTTGAAGCAAAAAAGCCCCTTTTCCCCTTGTCCAATCAAAATGTTTCATATATGAGTGGGACGGGAATTTTATGTAGTTTATTCATAAGTGCGAGTTGAATCTGTGTGTCACAGAGAACGACCGTGCCGTTCAATTCAGTGAGACAACCTACTGAAAAATGATCAGTAATCGTGTTGACCTCCATTGACTTTGCCGATTTTGAGGTTCAACACCCGTTCTTTGAGTGAAAAAAGCCCCTTTTCCCCGTGCATCATATATTTTATGAAATAATAACCAAACTAAAGGTAATACTCTGTACTTTGAAATGCATAGCGAGTTGGGGAGAAACATAGACGTACTTTTTTTATGTACTCACAAAAGTTCGCAGTGAGGGGCTGTTTTCCGTGTCATTTTCCTGCGCTGAGCGTAGGGTCACGGAGCTCAGCGAGCAGATGCGCGCAAGTTCATGGTGCAAATGTACTTGGCAGAGGACGGGCCTCTGAATGCTATGTTTATGGTGCAATGTACTTGCCAGAGGACGGGCCTCTGAATGCTATGTTTATGGTACAAATGTACTTGGCAGAGGACGGGCCTCTGAATGCTATGTTTATGGTGCAATGTACTTGGCAGAGGACGGGCCTCTGAGTGCTATGTTTATAGTGCAATATACTTGGCAGAGGACGGGCCTCTGAATGCTATGTTTAAGGTACAAATGTACTTGCCAGAGGACGGGCCTCTAAACGCTATGTTTATGGTGCAATGTACTTGGCAGAGGACGGGCCTCTGAATGCTATGTTTGTGGTACACATGTACTTGGCAGAGGACGGGCCTCTGAGTGCTATGTTTATAGTGCAATGTACTTGGCAGAGGACGGGCCTCTGAATGCTATGTTTAAGGTACAAATGTACTTGCCAGAGGACGGGCCTCTGAACGCTATGTTTATGGTGCAATGTACTTGGCAGAGGACGGGCCTCTGAATGCTATGTTTGTGGTACAAATGTACTTGGCAGAGGACGGGCCTCTGAATGCTATGTTTATGGTGCAATGTACTTGGCAGAGGACGGGCCTCTGAATGCTATGTTTATGGTACAAATGTACTTGGCAGAGGACGGGCCTCTGAGTGCTATGTTTATGGTGCAATGTACTTGGCAGAGGACGGGCCTCTGAATGCTATGTTTAAAGTACAAATGTACTTGGCAGAGGACGGGCCTCTGAATGCCGTGTTTGTGGTACAATGTACTTCTATTTTGCACATATGCGCGCTATACTTGGCAGAGGACGGGCCTCTGAATGCCATGTTTGTGGTACAATGTGCTTCTATTTCGCATACTCTGTATTTGGCAGAGGACGGGCCTCTGAATGCCATGTTTGGGGTACAGTGTACTTCTATTTCGCATATATGTACTCTGTACCTGGCAGAGGGCGGGCCTCTGTATGCCATGTTGATGGGCCTTCGCTAGCACGCTGATTTTAATGTGGTCCAGGGGCACCTCTTTGTGCCATTTTGTGAATCCCAAAGTTCAAGTACCCCGTTCGCAAAGTTTTGCTAAAAAAAAAAAAAAAACCAACCAGTACCATTGAGTACCACTGGTATTTGATAATGCTGGAGAGTCATCTGTGTGAGAGAGATTTTGATCAATCTTTGATCCCATCGCTACGCACGCAGCGAAGTGGAAACGAGGCACCTCCCAGTGGGTAATTTTCAATGGCAAACCAAGTGGCTTGCCAGTCCCTTTTACACCCACCCCGCCTGAAGTTCTCTCTGGTAGACTACAGGTAGATTTATAGGCGCTCGGATTCAGAGATCCAACTATTTTGTAGCCGGCACATTAAGCAATGATCCTGGTGCTTTGGGACGATATCTTAGCAGAGTCACCCAATAGGGACGAAGTTCATGGTTGGCTTCATCATGGAATTAGTCTGTATAATTTTTTCCAGTCGTTTCATGGCAGATACAGGGGCAGGAATTGCTGTTTATAATTGCCCACCGAAAGGTATTTTAAATGCGCTCATTTGTCAAGATTATGTCGCCCTTTTCATAGACACAATCACCAGGCGGTGGATAGAGGGCTCTATATACGTTGTGGGTAGGGTCAAGGAAGTACAGCCGCCGAAATGTGTGACTGCCTTGACAGTCTGCTTCTATATCAATGAAGGGACCTAATCTTTGGCGCAAGGACACACCCTTCAGTGTGGTACCTTTAGGCAATGTTGTCAGACCCATAACCAAAGGCGATATTTTCTCAAGTACCGACAACAGCCAGGGATACAAGCAAATCTTCTTGACCAAGGAGTCCAAAACCTTTTCCGGCTTCGAGTGCATAAGTTTACTCATCCATTGGCTTTTGTCTTCCTGCATGGCTTAAGAACAGAGGTATACATACAGAAATATGGATAGACGACCGTTTCATTGGCAAGTGCCATCCCAGCGATGGAGGGCCAAAGTATACGAAGGTTTAAAACACTTCACTCGTGTTTGTTTTATTGCGGTGTGAACAGGACATGCATGGGGACGGTTCCTACATCAGAGCTCTAAGGGCCGTTTACGTCGTACGCTACATACAGTTAAAGCTCGGCTTGTTCAGCAACTTAAAGAAAAGTCATCGGCAGCCATCGAACAGCATGGTGCATCTCGGGTTCGGCATCTGCTCCAAACCCTATCATTTCCGATTCCTGAGCATAAAAAGGTATCATTCGCTGAGGTACGAGAGACAATTTTGCGGAAGGATAAAATGCTCTAAAAACAGATGCAACGTTTTGTGGGCAAAGGCCAAAGTTTTGCTCTGGTGTTTGTTTGTTTCTGAGGGAATGCTCCTCCTTCATATCTACACTTGATATGATCTCGTGCCTACGCCTCTGTCACCACAAGTGCGGGAGGAGATTCTATTTTGGAGGTTTGTCGATAGCTTCTCGCAGCTGATCCCTTGAAGTCAAGGCCGCCACCTTGCTATCGCATTGCACTGTCGGCAGACGCATCTGGCTATAAATAGGGCGGTACCCTAGTCTTACCAGACGATGGCAAACAGGAGCAAGGGCAGGAGGAGACTAACTTTCGTAGATCAGCTGAAGAGGGACGCAACACAACAAGAAACAACTGAGCTTAGGACGCTGATGCTGGACCGAGATGCGTGGAAGACGACCATCAGAGTTTCCCGAGAAGGCGTCGGCTGAAGACAACCTCTCGCTCAACTAAGTGTAAGTTTCTGAGATTACTGGTCCGCAGACATTTTGGGACACACGGGTATATGTCGCAAGGAGGCCCTTGATCTATATTTTGTGTGGCTCTCAGTCTTTGATTCGCTATGGAACTTGATGGTGGATGTGGTTGGATATTCCAGAAATGTAGTGGATGCTTGGACTGGCCTCCGAGCTAGGTCTAAACCGCTTTCAAAAATGTTGAAGTTTAATTTTTTGTTTTGCCCTCTCCTTCGAGGCAAATTTTTCGCTCAAGTTGACCTAGGTCTCATCTGGTAATCCCACAGGTTTTCACCTCTGATTTGATGTCACTTTCGTCAAATGTCTCGGCGCGCAGGAACGGGTCTCCACTCAAGTTCTTCCTTTCGCCTGTCAGAGGCAGGTCAAGCAGGGATTTTTAGAATGTCCCGAATTTTTCAAGGGCTGGGGTTTGAGCTCCGGGCCTTCCAGTGCTACTTCCCACGTATTGTCACCCCCCGAATGGATATCGCTTACGTTAAGCGCCACCATGTTCTCCTTGTGTCCGACTCAATGTTCAGAGGGTTCAAAGGATTCGGCTGGCCCAAGGCATTGAGCGTGAAAATGTTAGCCAACGGAGGCACAAAAATGGCCCCGTTATGTAGACATCTGGTGGTATCTTGCAGGGCTTTTCAGCCGGAGGTGGCAGTTCTGCGCGGAGGCATAAATGATTTCAGCCGATTGACCGACCCTTCGCAGGGTGTACTTGACGTGGTAGGGGTTTTTCGCGCTGTTGCCCAACTGATCAGGGAAAAAATTCCCAATATGCATATTTGTTCTTTCCTCAAGGTGCCAAACCAAGATGGTAGACATCAATCGCTCAGTCTCCGTAGTCAACTCATTATTGAAAGAGGTCTATCATGAATGCTAGCTGGCAGTTTTTTTCTCGAACGATTACATCGTGGAGCAGGATCTTGCGGACATTGTGCACCTATCGATGATGGGATATCTAAGCTCCAGCGCAGGCTGCGGCTGTTTTCAGATCCGTTTCGGGCTTGCCCTCGGGAATTCCGATACAATGCTAAATTTCTTCTTCAATCATGCCCTCCCCTTCACGAGAGCGTTTTGGTATCTTTTTGAAGATGATCAGTGCGGCAACCAGGCTGACAAAACTAGGAAACGAGTTGGATACGCAGGGATATGGAGTGCAAAAGAGCGGACTTATTTGCAGCATATAGACCGATTTCTGCGGAAGCATCAAAGCAAATGATGCTGTACTGAAGGGGAGGATCTGGAGTCAGTGACACCACTTGACATCCTATGCTTTTTGATCGATCGTGACTCAGAAGGTCGCACGCAGATTCACGGCTTAGGGTGAAAAAATTTGGGTAAGCACGGGATCTGCAGCCGATTTCACGAATCCTTACGCACTGCGTAAGTCCGCTTGCGCAACATTTTATTGCGTAGGCTGCGCAACATTCCTGTGAAAATTACACGCAAGCTATAGGGCTTGCGCCATTTTGCAAAAGTTGCGCAAGCTGCGCACTCTTTCGTGAAATCGGCTGCCGCTCTTGTGGGTGCCCGCTTATATTAGCGGCATGCACCGTGGACTCTTATGTTGGGCAGATAAGGGCATACTTTAACTCATTCGGTAAGACCGAAGTCTGGCGAGTGGGATAAAAGTTCGCAAACCCTTGCATCTCTCACCAAGTTCGTAGATACATGAATGCAATGCAGCTGGAGCAGGCTGAGTCTCACATTACTTCAAAGCAGGCAATTCCATTGTTTTCTGATAAGTTACGATGGTCGGTGAAAGAGATCACTGACCGATCCTGGAGACTTGGCAAAGGCGAAGGTCTTTTCCCCTAGCGCTACGTGGTACAACGAGACTTGGCCCTTTTCCTCTGCCTATAATGGGCCGGAGACAGAGCTGGTGACCTAGGAGGAATCAGAACCTGAAAAATAACAAGGATCGAAGGAGGCGATTTTTTATTCAGCCACACTATTGGCAAGACGGTAAGTGAGGGTGACTCATCATTGATAATGATTCCAAAGTTGCAGGACCAAGGAAAGATGGATCCAGTCGGCGCAGTTCAAAGTCTGGTTGATCTTTCGCCCCTTGGCGGCCAATCGCAGAGTCCTCGTAAACAAACCCTTCGCCTGTTAACGGACCGAATTCACGGCTGAAGATGTATTTTGCCGCAACAGACAACCCTGAAAACCAGCTTTTGAGAGCGCACAACAGCCGTGCCATGGGTAGCAACCACACTGCGGCTCCTGGATGCATCAGACGAGCAGGTGATGGACCACTGCCAATGGGCGTCGCGGAAGACGTACAAGCACTATACCCAGGTTGAGAGAGTGATGAGGCGTCAGAGCACGGTCCAGGTATTACGCGACGCCGTCTCCACAGCTGAACAAAGTCCAATGGCAGATATCGTCGGACAATTCTATAGGCGTCTGAACTCGGGCCTCGGGGCCCGCGTAGCTTTCCCGCCATCTACATGCAGCTGATATGTCTAAAAATGCCATCACCTACTAACAAAACTACCCATTTTGTTTTTTAATCAATTTTATAGGCAGCGACAGCTTGAGAAAAGAAAAGAGAAGAAAATAAAATGAAAGAAAGGCAGCAAGACAACTAGTCCAGTTTTTCTTTCCTTTCTATCTGATACAGTCTCCCGCTTTCGTTTGAGGTTTGGGTAAGGATTGGGGTGTATTTGGGCAGGTTTGGGGGTTCTCGGCGGCCTAAGAGGGCAGGTTTTGGCGAAATCCATCTAACCCATATCTAAACCCTATAGATGCCGGAGTCGGACGGAAACAAAGGCGTTGTGCAAATAGGTTACTATTTGCACAACCGCCGACGTTGAGGGCTGCGTAGGAATCTACGCAGTCTCGAGTATACCAAGGTGGCAGGTGGGGAGTATTTGGACGAGAAGGAACGAGTCGGCAGAGGACGGTATACGGTTGTATGTCTCAACGGTGGTAAGATAATAGTTTGGCCTCGGCGGCCAGCTTCTGGTGAGTATTATTATATATATACCTTTTTTTCCCCCGCCCACCCGACCTCCTTCCTCATTGCTGAGCTTTCCTATGGCTTCGGTTTCTATGCTCAATCCATCTAACCCATATCTAAACCCTATAGATGCCGGAGTCGGACGGAAACAAAGGCGTTGTGCAAATAGGTTACTAATGATGAGGATTTCCGTAAGCGTTGTATCGAATGATCAATACTAACATTATTTGGCATATAAATAAATATTATAAAATGTGATTCTTTATACAGCAAAATGTTTATTACACATTCATAATGTAACTACTATTATATATTTTATATTATAAATATTATCGCATTGTATATTGGCCTGCATGTAATCATTATCAAATTTGTAAGAATAAAATGTTTATTGTTTGATAATACGCGGTAAATGTTATACATTTGAGTGTTCGCTCGTTCCCAGCTGGCCCCCCTTTATTTTTCTTACACGTACCTGCACCGTACTTACGCTTCTTACACGTTCTTCTCAGTGAAAATCTCCGACTGATAGTTGCCGTTGCCGTCGCCCTTTTAGGAGTAGTGCAAATAGTATACTATCGTCTTCATCCGAGATAGCCTACTTGGCAATTCACAAAACCGCAAATTAATTTCTTCCATGCTATTTAAGGAGGCCTCTAATGAATTACGACAATTAATGTCTTGGAATTCAATATTATCTATACTGTTAAAAGGTAGAATATCTGACAAACAAGTGGGGCATATCCAAGTATCACTACAATTGGCAAGTTGGTTGTAATCTTCAAGATCTAGGTTTGTACATTTTAGGTGAATTCAGTTGTCACAAATATCGCATAATATCCCATTTTGATTTACTTTCACTGGTCGTTCACAAGAAGAGCATGGAAACTTAACTGGCATTAGTACACAACTACGAATTAAAGCAATTTAATCAAAACAAAAAACAAAATTTAAGACAATTTAAGCAAATGAAATAATCTAATATAAGCAACGAACAAAACAACAGACAGAACACAGAACACAAGCTCCGCTAGTATATTAATAGCGTAAGAAGGCAAAAATAATGATAAGAGTTGAGGAGAAAAATAAAAATAAAACATGCCAATCACCTGCTGAATCCCGGATCGAGATCACCTCAAATTTTGGTGATATCCCTACCCAAAATATAAACAGTGCTAGCCAGCCATGCAGCTCTGCTGAACTCAATCACATTGATTCATGCAAAAGGCGAAGGCAAGAAACAAGACATGGATAATCAATAAGGGATAACAAAGGGAACTAAATAATTTTCGCCATTGAGTTAAACTATAATGTATCGAGCTGAGACAGATTTGTTATGGTAATCTTACAGTTATTGGCCAAGCAGATGATTCGTCCATCCAACGTCCAGGCTCTGGTGACCTTGATGTGGTGTTGTGCAGCCTTGAGAAGAGATTGTCTTAATGGCGTGAGGTTTTCTGTAATAGCTAGACCAGTGCCTTTAAGTTGACGTCTTAAGTTTAATCTTTCATACCAAAGATCTTGTTTCGGGTCGCATATAGCTCACGAGCTTGATAATCACTGGACGGGGTTTGAGTTTCTGATGTGGACTCCCGTTGTGGATTCGTCTACCAGCTCTCGCCAAGGCAACAGCCGCGCAAACATGTTACAAGGCTACTAGACGCCTTAGGATTTGAAAACTCGCTCTGGTAATGCATGGCCATAGGGGCGGTTGACGAGCTGAAACGCTAACTTATCGCTGTCCTCCACGACTGACGCGCGAATACGAACACAGCCTGACATTCAACCTTAAAACACTACTACACTGTCAGTATAGCAGATCTCGCTCCCTGGCGGCTGACACCAACTGCCACGCGCCACTTTGCAAATTTCACCACCAAAAGGAAAACCGAGACCCTCGTCCTCGATAGTACTTCGAGACTTATCTGAAACATGCTTCCTTGCGGGCTGAACATTTTGCGATGATATCAAAATGTGTACAACACGGTAATTAGCCTGTAGGTTTAAATGTTTGTTTGTTTGTTTGTTTGTTTGTTTGGGTTTTTTTTAATACAAATCCCAAGGTATTCTCCGTTTAAAATCAAAACACAATAATTCGATAACCAGGTATAGGTCACTTTAATTTGGGCATTTAAAATCAACGGGGCTCAATATATTGTCTAAAACACATTTATATGAATTAACCGTATTTCGGGGCCTTTCCTTGGTACCAAATACCCAAACTAAACAAAAAAAGGCATGACCACGGCGACTTGGGACACACTCCTGCTAAGGAACCTGCGCTAAGATACGTTGCGCAAAACACCACCGTGGAATAACTCAACACACACACAAAACTTTGTATTTTCTTTTCGACACTAAGGCCGAGTAAGCACCCAGTATGGTCTGGACCTGCCACACTTTGACGCCTAATTGTCACCCTGTGTCACCGCTCGAGAAGAAGCCCTCTTGTCTCTTTATGCAGGGTGATGGACGTAGAATCCAGTGTCATGGGTAGGGCGAGACTCCGAATATGGGAATCTGCATCGGTAAAGTAGAAAACTTGCATGAAATCATACAACATCAACTTGCCTCAAATTACTGCTTCGGCTGAAACTACTTACACAAACTATTTAGGCCTATTTCGCCCAAAATACGAAACTAATCCTGCTATGTAAATAAATGCCCGAAAGTGTGGGAGGGTGGGGTTGAGAGTGCAGCGAGTTGCCACGCTTCTGCCGCAATTAACGGAAATTATAGGAAATCCGCAAAATGTCTACATTATTCCTGTATTGACGGTCATTTCACAAACTGTCCCATCGTACTCTCACTAATTACCCCTTACGGTATGTTGTCGGGGTTATGTCATCAGATCCAGGAAAGACATGGTAGCAGCGTACAGTAAGCTACTCAAGCACCGCTGTGAAACCAATCAGGAAGAGTACAACAACAAGAAGGCGGCTTTATACCTTACCTATGATGCCATCGAAGAGGAGGAGCTTGCCAACAAGATCAAAAAAGTGGAGGAAGCTCATCTAAACCACAAGCACAGCAAGAGCTGGAAGCTGATCAAAGAGATCACTGGTAGAAGTTCCGCCAGACCCTCTCAAATCAAGGGCGAGTCCGATGAAGAGCGAGTCAAGGCATGGTACAACCATTTCAAAAACCTTCTCGGGGCTGAACCAGTGGTGCTGGACGTACAGTCTGAAGTTGAGCGCGTTTTCGAAGACCTAGATATCGAGGACGGGCCATTCACAAGGGAAGAGTTTGACAATGCAAAAAAGTCACTGAAGGGAGGAAAGAGCAGTGGTGTGGATGGAGTTGTACCGGAAATACTCAAGTATGTCCCCATTGACGACATCGTGCTCGGCTTTATCAACAGTGCTTATGAGAATGGGGAACTTCCGGATCAATGGAGCACCCTCATCATCATCATCCCTTCTCTAAAATCCGGGGACCTCACATCCACCGACAACTACCGGGGCATCAGCCTGAGTTCTGTCATGGCAAAAACATTTAACCGGATGGTCCTCAACCGTATCTACCCTGCTCTAGACCCTCTCCTAAGAACAGCTCAAAATGGTTTTCGCCAAAAAAGGACAACTGTGGGTCAAATCATTGCACTTCGGAGGATCATCGAGGGCGTCAAGAGCAATAATCTTCCTGCTGTGATGACGTTCATAGACTTCAAAGAGGCTTTTGACTCAATCCACAGGGGGAAGATGCTCGATATCCTTAGTGCATATGGGATACCAAAGAAGCTTGTGGAATCTGTGGCAGCATCCTACTCTCGCACATGGGCCAGGGTCACCACACCTGATGGAACTACCGAACCGTTTAACATCTCTGCAGGAGTGCTACAGGGCGATACCCTCGCTCCTTATCTCTTCATCATTGTGCTGGATTATGCTTTGAGGAGGGCCATTGACGGGAGAGAGGAGGAGTTACATGTATGTTTCACCTTGAAACAGCGCAAGAGCCGGCGAGTGCAACCAGTAACAGTCACCGATCTGGATTTAGCCGATGACATAGTACTGATCTCAAACACTGTGGAACAGGCTCGTACCCTTCTCCTCTCGGTGGAGGAAGAATGTTTGAAGACGGGATTACATCTCAACTCTGGGAAGACCAAAGTGCTGGCATACAACACAACTGACGCTACCGTCCACACCAGATCGTGTCCGATTTCAAATATCTTGGAGCGTATGTCGACTCAAGCGGAAAAGACATCAAGACCAGACGAGGATTGGCGTGGTCAGCACTTCACAGCATGAAAAATGTATGGTCGTCAGCCATCAGTACAAAGCTGAAAAGGTCGCTCTTCATCTCCACGATTGAGTCCGTCCTACTCTATGGTGCAGAGACGTGGACCCTCACAACCAAGGAGGAGAAGTCACTGGATGGATGCTACACTCGCATGCTACGTATAGCCCTCAACGTATCGTGGCAGGATCGTATGAGGAATGATGACCTCTACAACGGCATGCAGAGAGTGACTCACAAGATCAGACAGCGTCGTATTAATCTCGCTGGCCACTGCGTCCATCACCCTGAGCTTGCTGCCCACCCAACCATACTGTGGGAGCCCACCCAGGGCACTGCCTCAAGAGGGAGAAGAAGGCTGACCTTTGTGGACCAGGGGGAGAGGGACACTGATCTCACATCTGCAGAGGAGCTGCGCACCTGCATGGTAGATCGAGACAGCTGGAGGAAGAGGACTCAGGGACTGGCTCGTGATATCGTCACTACCTAGGCGATCCCGACACAATGAATGATAACAATACATCTACATGTACGAAAGGTAAAACAACCGAAAAACTAAAGAAAATCGCCATATATAGGCCTATTTTCAAAGGGTATCTTTCCAACTACATGTAATCTCACAACGCATTGAAAATTGTTCTGACAGACTCTGCTGCAGAACCTATTTATTAACGGCACTTTCCGTGAAATGTCCATACCTAGTTAGGACAAATACGGTGATTTTTCAGTGTGAAACATTTAACGAGGCCTTTGGCCATTTGGCAATTTTGAGAAGAGGAACATTTGATGGGTAACGAATGACCGCCTCCAGTTAATATGCCAAAAACATTTGAGGGGCAAGGGAAGTCTCAGTCAAATGTAATGCGACGAGCAGAGTATGGACGAGTATTTAATTGAGCAAACTCACGGTAAGAGTTTGAAAAGTTGCTCAGAAATTTCTTTAAAATGACTCATATCAAGCATTAATTATTTTGAAATTGACGGATTGAAAGAAAGGTCAATGTTCGAGAGGGAACATTTGATTTTGGATAAAACACCTAGACATATGTGAGTATGTGACCGATTCTGGCAAAACCCGACGCTTCTCGGCATTTCCCATTACGTGATATGGGCCCACAACCTTTAAAAATGGCCTCTGGGACCAACTTGAAAATTTGGCAGAATCAACATCGGGATACATTCAAGATTTGTTTTGTTGTTTCAACTGTCTCAAAATTCCTCATATTATTGACAAAAAAATTAAATAATCAACTAGTTTGTCAAACTTTAAAGACCAATAGCTCCATTTCACTTTTTCTGATCTGTCATACTTGGTCATAACTTCGCCAAAATTATCAGAATTTCCTCAAACATATTTCAAAGGATACCTTTTTGTATGCACACTAAGCTGATACCAAAACTTAAATTTTGAATTTTCATCACAAGTGTTGGGTTTTGCTGGAGCCGGTCACATATTACCCTGTCCCAAATGTCTGTTCAAAGGGCCTGAGGCCATTGTCAACTTCTCAATTCTTGCCAAATTACTTGTATCATTAATTGGTGTCTAGAAATCAAATCGGCGGATGAAACAGGGGAAATAATTTTACACGTCACCGCCTCGAGTCTGCCTTGCTATGACCGCATGTTAAAACATGCTGATGCGGTCAAATGAAAAATTATTTCCGAGATACAAACAAAGTAAAAAACAACTGCAAATATAACTGCATCATGGTAAGATTTTACTCCAATGCCAACACTAATTTTCCCATTCAATAGGCAGAAAAGGGGAAACCCCATAACAAGGCAAAATTGATGCGGAAAAGGGGTTTCTGCACTGAAAGGGAAATCTTTACAAAAATAGTCTCGACAGGGCAATTAAAGGAACACGTTGCCTTCGGGTTGCGCTTTATTGGGCGTTTTTGGGCTATTACAGACGTTTGAAGTATAATGAGCACGATCTGAAAGATGTTTAAAAGTAGAATATAATGATCCACACAAACGTGCCTTAGAAATGCTTCAATTTTGCGTAATTTCTCGAAGCAGCACGCTCCGCCATTTATGGGAGTCAAAATCTTGACTCCCATAAATGGCGGAGAAATTATATTAGTCTTATTTCCAGCCTGGAGAAAGAAATTATTTTTCCTTCCTCCGTTGCGTGTGATGTGCCTGTTTTTTTTATTCGTGTCTACAATAACCATTGGGTATAAATCATCCAAGTCCTTTCTATCGGTTTGTCCCATGACAATATTCTTACCCTGATTGGCGAGGTTTTCGTTTTTTCTTTTTTGACGCGTCTGCTGTGTTCTCTTGACGATCCAGTCGGTGTGTGTGTGTTTACATTTCACACATGTCTCGGGAGGCGGAGAATGGTATGGTACCTTGCGTTCATCTGATAGGTTTACCTGACCACTGGCTACGGCGCCAGCCTAACTCCTGTTCGTCGCTGCATTTTGCCCACTACCCGGACGATCGTATTGACGGCTTGAAATACGTATACATTTCGCGGGACATGTAGTGGGGGTCAGAGGTCAGTGTTTGTTTTTTTTAAGTACCATTCACTAATTATAACACATTAAATGTGTTTTATTGCAAGAACAACTCTTAATAAGTATAAGGAACACCCTCAAACGTGAGATTTCGTGAAATCTGAAGGCAACGTGTTCCTTTAACGCCTCAGTTTTGCCCTATAGCTCTATGGTTTTGCCGTACTCACCGCCATTGACGATTTCTTCACTTGCCGTGTAGTGCCGAGTTCGTCAAAGCCATGATCTATATTAGCCTCTTTGAAGTATGGCGGACACAATAGTAGGACGCACTTTGCAGTGGGTATAAAATCGACTAAAATGCAAAATAACTCAGTTTTTCACTTTACACTTATTAATTTTATTTATAATTCTGTCTACATGTATGTATTATAATTACAACAAATCAAGTTTTTGGAAAGAAATACAATTGATAAAAAAATTCATACCCAACTGAAATTGCGCCCTCTCCTTTTGTTCCGCCATACTTCTAAAAAGGCTAATTAAAGCGCTACGTACGTGCCACGATTTCGAATGCACCGCAATTTATTGTGCACCCCATTGTACATGGTATGCAAATTTGTTAGAGCGGAATGCAGGAAAACAACGCGAAGAACAAAGGGGGTGCATTCCCAACAGACCTGCACGAATTGCATGCAAGTTTCAAACCAATAACGTGCATAATAATACCCAAAGCCGCATGAAAAACCACACGGGAAAACACAATGTGGGAAAACATATAACGCTTACCTAACTTGTTTATGATGTTGCAAAAAGGTTCGTCAGTGACGCACGGCCCGCTGTAAATGTATAGTGATGTCCCCTAACTTGGCGCACTTCGACAACTCACTGGAAATCCGCTCACCTTATAGCAAAAACCCCTAGCAGAATTAGTTGAAACTTACACACCTTGTAGTATAATTCATAGGCTCCAAGAAAAAGTAATACTTTAATATTTTGACTCATCAACAAGTACAGAATAACACAAACAATCAGGACAAAACGATGAACACTTTTTTCCCGAAATCGCCCGGACTGTCCCCTAATGTGGAGCGCGTCGCTGATTGGCTGAAACGGTTTGATGCCTTACTACGATGGCCCACAAAGACCACTTGCACGCACACACTGTGACACTGTACACAACGCCAGTATGCCTGGTTTTATTCACGTGAAATGCCTATTACAGGCTTCCTTGTATGGTGTTATGACAACCTGAAGCGAACGGCGATGCCTTCACATTCCGGTGAATTTCTAGCAACCTGAATGATTCTTCTCCGTATTTCAGTTTTATAATTTATGAAGGTACTTGAGAACTTTATTTCCATTTAATGCCAAGTGCAACAGATTGTTTATTGCGCCAAGAGAGAATGGAAAGTAAAGCCCGCCACGTTAGGGGCCGCGCCACGTTGGGGGACATCAACAATAGTACGAAAAGCTTGCAATGTGCTCCCACACTGCTTGTAAACATGGAGCTAGCTCCATGTTGTAAACGACATGATTCTGTATTCCTTTATCTCCTAAACAATTCTCCAAGGCAATTGAATGAACAACGTGATTATTCTGATAAGTTATCGATGATTTCCCACGGTTTATAAATTTACTTAACTTTTTGAATAATGGTTTTCACTTTGGAAGTAGGCCTACGTCAGTGAAAAATCCCGCCACCGTAAAAATAGAAGAGCGCCCTCTGTTGATTGAATCGCTGCAAACCGAGAGATACCTTGACGTCTATTGGTTTTATTTACCTAGCGTCGTGCCGGAACCTGGCTAAATGTAGCCGACAACGTGCACTTGCAGGATTTCGTATTTTTGGCGGCTAATTGCGTTTTCCTCATCAGGGGTCACAAATTATGATTACGGGTATGGGGTTGGAATTTAGTCCTTGACACTCACTACTTTGTTCTAAAAAATACTTAATCAACCATCAGAAAATGCAAATTAAGTTTAAAATAATTGAGTCAGTGCATATTTGATGGAAAACCCAAATTTAGGATAGGGTATTAAAGACTTGACATTGCTCTATGCTTGAGGCTATGGCATGCATGCATGGTCGAAATCATTGTGTAAATTAAACAGTCTGCGTTGTAGTCCGAGTAACGGACTACAACGCTGGCTTGCAATATAAAGGGTCCAAGTGGGTTCACACACTAGGTAGGCCTACCGGCCTTGCAATAATCCCTGGCTCAACAAATGCAATAGTTTTCACCCTCAAAATGGCTACAAATACACTTGACACACCAGGGGCCAATTTCACGGCGCTGCTTAGCACAAAAAATTTGCTTAGCACAGGATTCGTTTACTTTATTTTGCAAAAATGGATTGCCCGCCAAAATCGTAAGTGATGTGTATTGAAAGGTATTCTCCTACTCTTGCGAAGAACACAAGTTGGTGTATAATTTTGGCTTGTAATCCATTTTATAAAGCAAATAAATTCTGTGCTAAGCAAATTGTTGTGCTTAGCAGCGCCATGAAATTGGCCCCTGGTGAGGTACAAGTAGATAATCAACATGATCAAGGTTTCAGCTGAGGTACAAAGACTTGCGGGTAGGCTACATTCTTTTCATTATGAACACTGATGAATGCCTTGTGTGATATATTTTCCATCTTATGCAGGAGAGCACACTAAAGTAGTAACTATAGCCCATAATGCCAAAGAGGACAAGAGATTGCCACTCACAGGGCAGCACAGCTCTGAAAGTACAGAGGATCTTAAGAGGTCGGGTTTGCAAGAAAGATGTACCACCAACAGAGATAGTTGAAGAAAATCTGAGGGAACAAAGGCAGTGAGTTGAATTTTTGGGAGTCCCATCTTTTGAAGTTGCTAATTTTAATTTCTGGCATATTTTAAATAAGTCATGACATTTGAGTCTAAACCGCTTGCTTAAAGGAAGGGATAACACTTGCAAAGGGTTGCCTAACTTTGTACACTTCGTGTAAGTCGCCATCTTTTGCAGTTCGGCGCTCGGATTTAAGAGGGCGTGATGAGTCAGGACACAACAGATTTTACACACTTCACGTTGTGTGGGAGTCGGGAAACAAGGCCACAATCTCGACGTCATCCATGCAACCATGCAATCATTGCATGGTTGACGTACGTCATCATCGCTTTTAAAATTTCAAATATGGCCCAGCACATAGTTGTATAAGTTGGAGAGTTTATCATCAAAATTAATTGGGTTGCCAACGTTGAAAACAAGATTCTCTGATTCTCATGAAGGTTTCTGCACCGGGCAGTACATCGGTAATATTTTTGATTAAATTCGCCGATAACTTTAAACAAGTCTAGTCCCTTCCTTTAGTTTAAGTACAGCAAAATTTTGGGTATGAATTCCGTTAACTGGGTCCAATTTCATGGTGTTGCTATGCACAAAAATTTGCTTAGCCAAAATTACATGTAAACTTGTGCTTTTCACAAGAGTAGGAGAATACCTTTCAATACACATCACTTACAATTTTGGAAGGTAACCCATTTTTGCAAAATAGAGCAAATAAATCCTGTGCTAAGCAAATTTTTAGTTAAGCAAAATTTTGTTAAGTATGGAACAGAAAAAGTAAGTATTTTCAAGGAAATTGTTAATTGTTTTTCACTCCTAAAATCACTTCCCTTTAAAATATTAACACGTTTCGGTGGTTATTAAGTCATAATATAAGGAGAATAAGTGGCGACCAGTAAACAGAATTCTTTTCAAACTTTGGCAACATTGGGAACATAAAGTTGAAGATGACCCTGCGTGACATCACACTTCTCCATCAAATGATCGCATGACTAGCTAGCCACCCGCATGTTGACCTGTGTAGACTCTTGTGCCACGCCAGAACACTCGGCACCAAGCATTATATTGGAAAATTTAACACAGGTTTTTTTAGAAAGGCATGTTGTCACACTATTTGTAACCCTTTATGGGCCCAAGTTATCCCTTCAGAACAACTTCAACTTATTTCTTTTATTTTGAGACCAGACAAAGGTATTTTCTGGAAAATATGGTCTGTGTTGCCAAAATGCCCCCTTTACCGCATCCTGAGATATCAGGGAATTTCCACTCTGCAAAGCGACGTAACAATACCCTGCGGAAACACACGCAAATCTGTGGAGTGAGCCGGCTGTTGTCTTGAGCCAACTCACGCCCGAGTCATTTTGATGTAATTTAATCAATTCGGTCATGTTATGCCGAAAAGAAACGATTTATATACTTTCCAGAAATTGTATTGGGTACCGTTCCTTATGACTGTCCCATTCCTACCAAACTTTCAAACGACGATCTTAATTTACTCCGCAGTTTTTCAAATTAATAACAGGGATGCATGCTGACGAATGTAATGGAACGGATTCCCCAGTATGCTTTAAATAGCAGCCAATCGCCGACGCGGACAACGGCCAGCATTACCGAGTACATGTATCACATGCATGCACGGTGTTTACAATCTGCGCGCGTTACATTTAAATGCCTGCAATCATGCTGCAATGCACTGCCAAGCGTCCTGATTGGTATAGCAGAGGCGACAAGATTTCTGTCGCTTGTTCCACCGCGAAATGGGGCTGGTTTCAACAGGGCCACTGTACGCAGGAGTTAGGGAGTGCGTTAAAGGGGCACTGTTGCAAGAGGATGCCTTTACCGTTGAAAGACTCGGGTCACAAAACAATCACCATCTAATTTATTGCCGACGGGCGTAGCTCCACGCAGCTTAGTCCTGAAAAGCCAGTTTCCAACTGCCTGTGTCATCGCAAGGTCGGCTAAAAGATATTCCTTTTAATATTGCTATTTCTGGTGCTGAAACCAAATTTATTTTTCAGACATCTTGTGGACTTGATGAAGAGATGCGCCATCCGGCGAGAGAGCAACTCGGCTCTTGTCACGGGGCCTCACGGCAGCGGAAAAACAATGGTAAGAAGAAAGGCTAGGTTTTTAGGGTATTTTTTTCGTATACATTTAACAAAGATTTGAAGGAAATTACCTCCTGGAATCAACACACAATCTAATTTTAAGATATACTTCCTACTTGCACTTTTGTCGCAAATGTTGCTTTTCTGTAGAAAAATTACATTTTCTCCTTCAAAAATTGCATTTTAAGTTAGTGCACAAGATAACCATTCACACGCGCTCACTCACGGACTGCTCGCGCCGCAATTTTGTTCATTTACTTTATGCAGTAATTTTATCATTTATTTATCTCAGAAATGCAACATTTCCGACAGAAGTGCAAGTGGGAAGTATATCTTAAAATTGGATGATCTGTTGATTCCAGGAGGTAATTTCATTCAAATCTTTGTTCAATGTATACGGAAAAAATACCGTTTTTAAGTTAACATAGGCGGTTCAAGCCATTGTTTGGGCAAGGCATTTTGCCTTAAATTGTCTCTCTCCACCCAGGAGCAAATGGGTACATCTGCGAGGGTAGCGAAGGTGTTGAGGGGAGTTGAGAAGGTTTTAACAGAGTAATATATAATTAAGCCATTGTGCAAATATTATACGAAATTTTTTTTTTCTTTCTTCCTAGCTTATTTCAAGCGTTCTGAAGGAACTTGAATCGATTTCAAAGATCAGAACAAACCTTCTGATTGTCCGGCTTAATGGACTTCTCCAAACGGACGACAAAATAGCCATTCAGGAAATCACCAGACAGCTGAAACTGGACAATGTGGTTGGAGATAAAGTTTTTGTAAGTTTCTCTGTCTTGTGAAAGTCACACTTTATTAATAAGAGAGTTTAGAGCACTGATATTTAATGGGTTTAATGAACTTCAATTTGCAGCCCGTAAGCTGAATTGCATGAAGCTTACAAGTGTCTTCCATTTAAAGGTAGTATACATGATTGATAAACTGTTACAAATAGTTTCATCCCCCTGTGTGATTGAAGGTATGCATGATTAAAACCAACCTGAGCAAAAATCAGCTCCGTACTTCGTCTAACTTTTTAAAAACGGTCAAAAAATGGTTTACAGTCACTTATTCGCCCCAAAACCACTTTGCCCTGGTGATCCACTTCGCCCCGAATCACGGCCTGTGCATAAGTTGTTTTGGGGCGAAGTGGCCTTTGGGTGAAGTGCTTCAGGGCGAAGTGGTCCAGGGCAAGGTGGATTTGGGGCAAAATAAATTTACGTCTCGTGAGACGAAAAATAATTGTTTTGCTCATTTCTCAAAGACTATAGCACTTCAGACAAAACCATTCAGGGGAAGTTTTCTGCCGTCATCGTGTTTATATCGTGTAAGTTGTGTGTAAATCTGTGAACATTTCTGATTCCTCGAGATACCAATCATGTATTCTACGTTTAAACCTCGAAATATAGGTTAGTGGCGCCATTGGCATCCGATGGCCAGAGAAACAGGGAATCCCCTTACTCCTCACGAAAGAATGCTCCGAGATCTTTTAAGTGTGTTACACAATGAACTGGACCAACGGCTTTACATCCCTTCTGAAGGATGGAGCAATCGTGGTTGAGTGCCTTGCTCAAGGGCACAGGTACCACGGGCTCGGTATCGAACCCGCAACACTAAGTTTTCACGTCTGTTTTGAATCAACGACCTAAACCACTCGGCCACAGACATATCCCACACTAGGGCTAATGTAGGTAGACTCACAATTCTTACCTAATGTATTGAACTTGGAAACCTTTATTCTCTTGTCATTCAGGGCTCATTTGCAGAGAACCTTGCATTTCTTCTGGAAGCCCTAAAACGCGGTAATGTGCACATTGTTTCTGTCATTAAAAGGGTGAATGTACATGTATAGCGTGAATTCCGTCCCTCACGTGAGGGACGGAAATCAAGAGACAAATGCCTTTCCTTAGTCACTACAACAAATGAAAACTAAAGTGAACCTGTATGTTTACCTGCTACTGATGTTAATACACACACCCAGTTTATCACATGTTGAAATTGACTTTACAGTTTTATGCAGAGGTTGTTTTTATGCGTGAGGGACAGATAATCAATAAAATTGACAAAAACTACAATTTGTTACATGCATTTTCAACTATTTCTTGAAAATGTGATGGCACAGTGTGCCCAGTCAAATTTATTCTGTTAATTGTTGTAATATGATTGTCAAATATGGACATTTCTTTATTGTTCAAGGTATTATTTTGATTAATTTAAGAGATTTTGAAATTTTCATCCAGTGTTTAACAATTTTGGATCACAGTTTTGATGTACATGTACGTGTTCAACATATACTGTTCACTTAGAAGGAATGCAAATTGTACTTTTCCTGAAAGATTGAGGAGGAGGCTAAGAGATGTAATATTTTATTGGTCAGTGATGTGTAAGAGCCGCTGAGGCATGGTGCGCCACCCTGCCTGAAGTGCCTCCCTGAGCTCCTGCACTTCTAGGACTGTGTGGGAGATGCGCAGCTCCAGAGGTCAGCTCATCCCACGCAGGTTCAATCAGGTTGAAAATCAAACAAAATTGGTTTTCCTAAAACCCTTACTGCAAGATTTACCCAGTGCCACAAGTTCACTGTTTTCAACAGACCTCTGTTCTGATCAAGAATTTATATTTAAAAAAAAATTAATTTCGTTTTTTTGTTTAGCTGTATAGTTGTTCACATTGAAAGTGTAGCAGGCTAGGGGTATTTCAAAATAACATGAATTTTCAAATTCATGTCTTGTAACGGGCTGCTCAGCAATAACTACACTTATTTCACACGCTTCATGAAATGTCTTGTGTGTTGGGCATTGCCAAGCTTATGTGCACCCACAACCATTTCATTCTGGAACGGTTGCTTTATAAATACATGTGTGTCCCACAGGCAGTGTGTTTTGCATCATCTAGAGAGTTGTCCCATGCGTAACACACAGGCTGCGTTTGGGCCTACAGTTCTCGCTACTCCGGAGTAATGCGTGCGCATTGCACTCGGGTCACATTACGCGAACGGCAAGTCCGCAGTCCGCATGCGCGAATGGCCATCAGTCAAGATGGCCGTCTCTTGCCATGACTACACAAAAATTGCTGTTCCACTGCTCACAAGAAATTAAAGAAAATACAGACCGTAAGTCATGAGAACCTTTGATGCCGTCTAAAACAAACCTTAGTGAGTTGTTGTTTCAGTTATCCAGTTGACACGTTGAGCAAACTCACCAAAAATCCCACCCATATCCGCCATCTTCGTACAAATCACATGGCACTCGTCGGGAGTAAGAGCACACTCCCCCATTTGTTAGGGAGTACCGAGAGCATACTCTCACTGACCCGAGTGTCGTTAATCTTGCCATTCGCGTGCGCAGGAGTATGCTCGTGTTACCGAACGCAGCCTAATGTTACTGGTGTGGTTGTTTTTTTTAAAAATTAACTATTTAAATTTTTTTTTTCAATTTTATTATATTTTTCAGGTAGTGACATGGCTCAGTCAGTACTTTTTATCCTGGAGGAGTTTGATTTGTTCGCCTACCATAAAAACCAAACACTGCTGTACAATCTGTTTGACATTTGCCAGTCAGCTCAAACACCTATAGCTGTTATTGGTGTTTCGCGACGCTTGGTAAGTACATCACTGCTTACATGAAGATGGCCCTATTAACCACTTAAAAGGAGCCTGTCCAGATTATTCCGGGAAATAGATTCTGCTCTATCATTTGTACAAAATACCTCCCCAAAATACTATCCATGGGAAGAAAACAGGAAATTTGCAATCTCCAATTTGGATGTGGAAGCAAAAAGGTTGGTGTGATCACTGCACTGCTTTATCTAACTGGATAAATTAGTTTACAAAATGTCGGTGGTTTTTGACGATATCCTTGAAAATATACGGATTGAGAGTGCGAAATTTTAGAATTGTAACGGGGAAAATATGACAATTGATACTTAACCTGCCAACTAGTCCGATTTTATCGTATTTGTTCCGATTTTTGAGTGTTAAAAGTGTTGAAAATCAAAACGGTCGACTTGACCTGACTCCCTGCGCGCACCGCATGTGTTGTGTACATGAAAACGGGTGCAGTACTTTGACCATTGTACCAACTCAACCGTTGCAAGTTTCACTACAGTCCGATTTCTCAAAAAAAATGTTCACAGATTTACACATAACTTACACAATATAAACACGATGACGGTAGAAAACTTCCCCTGAAATGGTTTTGTCTGAAGTGCTATAGTCTTTGAGAAATGAGCAAAACAATTATATTTTGTCTTGCGAGACGTAATTTCATTTCGCCCTGAAGCATTTTGCCCAAAACCACTTCACCCAAAGGCCATTTCGCCCCGAAACCACTTCGTCCAAACACTACCTCGCCCAAATGCCACTTTGCCTCAAAACAACTTCGTGCACAGGCCGTGGTTTAGGGCGAAGTGGTTCAGGGCGAAGTGACTGCAAACCATTTTTTGACTGTTTTCTCAAAAGTTAGACGAAGTACGGAGCTGGTTTTTGCTCAGGTTGGTTTTAATCATGCATACCTTCAATCACACAGGGGGATAAAACTATTTGTAATGGCTTACCAATCATGTATACTACCTTTAAGATAACAAACAAATCTTATTTTTCCAGGACGTTGTTGAACTTCTCGAGAAGCGTGTCAAGTCTCGCTTCTCACATCGTCACATCCACGTCTTCAATTCGCTTGACTTTTCTTCCTACAAAGAAGTCTTTAAGAGAATACTTACAATGCCGGCAGATCTTGGAGACGCACAGTTTGTGAAACTATGGAATAAAGATATTGAGGTGGGTTTAAAGGCCCATTGTATCATTTGTAAGTGTGATAGCAATGGTAACAAACACCACATGAATTTATTTCCTTTCAAAATGGTATTTCATGCTGGAAATTTACAACCGATGGTGGTTTTCTAAAAAAGTCCCATGCACGGGACTTTTTACCATTCACTTGTACACAAAATCCATTTATAGATTTTCAAGGTTTTCTGAAGCATTGTGATGCATCTAAGTAGCTAAAATTTCTTGAGGCTAGTTTACCAACATTCTTCCTTAGATATGTTACACTCTTATTCCACGAATTTGTAAAAGGTTTTATCTTGCAAATGATAGATAGGGCCTTTAAAACATTGCTAATTTAGGGATCGTCCAAAGTTGTCAACATTTTAACGGTTCTACAGAGAGTAGGAAAGGGGGTAGGGGAGTTGAAGGCTGCGTATGACTTGCATGTACTGTAAAATGGTGACATTTCATGGTACTGCCAGAAAAATGTTGATAAGTAGTCATTTGGGGGAGGGAAGGGGGTCTTGAAAACTGTGAAAATGTTGACAACTTTGGATGAGCCCTTAGCACCTTGCAAACGAAACATTTAAGGAAACAAAGAAGAGAAAAAAAGGAGAAATTATCTTCAAAAGGAAGCATAATTTTTCCCTTTTTTTAAACCAGGCATTGTGTAGCAACACAACAGTGCATGAAGTACTGGAGAGAACATATCAGTTGGACAAGAGCATCTGCGGACTACAGTCATTGTTGGTAAGAATTCCATATATGGGCCTTTTCACGGTAGCTGACGTTACAATTGTACATTTTTTGCCTTCTTAATTCTGTTATATCTAAGTAATTAGGAATGATTAAGAGCCATGTATATTTAAGAAATGGGCTTTAAGTTTTTCACCGTAGCTATATTTCTTTTGTAGCAGTGAGTAAAAACATGTCGGGAACTGACGTTACCCAAAAAGGACGCCAAAAATATTGGTGCATATTCATTTTCTAAGTAATATCTCATGTGCCCGAAATGTTGGGATGGTGAAATTTATGTGACAGTGTTAGTGGGTTATGAAGTACGTACGTGTATGTGCAAGATAAGAAGACATTTAGCCTCTTTCTTTTTAAGTTGGTACCACCTAAATGAGAACATGCTGGTAACTGACGTTACGTAACTGACGTTACATTGCCTTTTGCCATGCAGTTTTCTTAGAACTTAATTGTGTATACACTATATATCAAGTATTTCTGTCAACCAGACACTTGTACTGACATGCCGTAACTAACAAGAGCATAGGCAGTGATCCTAGGGGCAGGGTGGGGTAGACAGAAAAGAGGTAGGGAGGGGAGGGGAGGGGAGGGTGATGAGGAAGGACGTAAAGGGAAGGGCAGATGGAAGAGAGAGGCAGAGGGTGGACTGGATGGGGGTGGGAGGAAGGCACCGGGGGAGTCGGACGAGGACAATGGGCCGGGCATTGGGGGAGGGGAGGGGGCGGGGGCATTGGAGGAGAGGGCAGGGGTGGTGGCGAATCATATATTATTGAGGGGTGGACTTGACCCAACATGCCCAAATGGCAATTTCAAATTTTGGCATCTGTGTCACACTTTTCGTGAAAATGCCCATTCGAACCGCTGACACTCTGCTTAACGTGCCCTACAAATTGAGCTATGAAGTCAACTGGTAGTCTCGAATCATGGTAGTGCAGTTGTTCCTCACTAATTTGGATTGGCTATTTTTAATGTTAACAAAAATAAATGTCTGTTTAACGGTTTATGTAAAGCGTGATACACTAATACTTTTACAGCTCCTGCCAATTTGCAAAGTGACCGACGCTCACCCAACAATCGAGGCTGTAGGTATTGTAGAAGCTAGCAAACATCTTAGCGCAGACTCCAAGGCAGCCATGTTACATGGTAAGTTCGTTTGTTTTTTCGTTTTGGTTTTTGGTTTACGGAAAGCACAGGAAAGCAAATTACGACATCCCAATTTATTGTAGTATTACTATTGATTGCTTTCCGGTGACGTAACGCCTTCCATCCACCATTTTGGTTTCCATTTTTCATGACGCACGTGGATCGAGCTATTACTAGCAAGAAAAACGCATTGGTTTGCACTTACCTGTGTTACTTAACCTTGCTTTATGTTGTTGCGTCATGGCTGTTGTATCGATAAAGATAAAAATGTCTTTCTTCAGGCTAAAAATCGTGATCAAGTAAAAGCACTTTTGTTTTTACAAGCTGAGTGCATGCTCAATCATTTGAACGTATCGCAGCGCGCTCGTCAGAATCTTCGAATGAAAGTACGCTGGTGAGTATTCATGTGCATCTATTGGCGCGCCCGTGTATGCGCGTGACTGTTGACCACCAAACATTACCGGATGTTCTACGTCACAAAAAGCAATCAAAAGTGCAGTTACGAGATTTGTGTTCGTGACCCCAAATGTATTGTAATCATATCATAATCGGTCAACGAAAAGAATTATCATTAAGTTTTTGTGGATACCGCGCATTTCTGATACTGTGCAGCACAGGGGCCCAATCCGATGTCAAGTCAAGTCAAGTCAGTGAAACTCGGGTCGACTCGAGTCAAAGTCACTACAACCCTGGTTTTTCTCACACACATCCTCAATCACACATGGAGATAATGCCGTTTGTAACAGATTTCCAATCTTGTAATCATATTTTTAAAGGATTTACTTTTTTTAAACGTCAGGTATTTCCATCCTCCAGCTGTGTTTAGTCATTGCGATGAAACATTTGACCGATCTCTACGACGACGAACCATTCAACTTTGAAATGCTCTATAACGGTAAGTCAAACCATTCATATGCTGTAATATATTTTTATGAAAATTACAAGCAATATATTGGGCTTGATTCATTTCAGTTACCTCTGACGTGGAATGAGAGAAAAATCATATGGGTCTTATCAGGATTCGAACCAGATACCTCAGACTCACCAGTGTTGTAGCAGAGTCACCGAGTCCGAGTCTCGAGTCATCAGCCGCGAGTCCGAGTCTCGAGTCATCAGCCGCGAGTCCGAGTCTCGAGTCATCAGCCGCGAGTCCGAGTCTCGAGTCATCAGCCCCGAGTCCGAGTCTCGAGTCATTAGCCCCGAGTCCGAGTCACGAGTCACTTTCCTGGAGTCTGAGTCACGAGTCAGTTGTTCACCAAATTGAAACTGAATATAGTTTCATACACAATATGTGAAATGATGATGTGCTCGTGCGCTCCTTGCCGGCCTGGTGGGGCAGTGTACATATTCACGCGTTGTACTGTGTTTTTCACCCAAGAATCCTGTATTTGTGTGCGAATATATATCTTTTTTCACGAGTCGCCATGTTAGACAAGTCATCATGGTCGAGGGCGAGTCCTCATAGTCGAGTCCGAGTCCAAGTCATTTTCCAATGTGACTCGAGTCAAAAAAATTGTGACTCGAGTCCGAGTCCTGCAACACTGCGACTCACCAGGCTCTACCACCTGAGCTATGAGGCACAGTGGTATGATACTGCTGACAATAAGTTCGGGATATTGGTGTGTTGTGTTTTCGAGATTTTTTTTTCTTCAAATGACTGTTCTCACCTATTCCTGTGACAAGATGTGTCTGTCATGCAGATACAACTGTGTAATCATATACAAAATCATTCAAGCGGAATGCATACCCTCAATAAAATATCTGCGTACACCCCACAATCCCTAACGTATTGTGAGCAGTGTACTCCCTCAGTTTTCCCCCCAGAACCGATCTTTTTTTTGTGTTGAATGGATACGAAACTGAGCAAAGTCAAAAACACAATATTTCCTGAGTTTGTTCTTGGCCGTTTTCTTCGATTTCTCAATAGAGTACCTCAAGTTTGTGCAACGCAGAGCACACGTTGTTCAGAGCTTCGAGAAACCTGTTGTTCTGAAGGCAAGTTTGTTTAACGTTTTGTTTGGAAAATGATTCCTGTGTATATAACACTTGTTAAATAGATGTAATTTGCTCATACACGATGCGGTGTATGCACTATGTACTAAGCGTGTTTCCCATACACGGGATATGAAGTTTCAAAGACGGGGCAAAAAGGTTTTAACAAAGAATGTTAAATAGTGAACCATTTCACATGTTATGCATATAAAATTTGACGTGTCGCATTACAAAATTGTGGCTCTCAGAGAATTTGGTGTGAATGTATGCAGTAAAAGCACACAATCAAAAATTTCAGTGCGACGGTTCACACCAGATTCTTACGATCCATGTTTGTTCGACGGTGATGCATGCCAAAATTCAAGCCCATAACACGTGAAAAAAGTACAGTGTGAAGCCACTGTTACGTGAATGGCCAATACATGTACATCATTTGCAGTTATCCAAAATTTTATTTCATGAGTTGACAAGAAAAATCTGAGTAAAAGTGTTGTTAGCAATGGTAACAAACACAACATGATTTTCTATTTCATTTTTTTTTTTAATTGTCTGCAGACAGACATTTCTACAGGGCAGTTTATCAACATTATTCTTTAGTTTAATTATGTAATGCTCTTGTTCCTGTTTTGAAAAGTTTTCTAATCATGTAATATGTTTTTAAATTTCATTCCACTTCCTGTGCAGGCATTTGAACACCTAGTGTCACTGGAAATCGTGAAACCGGTTGACGGACACACATCGCGCACGCAGAAGGAATACCGCGCCATGTCGCTGCTGATCACGCCTGCACAGCTCGCCGATGTTTTGAATACGTACCCGGGATGTCCCAGCGAACTCAGGCATTGGGCTTTGAACCCACTCCCGACGTGACGGCAGTTAGCAGAATATTTTGTAAATTTTTCGCCCTGCCTTTACTTTGACATTGGAAAACAATTTAATAATTTATTTATTTTTTGAAGAAAAAAAAGATTGTAATGACTTGAGTCAAGATTTTTTTGTGACTTGACTTTACTTGTTATTCGAAAAATTCCAAGTCGTTAGTCTATGCAAAAATCCTCTTCAGGATTCGAACCTAAGACCTCGGCAAACGCTCTACTAGCTCAATTATAAGGCACAGTGATATATACTCCTGACTAACAAAGCAAAGCAGCTGAGCCATGAGGCACAGTGGTATACTCCCTCAGGTTTTCCTCAAGACCTCAGACACACCAGGCAGATGCTCTACCAGCTGAGCTATGAGGCACAGTGGTATACTACTTCAGGTACACCAGGCAGATGCTTTACCAGCTGAGCTATGAGGCACAGTGGTATGTATATACTCCCTCAGGTTTTCCCTTGGAACGCAATTTTTCTCTCGGTGTGGCATGGTTAAAGATAGTATACATGATTGGTAAACTGTTACAAAATAGTTTTATCCCCCTGTGTGATTGAAGATATGCATGGTTAAAACCAACCGGAGCAAAAACCAGCTCCGTACTTCGTCTAACTTTTGAGAAAACAGTCAAAAAAAGGTTTGCTGTCATTTCGCCCCTGAACCACGGCCTGTGCACGAAGTGGGTCTGGGACGAAGTGCCATTTGGGCAAAGTAGTGTTTGGACAAAGTGATTTGGGGCAAAATGGCACTTGCGCGAAGTGGTTTGGGGGCGAATTGAATTTACGTCTCGCGAGACGAAAAATAATTGTTTTGCTCATTTCTCAAAGACTATAGCACTTCAGACAAAACCATTTCAGGGCAAGTTTTCTGCTTTCATCATGTTTATATCGTGTAAGTTATGTGTAAATCTGTGAACATTTCTGATTCTTCGAGATACCAATCATGTGTACTGCCTTTAAAGGCTCTATGTAGCATTTGCAAGATAAAACTTTTTACAGATTCTTGGAATAAGATCTAAGGAAGAATGTTGGTAAACTAGCCTGAAGAAATTTTAGCTACTTAGATGCATCAATGCTTCAGAAAACCTTGAAAATCTATATGGATTTTGTGTACAAGTGAATAGTAAAAAAGTCCCGTGCACGGGACCTTTTTAGAAAACAACCTTCGGTTGTCAATTTCCAGCATAAAATTCCATTTTGGAAGGAAATAAATTCATGTGGTGTTTGTTACCATTGCTATCAACACTTCGAGTAAGGTTTTTCTTGTCAACTCATGAAAAATAAAATTGGTCATTGCAAATGACACAATGGGCCTTTGAAACCTCATTACATAACTAACGTCTGCAACAAGGACAAACACTTATTATTATTTCTTTCTGGTATTCATACCAAGGATTCCTCAATAGTGCTCATTGCACTGTCACTCGCAAGCGTGAGGAAACCCATGAAGAATTAGAATTAGAAATGGCCAGAGACACCGGGGAATATCCCCTTGCTCTTAACGAAAGAATGCTCTGGGATCTTCAGAGTGCTTTACCATCGGCTTTACATCCCTTCCGAAGGATGAAGCATGTGTGGTTGAGTGCCTTGCCCAAGAGCACGGGTACTGTAGCCGGATTCAAACCCGCAACCTCAAGTTTTCACCTATGATTTGCGAGTCAATGACCCAAACCACCCCACTAGTATGACATCTTGGTCTTTCCTGTTGTAAATTACATGGGATATTTGTGCAGGGACGTTTTAGAAAGGTAGGCCTAGTCAGATTGTTTTTTAGTGATCCACAAATAAATACAGAACTGCTAAAATGGTGCATTTTTAGGAACACATTTATTCATGATAATGTTAAAGAATACATCACATAAATACATGAAGCATTAATCCATCACAAATATTATACTAGACTAATTTATAACCATTAAGTGATATTTATACATATGCAAACAGACACGAACCTACTACTATACTATGGTGTTGTAAATACACACTCAAGCATTTTAAATTTACAATTTGTTTGTCTGTACATTAGTAACTGAGGTGGTTATTTTCGTCGTTTTGCAGTATACTTTACATGATTCACAAATACAGAGGTAAAATATTTAACTGCTGCATGCACTACACATTGCAGATAAAATTTAAAATTAACCTCCACGTGCTGTGCTATGTATACTTGACAACAAAAGTAACGTATCTTTTGCAAATTAGCCACCACGGAGCAGCAAAAATACACGATTCACGTGAAGTATGTAAATTTCATCTGCACCAATGCATAGTTCCGACCTGTCAATCAACCGAACCCGCCGACCAATCACAACAGGGCTAGCAGACAGCGCCCACATAGGTCAAAGTGTATTGCCTCACAAACCAACATCAAGCGATATTCTGCTCATACATTGTTCGGGGTGAATTTTTGGTTTCAAGGCCAGGCAATTTGCTGTTCAAAGGTAAGAAAGCGAATTGTTATGAATATATGACATCTACTAAGTGCGTGCTACTGTCGACCCTAAAACATGAATACTTTTGAGTTTTCTCCAATGAATCTGTGCTTTACGTTGAAAGTCCCATTGGTTTGTGAAGTGTGTGAGGCATAGCAACAATATTCAAGAGGGGGCGGGGTTAATTGGGCAATCTCGGAACTATGCATTGTCTAGGCTTGTGACCTTGTTGGGTCTGCTAGACATGTTTAATAACTTTTACGAAATTGAATTGGCAGATGAGCATTTTGTGTTTCTTTTTGAGTGTATAATTCGTTGAGGTATGCAAGTTTTAAAAAGGGTGAATAAATATGTACAATTGTGTTTGAGTGGAGGTGTACACGTACAGTTGAAGTCAGAATACAACTGTATGTAACCATGTGTTAAAACTGGTGTGCTTTGTCACCATTTTTGTAACAGTCTTTACTTTGTGAAATTCCTCATGTGCATGCAGTACTTAAAACATAGCTTGCACACCTTGCAATAGTTCCGGTAGTCCTGTTTACCATTTTGGGTGATGATGGTAGTGGTGTACATGTATTTATACTTCCGACTTCAACTGTATGTACAAAATGATTAAGTTCAATTATTGATAATGAAACTTCATTGGAAAGCCAAAAAAAACAAAACGCATGTCGTTTCGTAACACGTCTGGCAGACCTAGACAATCATAATGATTCAAACCGGCCATTCAACAACCAGCTAGCTCGTTTGTCAAGTGGTTAAGACTTCTGCCTTGTTTGCAGGAGGTTGTGGGTTCGAGTCCCACCCGAGCACGCTATGAAGTTTTTCATAGTTTCTCGGAGAAGCACTAAAGTACAGTATACAGTGTTAATAATTACATTGGGTAAGGGCACAAATAACCCTAATTAAACAATATAAACTATGTAAACAGAATTGTACCATGGATAAATCCAGATCTACACAAAAAATTGAATACTAATTCTCAAGTTGAAAGAAAAATTAATTTCCTGGCTCAATTTCAGTATTATTATTTTATAATTGCAATCTATGTTTTAAAAAAAATGGTATATAAACATGATTTACATTCTTAAAGTAGGGAATACGTCAGAATTTTAGGTTCAACGGCAGAGCTATTTCTGAAAATGACTTGTTTGTCACATTTTTTTACATTACTATCTAAATATTCATTTTAGATAGAAAAGCATATATCCCACTACGTAAAAGTACTTGAGTCTTTCAACGGTAAAGGGGGCATTTTGGCAACAGACAATATTTTCCAGAAAATACCTTTGTCTGGTCTCAAAATAAAAGAAATATGTTTCACTCGTTCTGAAGAGATAACTTAGGCCCCAAAAGGGTTACAAATAGTATGACAACATGCCTTTCTAAAAACCCTGTGTACAAATTTCCAATCTACACTCGTAACCGGGGCGGACACTTGTGTTACATTTTAGGTCGTCTCGTTATCGAGCGTATATTGGAAATTTGTACACGGGGTTTTTAGAAAGGCATGTTTGTCACACTATTTGTAACCCTTTTTGGGCCTAAGTTATCTCTTCAGAATAACTTAAACTGATTTCTTTTATTTTGAGACCAGACAAAGGTATTTCCTCGAAAATATTGTCTGTGTTGCCAAAATGCCCCCTTTACTGTGGAGAGACCAACTTGCAATATAGTGTACCAAACTACAGACACAGCAAAAATGTCTTGACAGTGTTAAACATGTGTGGTGTCCATGTAGCATAGTTAAAAAACAATCTCATAATCGGTGAGAGATTGGCCAATGAAAACATGAATGAATATAGCAGGCCATTATATATCATATCTAATGCAATACATATTTTTTATACGTGTACATCATGTAACGACAACTGATACCAATGCTACATGGACACCGCGGTATTTTGTGCCGTAACCCCAAAACTGTCCGAACACTGCAGTAGCCTTGTATAGACTGCCGAAGTGAATACGTCATCATTTGTTAGTTGCATAGGCAATAGACTGCCAAAGTGAACACATCACCTTTTGTTGGTTGCCTAGGCAATTGGATCTAAACTAAAAATCACTCAACCGTGTCCCGGTGCTTTTCCCGACGGCCATGATAGTTTAGATCCAATCGCCATGGCGTCACACTTCGGCAGTCTATGGCTCTACACTGAACCATGATGTTTAGAGCCAATTACCATGGCAACCGCATCACACTTCGGCTGTCTATCATTATAGCCATGTACATAAGAGCATAAGACCATGTACATACATGTAAGAGCATTAAAGATACACAAACAAATGAGTTACAGTATAAAAACTACTGGCTCTATAGTATCCCTAAAGTAAGGTTCATCTGTGAAAAAATTTTAAAGAAGCTGATTTCAACTGATTTTGGTAGGTGTGGGTGTCAACATTTACCAAAAAAAAGTGAGCTGGGATAGGGGGTGGGGAAATTGCGTTTTCGGGGGTCAAAGGTCATTGACCCCAAATTTTGCTCAAAGTATATCGTGTTTGGTCTCAAATGAAAGGAAATTTAATTTTAAACACTGAAAGTGATATTCATTTCATCATTTAATACGTCTGTAAAAAGTTAAGCGTGATTGAAGATGTGGCGCTGGTTAACAGGGTATTTCCCGCTATTCACAATTTAGGAAACCTTTGAACTCTATCATGACACATGAATAATTATGTATCTTTGAAGATATACCACATTATTCTGATGCTGCTGTCGAACAGTTCAGTGCACGTAAAGTACAAATATGCACTAGGAAATACAAATTACAGTCTGAAGCCATCCCGGCCCAGTCTGAATAAGCCATCCCGGCCCAACCTGAAGCCATCTTAGCCAAGCCCAATGCCCTCCCAGCTCAGCCAAAAACCACAAAACCCCAGCCCGAAGCCATCCCGGCCCAGTCTAAAGCCATCCCGGCCCAACCTGAAGCCATTCCAGCCAAGCCCGAAGCCATCTCAGCCAAGTCTAATGCCCTCCCAGCTCAGCCCAAACCCCAAAACCCCAGCCATATGCCATCCCAGCCCAGCCCGAAGCCATCCCGGCCCAGCCCAAATCAATCCCAGCCCAAACCGAAGATACCCCGAGCCCAGCCCGAAGCCATTCCGGCCCAGCCTAAAGCCACCCCAGGCCCAGCCCGAAGCCACTGCACCCTGACCCAACGTAAAGACTTCCCAGTGCAGCCCGGAACCCTCCCAACCTTGTCCAAAGCCTTAATTCTCAGCTCTGCCCGAAGCCATCCCAGTTAAATTTAGCCCAAAGCCATCCTGGCCCAGCCCGAAGTCATCCCACAGCTTCAGGCTGGACTAGGGTGGCCTTCAGACTTGGCCTGAGGGCTTTGGGCTGAGCCGGGGTAGCTTTGGGCTGGGCCGGGGTTGCTTCGTGCTGGGCTGGGGTGGCTTCAGGCTGGGCTTTAGGCTGGGCTTTTGGACTTCAGGTTTTTGCTGGGAGGGCATTGGGCTGGGGCTGGATGACTTCGGGGTGGGCCGGGATGGCTTCGGGCTGGGGTTTTGGGGTTTGGGCATAACTGGGAGGGCATTGAGCTTGGCTTAGATTGCTTCGGGCTGAACCGAGATGGCCAAGTTTGTTAGGTTTTTTATCCTGATTAAACATGCATGGGCCTGACCAGACTTTTTGAACCCCATGTCTCAAAAACAGCCCTAGAAGTGCAGGTTGTCAGGGAGGCAATTCTGGCAGAGTGGCCCACCCTGCCTTAGCGGCTCATATGGTGACTGGTGCAGCCAGTCTTGCCACAGTTATACACATTAATGAATAATAAAATTAGCTATATCTGACATCAGCAGTTATATTAGAGAAGTCATTCCCTTCCATGCCTGTAAGGTTTTTTTTTATGTTGGAGTATTTTGGTGCTATATTGACCCACATATTTCCCAAGTTGTGGCAGAAAGCCTTTCTACCAATATAATCAAATTAACCTGTATTTATATGGCGATTAAAATACGTTGAGACAGAATAATATCATGTTATAGTAAAACTTTATTAATTTACACGCACAGTTTTGTTTGATGGCGAGGATTATCAAATTTAGCGAAACTCCCTTTAAAATTGACCTTTTGACCTCTGTTGACCTACTTACTAAATTAAAAGACAACTCATGTACCACTGTGTAGAACTCTTTGGTAGAACAATTTGGTGAAGAAATAATTTGGTAAGGATTTAGTTCCCAGATTTCGGCAATATTCCCTGACTACCAGTGCTTCTCAAATAGAGCCGAAGTGGTGCCATACGAGAATTGATCTCCAACACTAGGCCCACATCTTCAATCACGCTTAACATTTTACAGAAGTATTAAATGGTAAAATTAATATCACTTCCAGTGTTTGAAATTAAATTTCCTTTAATTTGAGACCAAACACGATATACTTTGAGCAAAATTTGGGGTCAATGACCTTTGACCCCCGAAAACGCAATTTCCCCACCCCCAATCCCAGCTCACTTTTTTTTGGTAAATGTTCACACCCACACCTACCAAAATCAGTTGAAATCAGCTTCTTTAAAAAATTTTCACAGATTGGCTAAAAATATGTTTAATTTGGGGTTACTACTATACAACATACATGTACGCACCTGCCATAAGCTACAGGAATAATACAAGAAACACGCCACAGTAAAACACTAATTTGCTATGAATAATAATAATTACTTTTGAGGTAGAACATTTTACTCTTCCTAAGGGTTGCAGCCACACTAGCAAATAATCAAGTCAAAACTAACCTATTTTATAGAGGGTGTGATCTCGAAGGAGGTCAACGGCAAAGGTGCGCGCAAAATTATTTTTTCTGCGATGTGAATGCCGCTTTAGAATTCTGTCAATGCCCAATACTGGCAGTTAAAATTTGTTTTAGGGTCAATGACATCGTTCTCACTAGAGAAATTGCTTTGTTCGACGAAGATTAGTTAATCATCGTTAGTTAATTCATATATCATTTAACAAAGATCTAATGATGTGCATCAAGCGCTGTGTGGTTTTCCAGCGGTGCGTCAAAAACAACCCCTGTGCAACAGGCCCGCCAAATCGCTTCGTCAAACGAAGGGAGCCGTTCACATTACAAATTTGCTTCGTCGAATGAAGCTATTTCCTTCATCGAATGAAGAGGCGTGCGTTCACATCAGGAATTCTCTTCGTCGAATCATCGTCGAACGAAGCGATTTCTCTAGTGAGAACGGGGTCCAAGTCAGGTCTAGAGCTAATTTTAGTGAACAGATGGTTTTCTTCCAAAATAAAAAAAAAATTACTATTCATTCTCCCCGACGCAAGCTAAATCTATTACTGAAGATTAACTTAAGCCCCAAAAGTGTAACTGATAGTCTGACAACATTTTGAGAGAAGCGTTTCAGGAAAATTACCAAAATGTGCTCTACACTTGAGAAGGACCCATCAACAGGTTAACAATAGTAGGCTGTGTATTTACATGTACTAGTAATTCACCACAACATTTATACTCACGGCAGTAAACTCACTACATACGTGCAAGATAAGTAAAAAATAAAATGACCGTGATAGCTTTTTCTACATGTGTAATGTGCATTTTTAAAGAATGATAGCTTAATGTTAAAGGCACAGGCTCGTCAGCAATGCGCGCGCCAAATTCGTGCCACGAAATATGCAGCTCAATGCCTTTGCTATGGAGCTGCGTATTTCGGGAACTAATTTGGCGCGCGTGCATTGCTGACGAGCCTGTGCCTTTAAGGTCACTGTTTCATTTCTACCGTACAAGGCTCGATTCACACTGAGCTTTTTCACATTAACAGGTGGAAATTTGTGGTGTGTACTGATCAACCACACATTCAGATGACAGCAAGGAGGCTCGTATGCGGTTAGGGTTAGGCAAATCTACTCTTAGACAGTGAAAATAGTTGCGTCAGCCTTGAGGTAAAAGTACAGCTTGTTCAGGCACTAATCATATCAACAGTACTATATGGTGCCACCACATTGCCACTGAAGGTAGCTGACATCAAACGTCTAAACAGTTTCAGCCATACCTTCTGGCGTCATCTGCTCAACATCGAGTGGCAGGATCATGTGACAAATGGAAGACTGGGTGGCAACCAATGGTGCTTTAGTAGTAGCACTGTGATTGAACGAAAAGCAGCTTGGTTGTGCCACGTAATACGGCAGGGTGGCTTGGTGGCAGCTGCGGGATGTCATCGTTCAATGGGACGACCAAAGATGCTGTGCGTGGACAACATTCGAGAATAGTCAGGGTGTGATATCACTAATTGGAAAGGTGGGCTGTGGTGAGAGCTGAGCCGGTGATTCCAGCGGTGTACAACTTGAGGAGGAGACTACGAGCAAATGTCTAATGATGATGATGGTGTGGAGGGAATTTTCTTGTGAAGAGACGCACTGAAAATCACAGAATTACAAAACCACTTTTCTGTCCAAGTTAATTCTGTGGTTTTCAGTGCGTCGTTTCATTCCACTTTTCCTCAAGACAACATACGTACCCCGTATGTCAAATTTACACGTGTTAACGCTCAATGTGAATCCTGCCTTAAATAAGAATGTCCATTATTTAAACTATCAACCTCTTTCGTCGGAGGGCAGTTTGAATCTTTGAAAATCTAATTTTCAAGAAAAATATTTTTACAAACTAAAGCTTTTGTACATACACATTTGATATTTCACCTAATGTTATTTTTGTTTAAGAATCACCGGACTGACCAATATTAAATGAAATAATAAAATTCCACCCAATCAGATTTTAACACCTTTCTAGGAGTAAGAGGTGCTAAAAATAAGATCTTTTCCGAACTAATTTCACGTTGCGCCGGCTTCATATTTCATCGCGAGTCAAACGATAAGTGTTTATAAAAGCCCTGCCTGGCAACAAACTTTGACCTGTGTTCCCAGAATTCAAAGCAAAACCCTGTGTCGTTTGTTTTGCATCTTTTGGAGGCTTCCCCTGGTGTAAACCCTGTGTTACATGGTGTTAAGCGTCTCAAATGCCCCTTCAGTAGCGCCACCATACGACCGGTGTGCTACACTCAACAAGTTTAGCGCTCCATGGTGATTTCAACAATGGCACAGAGTTACTATGCAGCACTACAGGTTCTGTGCTAAGTATTGCCCAATATACCGGTAGCTGCCAGAAATGAGGTTAAAATTATTCTAAACTTTAAAAGCTAAAATACTAAAATTCAACATTTATAAACAAAACACTGTAGCAAAAACCCCAAAGTAAAATATTACATTCACACAGTGAAGGAGTCCAGGAGATATACAAGATTTAAAAAGTTTGGCACATGTACTGTTTGGCCAAAAATAACTACCCAGGGGTCGAAATTAACACTGGTCCTGTGGTCTTAGACCAGTAAAAAAATCAGAAGGACCACTAGATTTGTCAAAGACGCTGGTCCGATGGACCAGTGAAAACATTTACTGACTCATGGAAACATTCTCTGATGCCTGATCCACAGTAAACATTTTTTACTCAATGCAAAGAATTCCTGGTTACCACAAACAATTCCTGATCGCTTTAGACATTTTCAGATAACTAACATTTCTTTCTCCAATCTCTCCAGACATGCCCCAGTGTTGGATCAAAATCCTGCACTAAATGACCTTAAACCAGAAAGTGTTGCAGTATATCTCAGTGCCACTTTGAAAAGCACCTTTGGACCACTACATTTTCAGCAGGACCAGTAGAGTTCTCCAATCTACTGGTCCTTCTGACCAGCATGAAATTCAGGTTAATTTCGACCCCTGACTACCGTATGTCTATCCAAGCCAAAATCTAACAGACAATTAAATTGGATCGTTGCAAATGTGCTTTGCTAAAATGTACAAGTTTTGCACAACAGGGTGACTACTAAGTCATTAGCAGAATAACTTTAAATAATTCTCATTGAACATTCACTATAATCTATGACCCCGTTCTCACTAGAGAAATCGCTTCTTTCGACGATGAATCGACGAAGAGATTTCCTGATGTGAATGCACGCTTCTTCATTCGACGAAGTGATCGCTTCATTCAACGAAGCAATTTGGCATGCCTGGTTGTACTTGTGCGTCAAGCGCCTAGCAAATGTTTTTGACGTGCCACTGGAAAACCGCACATCGCGTCTAGACGCTTGAAACTCGGTGCTTGATGCGCGACGTGCATGTGCGACCAGCATAGTGGCTTCCGTAGCTTCATTCGATCTTCGTTAGTTGTCGTTTAATGTGAACGGTACCGCTCTTCATTCAATCTTCGTTAAGTTAGATGATTAACTAACGATGATTAACTGATCTTTGTCGAATGAAGCAATTTCTCCAGTGAGAACGGGGTCTTTGAAATTATGTCGTCGAGGACCCAATTTCATGAAGCTGTTTAGGAGAAAATAATAATTTTACTTATCAGAACTTTTAAATTAAATTAATGACTTTTAAAGGGCAAGGAAACACTTGTTTTGAATTACCAACAAATTGCTACCTACGTGTTGCCCGATGTATAAACCCTCATTGGGCACTTGTTTTCAACATCGGCAATACAATTAATTTGGATGATGATCTTTACAGCAAATTAAAAATTTTGAAAGGAAAGATGACATCAAAATTGAACTCTCATCTCCGACTCCAACACGCCGTGATGTATGTAAAATATGTTGTGACCTGACTCACGATCTTTCAAGTGCAAGTGCCAAACTGCAAAACATAGCGACTTATGCACTATCAACTGTACTTCCCTTAAGGATTCAGTTTTCCTTAATATTCATCTAGAAATATTGATCGTTAATAAAATGTTGAAATCTTTTTCTTTCGCACCTTACAACCCATTTCCCCACAGGTAGCGACAAATGATTTCAGATCTGGCTAAAAAAACAAAAGTTTGACGTCTTAATTAAAATTTAAAATGTAGGCAGCATTGTTCTGTACACAACACAACTACAAAAACATTAACCACAGCAGTTAAAAAGGGGAAAGAATTCCGTACTCGGACGTCACTATTTTTTCCTTAAAATGGCTTATTAAGCATCAACAAGTGCAAATATAATTTTAAAAAACAGAATTTGGAGGGAAAAAAATATGAAGATTTTACTAGGAAAAACTTTGAATTTTTCTGAATTGTCCCATAGGTTTAGCGCAGGGGGGTTTATGTCACTTTGAACAATTTGCGCGTTTGTTGTAATGGTAAATTTACATTGAGCCGTTTTGCGTGCACGTAATTGCGACGCACGTCGCTTTGAGACAAAGCGATATGGAGGGAATTTTGAGTGAAAATTATGAAAACACTTTCCGCCCAAGCTAATTTTGTGGAAGGAATTTGGCGTGAAACAATGAACCGAAAATCACAAAATTAGCTTGAACATGTTGGACGGAAAGTGTTAATATATGTTAATATATAAAATGCTTGGTTTTAATTAAAGATAATTAAATCATGTAAGTTGTGGAAAATATATGATCTTGGAATCAGTTGATATATTTCAATAAGATTGAAGAAACATTGTATATAAGTACTACATGGATTCTGGGCAGTTTTCCAAGGGAATCCCCAGGAGGCCGGTTATAGAGGATTCCCCCAGACACACGGTACCGTGTCTAAATGGTCCCGCAAGGCCGGCCGGGGAACGGACTATAGAATATTGGTCAAAAATTATATTGGGCAGTTTAGGAGAAAATAATGATTTTACTTGGTGCATTATTTTCATGTGGCAAGTCTAAACTTTTGAGAATACAGATTTGAAAATCAAACTAAATCAAAGCCGGTGTGACCCGCCCCTTCTTTACATAACCTCAAGGTCTAGGCATACATTTCGTTTTGCGTGTACAAATTCTTTGTAGCCACACCCACTAAATGGCAATGCAACTTTGGAATACAGCGATCATTAATAAATTCTTTAACCTAATTTGAATTTTGCGTGTTCTGTACAAGCATAATACATTGACATACATGTACAAAGCTCCACACATGCTTCAGTACCAATTTCGACTGTTGTTTAGATTATATACATTTATCCACTACATTGTAACTAAACTCCTCAAAAAAAGTTCGGAAAGTCAAGTTTGACTGACGATTCCTCTCTTGTTACTAAATCATTTTCCTTGAATTTGGTATCATTGGAAAGCCCTGTTATTCCTCTTTACGATGATGTGTCATTTGTTATGATTAAGCAATTGGGGGATGTGCAGTATAGCGGAATACAGGGGCTGGTGTAAAGTGAAATGTCACAAAATGCATTGCTATTGTCAAAAAGTGCATTGACACATTCCCATCCTCCAAGCAAAAGGGGAATGCACTGCATGACAATAGCAGTGAATTTTGTGACATTTCACTTTTCACCCACCCCTGTATTCCACTATACTGCACATCCCCCAATTGATTAATCATAACAAATGACACATCACTGTAAAGAGGAATAACAGGGCTTTCCAATGATACCAAATTCAAGGGAAATGATTTAGTAACAAGAGAGAAATCGTCAAGTCAAACTTGGCTTTCTGAACCTTTTTTGAGGAGTTTATATTGAATCAAAAAGAGCTCTTCAATTTTCAATGCAATGATTCTGCCCGAGATATCTTTTTATGAGCAAACAATTATTGAAGAGTGCCCTCATGTGAATGAAACTAGGCCCCTGACTACTCAGGTACTATGGCTCTGTTTTCCATGCAGTATAGCCCGGGAACCAGCCTAAATAGGACGGTGGCTTCGAACAGTTTCTTGAAAGCGTGGACAAAGTTTTTGTTTGTTTTCTTGGAACATAGATGCGATACTGAGCTGACTTACACACAGGTTGGTTTTTTACAGGTTTTATCATACAAATCCTTATTCACACAGAGATAACGCCGTTTTTAACAGTTTTTTAATCTACATGTGTCTCAGAGAACATGTGTTGGCTAGTGGGTACCCAGCCGTGCTCATGATCTAGAAGTTGTGACTTCGAACCTCACTTGTGCCAACGCGTTTGTGTCCCTTGGCAAGATGCAATTTCAATCGCCTCGTCAACCCAAGCGATATTTGGGGAGCTGTTAGGGGAATGCCACAATCTAAGTGCTGATAGGGTTGTGCGCCTTGGCCAGGCAGCCACCTCGTTGAAATGAAATGGTTCTAGTGATTCCCTGATGGCAGCGATAATATAAATGGCCACGACGCCTTTGAATAACAGGCATGTTAGATACTGTGCGCCTTATAAATGCATTGGGGCCAATTTCATAAAGCCTGTTCGCACCCGTTTTCTGATTAAGCAGTGCTCTCTCCATTTTTAGAACTCATTCTCTGCTTAAGCAAACCGCATGCTAACCTACCGATTTTTTGCTAACGCGACGCCATCTTTCTTTGTCGTCATATTCGGCAAAACAGATACACAACTTTCAGATGTCGTTGAAATATTCCAGTCAGCGACAGGCAAGAGTCTTCTGTGGTAGTGAATACATTACCGATGATGGTATTTGAAAATGTTGACGTCGACATTAGCATAGCAGACGATGAACGCATTCGAACAAAACAGACGACAGCGTTGCGCGCGCACTCTCTTCACTCATTTAGAACAACAAGCTTAATGAGATACGCTCTTGCTTGAGCGAATTTTCGTGCTATGCTTAAAACAAAATTTCTGACTAAAGGAGCGTGTCCAGATCACATTTTTGAGCACCCCCATTTTCCCCATGGGTGTTGAAATTTTTGATTTGATATATCATGTTTCATATTTTTCTCATTGCCATTCTAAAATTTCATGCTCTTACTCCGTATATTTTCAAGGATATGTTTTGTAAACTAATTTATCCGGTTACATATAAAGCAGTGCAGAGATTACACCAATCTTTTTGCTTCCACATCCAAATTGGACATCGCAAATTACCCGTTTTCTCCCCATGGATAATATTTTGGAGAGGTATTTTATATGATTGTGAGGTAAAAACGAAATCCATTCTCTTAAAAACCCTGAACATGCTCCTTTAAGCGTAACATGTTTTATGAAATCGGCCGCCGGTATTATCTTTAAAAATAACGTATTGAATACTAACGCCAGAGAATGCCAATACTGGTTGAGGTGTCTCATAGGCTCGATTCTTTCGGCGGTGAGGGGGTGAGCGAAATCAAAGGGGCAGTGTACGTGTTGTGACGTAGCAGTTGGCTCAGTCGTTCCTCCACGCAACCTGCGGATAGACGCGCCTCTGAGTCGTGGTCCCAACACTCCTCGATGGTCTCGTAGAGTAGCTGCATTCCCTGTTGAGGTAAAACGACACAAGCAATTTATTAATTTATTTATTTAGTACACAGGGATGCCAGCTGCCCTTACCTTAAGGGCCGGGAAAAAAAATATACGGCCACTATCATAACTGCATGTATGTGTGCACATGGACTCGCCAGCACAGTATACTGTACAGTATGTACATTGACAGTATGAGTGCAATGCAATGGATATGTCAGTATGTGTGTGTTGTAACCACTGCTGTATGGATACAGCGCCCTCTATGTACTTCAGATCGATAGTCTAGTTTCGCGGTACTTTAGCCGTGAATGATTACAGACGGGATACAGACATACTGCATGTGTGCAAATCATTGGTAAAACATGCTACGTGTGTGTACATGTACATACATGTGGGTCTTTCTATAAATTAGGGGTCCAATGTTGGTGTCCCCCGTTACATTTTACATCTTGTTTTTGTAAATTCAGGACACATTCTTTAAATACTTTCCATCTCAAAGAGTGAGTACATAAAGTACAATTCATAAAAAATGATTTTAATTATTTTTGTACGAAAAATAACACATATCAGGTGTAACGGGGGACACCAAATGTCACACTTTTGGACCCCTAATTTATAGAAAGACCCATGTACATGTACATAGGCTGTACATACTGGTACATGACATACACGTACATGGCATATCCGGACATCGTTGATCAGTAAGTGAGACAATTTTCCACGTTTTTTTGGACTTGAAGAGTTGCAAATATATTGTCCTTATATTTCCGACTGTTTACTTTACCGGCCTGAAAAAAAAAAGGCTTTGCCCGATTTCTTTTTCCAAAATAAGAAAAAGCTGGAATTCCGGCTATAGGTGGAAGACTGGCATCCCTACATGTGAGTACATTTGTTTTCCCAGGTGTGCCCAAACAGTTAAAGGCACAAGCTCGTCAGCAATGCGCGCGTGCCAAATTCGTGCCACGAAATACGCAGCTCTATAGCAAAGGCATGGAGCTGCGTATTTCGTGGCACGAATTTGGCGCGCGCGCGCATTGCTGACGAGCCTCTGCCTTTTACTGAAACCAGTTTCCAATGGGCCCTGCAAACAGTGGTCACCAACGAAGACATCTGAAACACCCATCGGTGATAATATTTATGGAAACGTCTGTTTTGGAATACTGTAGCTGTGCCATGCCACGCTGCATGCGATGGCTCTTCAGGGCAGTGCATCCATTATTTTGGCACAGCAAGTTTTGCACAAAATACCCCGACATAAATATGCCGTGACTATTTCAGGTGCAGGTACGAGAAATTAGAAATTTTACAAGTCAATGCAGGTGATGACATATTTATTGCACATTTGTGCCTGCAAATATCGTGGTAAATATTTGGGTATTGTTTATTCACGATATTTTGATATTCCAAAAACCAGACGATATTATATCGGCTGAAATTTAATATTGCGATATTCGATATTATTATATAAAATGAAGCTTTTGCGGATACCATGCGTTTCTGATATTGTGCAGCACAGAGCCCCAATCTGATGCGAGTCTACGCTGGGCGCACTAAAGTACACGCGTGCGTCATGCATCGAGTGAATGCACTGTGTGTGTACGCGCAATGCGCGCGTGAGTACAGTAACAAAAAATACTGTACAACAATAACAAAAGCAAATGCAGTTGTAAACATTGGAAAAGAACTAAAGTCTTCAACACCAAACGGACAAAAATCTCACGGAAATCTTTCAAAACCAAGCTTCATTTTATATAACAATAATAATATTGGATGTCTTTTCGGGTGATATGAGAATATACCACACTCGTCATGAAAATACCGAAATTGCCTTCGGCTCGTTCTGTATTTTCATGACTCGTGCGGTATACATGTAATCTCATATCACCCAAAATAAGGAGCCACTGGCTCCTAAAGATGGGCGCCAGCATTTTTATTTTCAACTTGTTTGTACACAAGGCAATTAGGGCAGAGTCAGTCTGGGTCCGAGTTTGTACACAAGGCAATGGGGGCCGAGTCAGTCTGGGTCCGAGTTTGTACACAAGGCAATGGGGGCCGAGTCAGTCTGGGTCTGAGTTTGTACACAAGGCAATGGGGGCCGAGTCAGTCTGGGTCCGAGTTTGTACACAAGGCAATTGGGGCCGAGTCAGGCTGGGGCAGCAGTCGGATACCAGACGCGTGTATGGCTATGCATGTATATACTGCACACAAGCTGCGTTGGACACAATGCAGACCCAAGCTGTGGCCGTGTGTGTGGCGCGTGGCGAAATGGAAAAATAATGAAGTGATCGCGATGCGCAATCGTCGTTTGCATGCCGCAAGTATATTAAAAAAAGCAGAACACTAGATTGTACCGCCCGTAAACATCATTGATGCCCACCTTGGGCGACTAAGGTGCGAATTTTGTGGACTAAGGTGCGACCATTTTAGTCGCACCGTACAGCGTTGCTCAAGGCCATCCAATATTATATAATTATCGTCTATCGGCACAAGCTTAGTTAAGACAGTACACAAGTAATACACATGGCGTGCGCTTTTAGTACTTTTTTATACGCTTACCAGTATTTTCATCCCAACAGACCTATGAAATTGGGCCTGGATCATGTGCATCATGTGGGTCAACCAAAATGATATACCATTTTACATTCACAGTGATTGCGAAAGTTTTGATCTGACTTACTGAGTGTTTAAGCCAGCTGTCTCTAAAGACTGGCCGCAGCCTCTTGTTTACCACAACTTCCTGCATGTCATCAAGGGTCGGAGCCTGACCGACTTCCTCCTCAAATGGAAGCATGTACTCGTCCACTGGACCTGAAAATCACGAAGCAGGGGAAAAAAAGTAGAGTACATGATTGGTAAACTACACGTAATACAAACAGCGTTATTCCCACTCGTGATTAAAAACCCATGCTGATAAAACTGTCGTGTAGAAATGTAAACCCCATAGAGGCAGTGATTCTCAGGGGTGAGATTGGAAGAAAAGGGCTTGGCTTCCTTGGGGGGCGTGGCTTCCTTTGGGGGGGGAGGGGCCGAAACGTAGAGACCACACGCGCAAACTTCAACTTTTCATAGGATCGTTTTAAACACCACCGTACCATCGGCATCGTGCAAAATGCGATGTCAAAAACATTTTAATTAGGTATCACAATAACCAGTTAAGGTTGAAGACGGTGAAGCGAAAGCGGAGGGTAAAATCGGTTCGTTGGCTGCTTGTCGCATCGCGCCAGCCGCGGCCCGCACACCCTTGCACACGTACATACATGTACGTTCACGCATCACACACACCACACGCTCGGCCGTTGCGATGCAGGCTTGCTTATGGATTAGACTTGTACACGTCCGCTTCGCTACTCGTTGCAGACTCAGTCAGGTAGCCGAGCGCGCGGCATGCACAGTACACACATGGTAAAGCGCTGTATGTCATGGCACTTGCGTGACAACTAGACTCGCACAAGTTTTCTTTGCAAAATTACTGAATCAATTGAGGGGCTCGTTAAAAAGAATGGTGTGCTAAAAGAGCCAAAAACAAAAACAAATAGAAATTGGTGCACACAACAACAAATAAAATTCCGCTACAAATTGGTAAAATTCCGGAAATCCGGAAAAATCTCACCCCTGAATTCTTCAGAAAACTCCATTGAAACACAAAGGCCATGAATGGATTTTTCATTCTCTATGAATAATCCATTCATCTGTTCATGGCTTTTGTGTTGAGTGGAATTTTTGCAAAAGACCTTCACTGGTTAATTTCTCACACAAAATACCATTTAGGACCGAAATAAATTCATGTGGTGTTTGGTACTATTGTTTAAATATAGACAGCCGAAGTGTGACGTGGGTTGCCATGGTAATTGGCTCTAAGCATCATGGCCGTCGGAAAAAGTACCATTGCAAAGCACAGGGACACAGTTCAGTGATTTTTAGTGTAGAGCCATTGCCTAAGCAACTAACAAAAGATGACGTATTCAGTAAGGTTTTTCTTTTCAACTCATGAAAACAAACAAATTTGGGTCACTGCAAATGATGTACTCTACCTTAAAATAGACTGCAAATTTCTATTAAAATAACAAAATGTTGGCAAAATATATGTTGAGCCTGTCAAGTTTTGTACCTTCTTGTGCCGTGCACCGTGACACGATTTCCCACAGCACCAGCCCGCATGCGTACATGTCAATGCGCAAAAATGCGTCCCTCTGGAACTGAATGGCGCCCTCTAGTACCTCGGGGGCCATGTATCGCCTCGTGCCAACCTGAATGAAGGATAATAAATTCAACAAATGAGATAAAGCGGCCAGTCTTGATAAACCTGTCGACTCATTGCATTCAATGAAGTGTCCTTCAACAGTTCCTCAATACAACACAAGGGGTCAAAGTCAACATTAAGGTGTCAAGGGGCGGATTGCAATAAAATTGACTTAGCCACTGGTCTAAGACCGTTTCTTTATAGCCGGCTATCCAACTTAGCCAGTCTCGGCTTAGTCGCTGGTTTAGCCCATTGCAATAAACCAGTCTAACTGAAGTACGGCTGCGCCAGCCGAAAAACACGCACATCTTAACGGAAAGTGACGGAAAAACATGCACATAAAACGGAAAGTAACGCAAACTGACCAGTATTAGTGTACCCAGTGCGCGCGCGATGACGTCACAGATTTCCAAGTCCCTACATGTGGTTTACCACTTATTCTGTTGTTTCTTACCTGCCCATGTGTGTCTCCCGGACTTTTACCCGCTTCAAATTTACAAGCCAACCCAAAGTCTGCAATACACGCAGACAAGTCACTCTTAAGAAGCACATTTTTGCTTTTGAAGTCCCTGTGAGCAATAGCTGGCTTGGCATTGCACAGCGTGGTAGCAGGGAAGTCTTCGTGTATGTGCGCCAGTCCGTATGCCATGGACAGGGAGATTTTACACAGGTCATTCCAAGAGAGCAGGTTCCCTTTGAGATAATCGCACAGCGAACCCCTGGAATGGTACTCCGAGATTAGCCAGAGTTCCTGGTCCAATCCTTCGCCGTGACGCTCCGTGCCGATGAATAGCAGCACGTTCTCGTGTCGCAACTGCGGGATGGAGTAGATTTCCTGCTCAGTGACCCAGGATAGGCGGTCCTGCAGCGGAAACACTTTGACAGCGACATGCTGGCTGCCCATCTGGGCTTTCCAGACCGCGCCGAAGCGCCCCCGCGCTTTGATCTCTACCAGCTGTATAGGGCGGTGGCCGACGACCGGGGACGGCTCCGAGATGGGGCTGGGCTCGCTGTTGGGCACCGACGTGAGGAGCGAGTACCGATAGCGACGGCACATCCAGTATACGCTGATGACGACGACCGTGAATGCGGTGATTGGTACTAGGGTGTACAGGACTGTCGTTAAGATGACATTGGTTTGGTTTGGCTTCTTATCGGGATTAGAGATGGGGTCTTGAACTGTTAAAGAACATTAGAACGACGTAACATACAAATGTTAAAACAAAGCATAACCGATAAATTACTGCTTAAATTTAAAGTAATATATTTTGTAGGTTTACATACTGTCCCTTATTTTATTTAATTAATTTAACAGTCATTAATTGAACAGTAATTTAACATATCGAGTGCTTGGGGTTCAAATGTGTTAAGTGCAATTTTATAGTTTTTAGATAAATCCAGTTGAATGTTGTAATAGTTGTGAAAAATCAGGGGTGTACTCCACATGCTCCTCCTTACAAATGGTGTTTCTTGTAATAATATACTTTGGATTGAATATGACATGGGTCATAAAATTAATTAAAAGCCGAAGTTATTTACTAAAAAAGTACTTAACACATCTGTGATAGAAGCAGTTAACATGTTTGTGCACCAAACTAGCTTGGGCAATTGACAATCTGCACATACTTCTCATGCAGTTTTCACCATGACAATGTGTTATTAGCACTTAACTGATGTGTGCATTGAAAAGAGCATCCCAAATTATCCAAGAATATGCAAATAACTCAATATGGCAAAAATTGCACTTAACACATTTGAACCCCAAGCACTCGATATATTGCATTTGTTTCTTTGCTCAGTTGTGCATCCATGCAACACAAGATATATACATGTACAGTTGAAGTCAGAAGTTTACATACAGTACATGTACATGTACACCACTACCATCATCACCCAAAATGGTATTAACAGGACAACCCGAACCATTGCAAGGTGTGCAAGCTATGTTTTAAGTACTGCAAGCAGTAGCACGTGAGGAATTCCACAAAATCATGACTTTAGTAAAGACTGTTACAAAAATGGTTACAACGCAAGTTTAAGTACACCAGTTTTAACACAGTTGTATGTAAACTTCTGACTACAACTGTACTTGCGCTTTGGGGGAAAATATCAGGAAGTGCTTCATACCACTGTGCTTCATAGCTCAGCTGGTAAAACATCTGCCAAATGTGTCAAAGGACATTTCCATTACCATGGAAACCTTCCCTGTATGTCCGCCATAGCTGGGACGCAGTCAGTGCATGAACTACATGCGTTATGTGATGATGCTCATTGTCGTCACTTCGAACAACTTGCGCGTTTGTTGTAATGGTGAATTGACATTGAGTTTTTTCGCGCGTGCGTAATTGCGGCGTGCGTAATTGCGACGCGCGTCGCGTTGAGAAAAAGCGATGTGGAACAAATTTCGAGTCAAACGATGCACTGAAAATATCTGAATTATGGAAACACTTTCCGTCCAATATGTCCAAGCTAATTCTGTGGTTTTCTATGCGTTGTTTCATGGCTAATTCTTTCCACGGAATTAGCTTGGACGGAAAGTGTTTTCAAAATTCAGTGATTTTCAGTGCATCGTTTCACATAAAATTCCTTCCACACCGCTTTTTTTCAAAGCGACGCGCGTGGCAATCACGCGCAAAGAGGCCAAGTGTGAATTTGTTGTGGTTTGCTTTGCGCGCGTCATGGATGCATGCTGTTCGATTTAACAACAATGCAAAATGCACAGTCCATGCACTGGAAAAAGCTGCGTACCAGCAATGGCGGATGTGTACATGGAAGGTGTCTTGGGAAAGGTCTATTGGGTTCAAGGAAAAAAACCTTACTCATATGTAACACTGTGTGAGTGACAAATCTTTATACAATTTTCATAAGGGGCCATCCAAAATACTACTCTCTGTAGAACCGTGAAAATGTTGACAACTTTGGACAACCCCTATTAAAAAGCAGTATACTCCTCAGGTTTCTCCACGAGAGGTTTTGCTAGGGCGTGCCGCCCTACCTAATTTTTGTGCCGCCCGCGCAAAATCTCGACCGCCCGAGCAAAATCACGACCGCCCTAGCAACAAAAAATGCCGCACTGCACAAATTTTCATGATACCTTTCATGTATTTACATCATGTATGTACATGTACCACTGCACACGGGCCGCTCCCAAGGAAAACGAACTGATGTCGCCCTCTGTTGACTAAATCCGTCAAACATAGTCGGGTACTTTGTTTACGCGCAGTTAGTACGGCTTTTCGCGTAGGGAGTACAGGTGCCCCACTCGGTACCGATCAAAACAAAAAGACATAAAAGAAGGTGAATGCCCGTCGCGCGTCACTTGCGTTTGCGGTTTTTTAAATCCTTTTTTGTTCAACCGGACGGAAGAGACATCGTCATGGATTTAAAAAGGAAATTTTTGAGGTGGAAGTGAACGTGTAAGTGGTGGGAAAATTTAAAAAAAAAAAAAAACGTTAGGGAAAAAACAAATAGTGACACAGTTTGTGATCTAAATTCGGATCTGTGACGACAGAAACACGTCCTTTATTATCCCTTCTTGATGTGCATCCCGCATTCAATAGAATAATATAAGGATAAAACTAATTCCAGGTAACAGAAAAATGGGGGCGGGCTTCACGGGGGGGTGCCCCCCTAGCAAATGAAAAACCCGTGGAGAACATTGACTCCTGTGTACTTACATGGGTGCTCCGTAGAAGCCGGTTTTGGCTGGGGATCGTGAATAAAATCGTGATTACAGAGATCTCCCGAACAGCAGCAGAAATACGTCTCGTCGCTCTTGCTGGAGTGCGGTTCGTGGGAGATACAACGTTCGTCCTCCACGCACCGATTGCTACGGTCGCTCTGCCAGCATCCCTTAATCAACACCTCGGCCCCTTCCGACGTGTTGTGCCACAGCACGAAACACTTGTGGGACTGGACCTCTTCGGGATCCAAGGCCGCATAGCCGAACTCGACGTCACAGGATTTGATGGTGTTGCAGTTGTTACTGCTGCTGCTGTTGTTGTCGGCCGTGCTGCAGTGCTGTGAGTCGTATTCTAGGCATGAGATGGTGCGCAGCGGTAAGTTGACGCTTGCTCCGGTTGTGCATCTCAGCACCAATGCTGTTATAAATAACAGTTTGGGGGAAATTCAAATTTTTTTTTAAACTATGAAAAACAGTGTTATTTTCACTCGTAATTTTCACTCGTGACATTTAGTGTCCCCCGTTTCACCTGATGTGTAATTTTTCATACAAAAATCATTAAAATGGCTTTTAAACGATTTTGTATGAATTGTACTTTATGTACTCACTCTTTGAGATAGAAAGTATTTAAAGAATGTGTCCTGAATTTACAAAAACAAGATGTAAAATATAACGGGGAACATCAACATTGGACTCCTAATTTACAGAAAGACCCAGCTATTCGATACGGTCTATAGACCATTCCCGTAACTATAGAAAGCTTCCCTGTATGTTCTGCCATAGCTGGGATGTGGCCAATGCATGAACTACATGCATTATGTGACGATGCTCATTGTGTTGTAACTTCAAACAATTTGCACGTTTGTTGTATTCACACTGAGCCTTTTCGCGCGCGCGTAAAACAGCGCACTAAAAATCACTGAATTATGAAAACACTTTCCGACCAACTTGTCCAAGCTACTTCTGTGGTTTTCGGTGCGTTGTTTTACCCCAATTTCCTTCCACATAATTAGCTTGGATGTAAACTGTTTTCATAATTCAGTGATTTTCAGTGCATCGTTTCACTCAAAATTCCTTCCACACCGCTTTTTACGCACAATTGGAAAAAGCTGCATGCCAGCTGTGGCGGACGTGTGCAGGGAAGGAGTCCTGGGAATGGTCTACAAATGAAATCCCTTTTAAAAAATTGAATTTTAAGTCAACAGTGTGCAAACTCACCTGATAAAGCTACACAAAATAACAAGCATATTTTGTGGGACGACAACAAACCGGCAGCTGTATAAACCATGGTGATCGTTGTTCACCGAGTGTCAAAAACCTCTAGGACTGTAACATGACTTGCTGGCAATTTGTGTTTAGTTGACGAAAATGTCAGTTCGAACGGCTCAACGAATCGACAAATGAAAACGTCTCTGTTGTGAAATGGCAGTTCTTCTGTGGTATATAAATGATGGAGACTAGCCTGCAATAAAGAAAATTTAATGTAATTTTTGTTACAATTTAAAGCCACAAGAGACTACATGTAGGTTTACTCCAAACTAATTTTAGCTTTGCCTGCCAGCAGCCGATTTCACGAATCCTTACGTACTGCGTAAGCCCGCTTGCGCAACTTTTTATTGCGTAAGCTGCGCAACATTCATGTGATAATTACACGCAAGCTTATGGGGCCTATGCCATTTTTTAAAATTGCGCAAGCTATGCAATTTTTCATGAAATCGGCTGCAGGACTTTTTACAAAATCATGTCCACAAAAAATATTTTATGTTATTGTTTTTTATTTTTTATTTTTTTAAAGATACCATACACGCTCGCCAGTTGAGACTTCATGCACCAATAGTTTATGGAGCATAGACATAAAAAGTGTTTTCAAGGAAAAACTTGACATTTTCTCATTGCTAAAATCATGTTTCCTAACCAAATTTACCCTTTCTGTGGCATTATCAAGTCATACAATATGTATTAGGCCAAACAAACTAAAAGGTGTGTTAACAGTAACCCGACCTACTGTACATGTACCTGGAATTTTTTAGGCCAAATTGCCGACCTCAAACTTTTTATTGCCAATTTTCAAGTTGATAATTTTAAATGAGCACTATTTGCAATAATTTCCAACGAACATAACATTTTCTACACTTGTACATGAACATGGTTAATAATAGTGTTAATAGTGAGTTTCAGACATTGCAAAACAACACGCAAATTATGCATGAACTGAAATGTAAAAAAAATTACAAAATAAAACTAGAGGTATGACGTTTGTTGTTACAAACGCCAGGTGATCGGGTTAAATGAAAATTTTGTGATGAATTTCAGACGTTGTTATCACATGTGGAATGGCAAAAATGGAAGTTCAGCAGTCGATTTCACGAAACTTTACGCAATTGCGCAAGTCCACTTACGCCATTGCTTGCGCAATAACTTATGGCGTAAGTGGACTTGCGCAATTGCGTAACGTTTCGTGAAATCGGCTGCTGTATACACTAATCCGGTAACTAATATCTCCTCCCTGCATATCCGCCGTACTGGGGGTTGATAGCTTGCACCGTTTTGAGATATGAATTGTTGAAATAATAACCTTTGAAATCTTGTAATGTGACACCTGTGACGACATCATGACGTCACAATTTTGTGCACAAATTGTTGAACAATATGTTGAACATCAAGTTCTTAAATGTGGCGAAGGAATCATACCAATATCTGTTGTAGTTTTCAAGATACAGCATTTTAAAACATCTCAGCTCCAAATTTGCGTGATTTGACACCACATTACGTAACCACCGTCCATGTAATGACGTCACCAATGGTATAGTCAAAAGGTCCACATGTGTGGAAACATTTCGTTCCGTAGAAATATGGTCAAATTCACTACCACTTTGAATCTATTTGCATTCAAAATGCTAAAAAATTGCACATTTTCGAACAACTTCCGGTTTGGACCGGAAGTAGGCGTCACACAGGGGTCATGACATCGTATGATTTGTTCAGTTCATTTAGACTTATCATGTTGTGAAAGAATTGTTCAAGTATCTATTACGGTTCTTGAGATATGAATTTTGAAAATAATAACCTTTGAATTTTTGTAATTTGACACCTGATGACGTCATTATTACGTCACACTTGATGCCATCATGATACTATACATGCTGGTGAAAGTCTGCCGTAGGGCCTATGTCTGTATCTAATTTACTAACGATTCAGCTTGGTTTGATGGGCATTGTTACTGGTAAGTGTAAAAACTGAGATTTCCGTTTTCGTTGAACTTTGACCTCCAATTGACCCCAGAAGGAAGGGTCAGATGAAAATGCCCACACAAAGAAAGTTGTAGCACAGAATGTCATCTATAAACCTGCCAAATACAAAGATCCTATGTCACGTGGTTTTCGAGACGGAAGCATTTTAAAATATGCATATTTTGGTTTTTTGGGAGGTGTAATTTGATACTTGATGACGTCACGATGACGTCACGCTTGATGCCATCATAATATTAAACACGCTGGTGAAAGTCTGCTATAGGACCTATGCCTGTACTTAGTTTCTTAAAGATTCAGCTTGGTTTGATGGGCATTGTTGCTCAATAAGTGCAAAAATTGAGATTTTCGTTTTCGTTGAACTTTGACCTCAGATTGACCCCAGAAGGAAGGGTCAGATGAAAATGCCCACACGAAGAAAATTGTAGGCCATGATCTGATATATAAGCCTGTCAAATACGAAGATCATGGGTCACGTGGTTTTCCAGACGGAAGCATTTTAAAACATGCATATTTTGGTCATTTTTGGTTTGTAATTTGATACCTAATGACGTCACAATGACGTCACACTTGTATGCACATCTTCACATTGGGGTTGATGTTCCTACCAAGTTTTAAGTTGATAGCTTGAACCGTTTTGAAGAAAACCTCTGGAAACGTTTGAGTGGAAAAAGAAAAAAAAAAAAAAAAAAATAAAGAAATCGTACGAGAGTAATAGGTGATCGGGCTGTTGGCCCGATCACCTAATTATTTTCCTACCTACCTACCTGGATTTTTTTAGGCCGTTACCGTAAACGCACCATTTATTTTGTTTGGCCTTAGGAAAAATTAGTGGAAAATGTGTATGGTATTTATACATGTACCATTTATTTTTTATTTATTTATTTTTTTATTGTTTATTTAGGCCCTTTTTATATATATTTTTTAAGACGTTAAGACAAAACAATTTGCACACACCTTTGCTGGAAAGAATTGAGTAGTTGATCATTGCTTCTGAATTGTACAGGTACAAAACATGGGACAGGCTAAAAAATAGTGTTTCCCAACAAAATGTTATATTTATCTCACTCCTAAATTTCAGTTTTTCCATCAAATTTTCACTTAGGCCAAACAAAATAAATGGTGCGTTTACAGTAACGGCCTAAAAAAAATCCAGGTAGGTAGGTAGGAAAATAATTATGTCATTTTGTTTTACATTTCAGTTCATGCATTTGCGTGTTGTTTTGCAATGTTTGAAACTCACTATTAACCATGTTCATGTGTACTAATTTCTATTTTGTTTGTAAGTCATAAAGAATTGTTTCAATTTGAAAACAAAAAATATTGGCAATAAAAAGTTTGAGGTCGGCAATTTTGCCTCAAAAATTCCAGGTACCGGTACATGTAGGTCGGGTTACCGTAAACACACCATTTATTTTGTTTGGCCTTACCGATGACTGATCATGATGAGTCATTTTATAAGATAAAAATTCTGATCAACTTCTCGACTCAAGTAGGCCTACCGGTACATGAGTCATTTTAAAGAAAAAAAATCTAATCAACTTTTCAATTTAGTTTTACCTTTTTTTGGTTTTTATTAGGCCAAACAAAATAAATGGTGCATTTACGGTAACGGCCTAAAAAAAAGTCCAGGTAGGTAAATAATAAAATTTTGTCATTTTTTTTTACATTTTAGTTCATGCATTTGCGTGTCGTTTTGCAATGTTTGAAACTCACTATTAACACTATTAACCATGATCATGTACAAGTGTAGAAAATGTTATGTTCGTTGGAAATTATTGCAAATAGTGCTCATTTAAAATTATCAACTTGAAAATTGGCAATAAAAAGTTTGAGGTCGGCAATTTGGCCTCAAAAATTCCAGGTACCGCAGGGCTTGAAATTAACGGAGGCCACGGAGGCCATTGCCTCTGTTGCTCCTGATCTTGGCGCCCTTTTGTAATCCTCCCACAGACTTTTTCTTTTCCAATGGAAGTGCCCTTTATAAACTCCAAAAGACGACTCCAAAAACAGAAATGGCAGTGCCCTTTCAGTGATGAATTTCAAGCCCTGGTACCGGTAGGTCGGGTTACCGTAAACACACCATTTATTTTGTTTGGCCTTATTGATTTGGGTATTTTCTTACTTCAGGTCACAACTGGAATTTAAGGAAAATATTCTGGAGGCACTACACAGACAATGACCTTGCACGCGCACACGACCTTCACGTAATAGAACATCGAGCACGCAAAGCGGCCCAGAAACCAAACGGATCATTCATTAATCACGCACGCACTATTTCTTCGCGCGCTTCAAACACTGCCTTATCTGGCCGCACACTGTTTTACACACTTTTGTGACAAAAACATCAAATTTTCTTGAAAATGCAACATTTGCGACGAAAATGTCAGTGGCATGAGTGGTAAAGGTATTTTACATGATGAAGTAAAAAAATACCTTAATAAACCCTTTAACGGTTATCGACGCCTAGCTAAGATAATCTCAGAGCTCTCTTGCTTTATCATTTTCCATTGGGATGTGGTTTTTTCACCAGTAGAGCTGAGAATGTTTAAGAACACTACGCAGGTCCTTGAGGGAAATAACCAGCCACGATGAATATTTAGCCAACAATTCCAGCGAAACAAACCGGTATGCTCACAGCCTACCTAGCCGTTTTTGTCTTGTGACTGTTCAAAAAGATGGAAGTGTCTAGTCTGTGTACAAAGGAATACCAATGCGCATTGGTTACCAGACGTGATCTAAAAATAAAGCTCTACTGGTGAAAAGACCACATCCCAATGAAAAATGATAAAGCAAGAGCTGAGATTATCTTAGCTAATCGACGCCATCTTGTTCACGGGGCACTCCGTGTGCGCGGATCGTAGCTAATGCACAGTGACCTACCGGTAACAATGCATTCGTACACGATCCGCGCACACACACAGCAACGCGTGTTCGAAGTGCCCCGTGAACAAGATGGCGTCGATAACCGTGAAAGGGTTTATTACTAATATTATAATTTACTGTTTGGGGTGTGGGTAATTTGCAGAACTGCGGAACTCTGCAGAACTTTGCGGAACTCTCAGAATACATAAAGCAACGGGTCCAATTGCCTCTGCGGTGCCTCATAACAACATGTGCTAAATCCACACATATGCAGGGGGGTATTCAAGGCTGTGGAACTCTGTCTCCCGCATTCTGTGTAAAAAGTTATTTTTTCCATCCAGGAGAAAGAGTTCCGCAGCCTTGAATAGCCCCATGCGTTACAAAATATGAAGCGCCCTATTCTTAAGTTTGCCTTGCGATATTGTAATTTTGTATGCTTCATATTGGTAGATAACATGTACTGTAGTGTACTACGGTAAATACACGGTAAAACAAGAATAGCCCTAGGCCTACACTGGCTATTCTTGTTTTACCGTGTAGCCTGTAGGCCTATTTTGTTGGTAACAATCTTTTTGTTTGCTATTTTGGCAAGGTTCTGCAAAGTTCCGCAACTTCCGCAAGTTCCGCAAAAAACCAATTGCCTACTGTTTGTGGCAAACATGTCTAGAATTTTGAAAATACCTCCCCCCCCCACCCCCCTTTTCCCCCGCCCCTTCCAGTTTTCATCATTTCAAAAAATGTTTTGTGTTCAATGACAATGGTTTCTGAGATTTTGCTGTTTTAATATTGCCTGCTACATGCATTGACATGTAAGTGCTTAAATGAACAGTCGGGCGTATCACCTTTTCCACGGCGCAGCCTACGTCATGTACATAACCCGTAACGTTCGGTCGGTACCGCTCGTGTCAACGGTACGGACGGACGAGCCTCGACCGCAAATAACGGCGGGAAGATGACCTCGCAACGTCGGCATCAACTCGGAGCTCATGGAGCTGGAGGACCGCAAAATAATCCTTCCATTACGAACGTTTTAGCCTCAACTAGTAGCACTGAATCATAGGACAGTTTTCCTGTAAAATTACTTAATAAAACGAAGTCAATTTCATACAAATCTTCGTAGATGTAGCCGCGATATTTCACATAAATTTCGTAAATTAACGAATTCCATTACAAAACAACAACATCCGTTGAAATCCAAGATGGCCGCCGCGTTTGCTGACATTCGATATCGTGCTTGTTGATATGTGCGATTGTACAGGGCCGATGGTTCCATATTTTGAAATTCTACTTGTCTTCGGGACTGTGTTGTTTTGAACAGCCGAGGGGGATGGGGCGGAGTTAAACTGGACAATAATTTTGGTGGGGTCAATTTGGCAAATCATTGTTCTCCAGATTTATTGTATTCCTGATTGCAAAAGACATTTTGGGAAATAACGGTAAAAATACCGGTAAAAATGTTCACGTATGGCAGGCATAGTTTTAATCGTTATTATCCCTTTAATTATTTTCAAAGATCAATTAAACGAACTGTACCGGACGAATTAATAATATTTTGTTTCTCGTGCAGCGTCAATGTAAATATTTAATTGATATCCAACTTAAATAATCAAGTGATAGCGTAGGCTAACAGTAACAGTAACACTAAAAAGTGGGCATTTATCCGGAGCTTTGTTTTATTTATTTTCTATAATCAAAGCCACAGTAATACTTCAGAAAACTTTGAAATTCCATGCACGTTTTTTGTGTGTGTTAAATGAATTATTGAAAGGTGAAAACAATCACAGTATAGCGGTTGGCAATTTCTCCCACAAAGTTATTACCATTTTACACGGAAAAAAATCATGTGGTGTAGCTTACCAACGCTTTTAGACATTTTGTTTTGTCAACTAATATGAAGTAAAATGTTGGGTCACAAATTAGACTGGTTCCCGCTCCACAAATTCCACATACAACGACTAAATACGACCGAGGACCGGCTGGCGGCTACCGTCGTGTTTAAAATAGCACTTGGCATTACGTCATGCATTTATTTTTAATAATAATAATAATAATAATGGTGGATACTTATATTTTTATGAGCGCATAACCGTTAATTTTCAAAGCACTAGTGTATAAAGCCAGAGGCGAGTTCAATAGCACAATACGTACGCCGGTATTGGGTATTTTCACTTGGCTTGACAACAGTTGCTATCCGCCATTACTGTGTCCATACTATGGCACGCCAAAGCGAAAAATAATTTGCATGTTTTCGCAAATATTGGTAGACTGTTTGAAACTGGCATACCGTGCTTTTGTTGGCAAGTTTTAAAAAAATGTTGAGACTTGTTTTTCAGGGTTGATGGCAACATTATCAGTGTTGAATTACTTCCGCTTTGGCGTGCCATACATAGTATGGACACAGTAATGGCGGATATGATAGATGTGACGTCAAGCGTATGGCACGCCAAAGTGATAATAGTTCAACACTGATAATTTTGCCATCAACCCTGAAAAACAAGTCTCAACATTTTGATTCAAAGATTCAACTATTTTTTCTAACTTGCTGAAACTTTTGCCCGACTGTTTGGTTTTGTTTTACATGTTGCCTGTTGTAAGCCATGAAACAACTAGGTGTTGAAACTGCAGCAGTTTGCCACAATTTTAGTTTGAAATCTATCTTATATTTGTCTTGACTTTTATGGGCTGCGTTCGGGCGTGCAGTTCTCGTTACTCGGGAGTAATGCGTGCGCATTGCACTCGGGTCACATCACGCGAACGGCAAATCCGCAGTCCGCGTGCGCGAATGGCAATCAGTGAAGATGGACGTCTCTTGCCATCACTGCACAAAAAAATGCCGTTTCATTGCTCACAAGAAACTGAGGAAATACAGGCCGTAAGTCTTGAAAACCTTTGATGCCGTCTAAAACAAACCTTAGTGAGTTATTGTTTCAGTTATTGAGTTGACACGTTAAGCAAATTCACCAAAAATCCCACCCATATTCCACCATCTTCGTACAAATCACATGACACTCGACAGGAGTACGAGCACACTCCCATTTGTTGGAGAGTAGTGAGAGCATACTCTCACTGACCCGAGTGTCGTTGTTCTTGCCGTTCACGCGCGCAGGAGTATAACTCGTGTTAACACGAGTACACGCCCGAACGCAGCCCTCGTGTCCTAAAGTGACGTATCACTGCACAAACAGCGCATACAGCATAACAGCATACTCTCACTGACCCGAGTGTCGTTGTTCTTGCCGTTCACGCGCGCAGGAGTATAACTCGTGTTAACACGAGTACACGCCCGAACGCAGCCCTCGTGTCCTAAAGTGACGTATCACTGCACAAACAGCGCACCCTTACTGTGATTTGTGAAGAACTTTTCAAAGTTGAAAAACGGCTACATTTTGTTCATTTTACATCAAAACGAACAGTAGTAATGTCTTCCTAAACAAATAATCCGCGATATGCAGCAAAGATTTCGGGTCCTTTAATTATAATAACTTTTTGAGCAATAAAACGAGACTTATTTTTCTTACAACCTTCCAAATTAAGCAATTTTACTTCCAAATTCATCTCGTCTCTGTGGCGCAATTGGTTAGCGCGTTCGGCTGTTAACCGAAAGGTTGGTGGTTCAAATCCACCCAGGGACGTTGGTTTTTTTTTCTTTCTTTTTCCCCCCTATTTTTTTACAAACTAATGTAAATATGCAATCTTTGTAACTATGTTTTGTTTTTCTAATTTTTACAAAATTTCTTTTCATTTTCCCCATAGAGAAAACCACATTTAAACTTAATGCTTGTAAACATCTCTGTATACATTTTTTTTTTGGACTCAATTCCAACAGTGGTGCTCAGAAGAAGAATTATAATTTTTATTTAAAAAAAATGAAGCCAACAAGTAAAAATATTCACGGCAAAACAAAGTGCAATCAGAGAAACTTGTGCTCTTGAGCAAGGCACTTAATCACACCTTTTCTGTCCTTCAGAAGGGATGTAAAGCCATATTTGTCCAGTGTATTAGGTTTCGGTAACGCACTTTAAAGATCCCAGAGCATTCTTTCGTGAAGAGAAAGGGGAGGGATTCCCCGGTGTCTCTGGCCATTTCTAATTTAACTTAGAAGTTGACAGTTATTCAAATATCTATGTTAATTTATCCCATTCCTGTAATTGGCGTTCCTTCCGCTGTTGGATGTGGCGAATAAATAAATTATAAATAAATTATAAGAAATTTAAAACAATGGAACACACATGAGAACTGCTGCTCATCTTAAAAAACTGACAAAGTTTAATGATGAAACTTGGACAAGGATATTGTTAGAAAATGTGCATACGTTTATTTATTTTTTATTGAAATGCAGCAGATTGGAAATTTGCTTAGAAACTAATTATAGCACACAGATCTGGGCAACCGGCTAACTCCATGCTGTGAGAATTGAGTTTAGCAGAGCTTCGGAAAATTACTAATTTTGTGAGTCCTGACATGGATAAAAACCCTCCTGGATTGTCAATTAACAACCTTGGGGATTTTGTGTTTGGAGTCACGGAATGAACCTGTTTTCCCAGATGTCCTCCCTAAAATCCAGGAGGGTTGGTAGCTCTGGTTTAGCATGTTTTCAGACAATCTTGTATAGTTTGCAATATTTTTTTGATAGCCCAAATATTGTGAGTTCAGGCTCCACCAGGATTTGAACCGCTGACCTTCTGCTTAATGTGCAGACGCCCTACCAATTAAGCTATGAAGCCAACTGGTGGTCTTGGATCACTGTAGTGCAGTTGTTCCTCACTGATTGGGATTGGCCATCACGTGAGCTTATAACAAGCCCTACAGAGATAGCCACACCTCGCACAGATCACTTAAAATACGACCCAAACCACTGCCCGGCTTGCCCCAATTCAAATTTATGTACAAATAAAAACAACATATTTTGTTTTTGAGGAGTGATTTCGTTTTAAAAATTCATTTAAATAGCTTGCGGCTTAAAGTTATATTGTCCGTGGTTCTCAGCAAATTCAATTTTTTTTTCTTCTCCTTACAAATTTTAAAAGCATTTACCTTATTATAACGAGAAAAAATCATACTTTGTATTTCAGACATCGGCAAACCTGTAACAGTTTTAGTGCTGTTGAAGCAGGCAAAAGCGAAAGATTGTCTGGAAATTCCTTCAGTTCCAAAATAGCGAACATATCAGATGCAATGTTCCCCAAAAGCGGATTCTGCTTGTGCGAACATTTAGTGTGCCGTCATCGAGTTTTAGCTACATTCGCCAATAACTCAGTCAGTTTGAATGGGAAACTGTTCAAATTTGCGATATAGTTCGCTTGAAGCAGGCAAAAGCGAAAGTTTGTCTGGAAATTCCTTCAGTTCTAAAATAGCAAAAACGCCGTGTTTAACGGCGGTTTTTTTGCGTGCCTTGCCATAATGAGTTAAATTATTGGCGGACCGCCAATATTATAAAATATTGACAGTAATTGTTTGATAACTAAATGCTGATCGATTTGTTTTCGTGTATGTCTCATTTGAAAGCGACTAACTTATGTTTCTAGAAAATTTATTTTTTAAGGTGCTACACCTAAAACGCACGGACAATACATCTTTAAATTAAGACCCATTGACTAGAGAGGACTCGCAAGGGATCTGTAACAACCATTTATAACGTGACTGGAGCCTGTTGTTGGTTAATGTCTGTTCCTTCAGGAGATGTGTCTAGTATCTGTACTTCTTCAATGAGTTCGCTGTGGATGTTGGGTGTGATGCCCAACGCTGACTTGGCTGCCTCTACCGAAATCACGTCGGATGGCTTAATCTGGGAATGGTTTTTAAAAAAAGTCAGTAGATGTCATTAAGTTAGTAGTCGAACCTTGATAATAAGAGCACTGTTAAGTCAAGTCAAACTGCCTTCGAGTCCCAAGTCATGTCAAGTCAAACTGCCTTCGAGTCCCAAGTCATGTCAAGTCAAACTGCCTTCGAGTCCCAAGTCAAGTCAAACTGCCTTCGAGTCCCAAATCAAGTCAAACAGCCTTCGAGTCCCAAGTCATATCAAGTCAAGTCAAACTGCCTTCGAGTCCCAAGTCAAGTCAAGTCAAACTGCCTTCAAGTCCCAAGTGAAGTCAATCAGGAATGTTGGTGAAGTCGATTAAAATCAAGTAGTCACAACAATAAATTTGTTCAAGCTAATTTCAGAATGAGTCGAAACACTGAAACTTGCATTCGTGTAGGGTATTTTTGTTGTTATGGCCAAGACTACTCCATGTTAAAAGAAAGCTTAGTGTGCTGAAATACAGTTCGGTCATCAAAATGACAAAAAATGCATAAAAGTTCAATTTTATTTTTGGCAAACCCGAGTCAAGTCAAGTCATTTGAGGTTCGAGTCTCAAGTCAAGTCAAGTCGTTTGAGGTTCGAGTCTCAAGTCAAGTCAGTGAAAATCGGGACTCAAGTCAAATTTGCACATTCTTGTGTGAAGGCTCACAGTCAATCCAACCTAAACAAAAATTACCTTCGAGGTCAGCTGTAAAAGTTGCTGTGTTAACTTCTCGGCGATGCTACTTTCTTGTTCCGAGGGTTTGGGGATAAATTGCAGATGACTCGGCGGTTTCTGGCTCATTCTAGCCGACTGGGATTTCTCCAGGTCACCGATCAAGTCACTGGTACTCTTCAACTTGCTGTCGATTTCGGCCGAGTCATTCGTAGCGGCGTTATCGGTCTCACCGCCGAGCAGTTTCTCTGCAAATTGCAAAATATCAAACAAACTCCTTTGCTTTGAAAACAGATTACATGCTTGGAAAACTGTGAAAAATCGTGTTGTCCCTGAGTGTGATTAAGGGCGTGTTTGTTTCATGACAGATCCGAATCCAGATCCCGGGTTATTTTACTGCGCAAAAACAAACGAAACTGCTCTCAACTCGGATCTCAAATCACGTGAATTGCAATTTATTTACCAAATTTGTCAAATTTCTCCCATGACATTCATCGTAAATAAACAAGCATCCTAAATTTGTTTGTATCGTGTGTTGCCTCTGAAAATTGAAATGACCCGGTTTTACTAACACAAAAATCTTCGCGATGTTTACGTCGCCATTTTGGATCTAGCGCTGAACCATCTCTCAAGAAGGATTCCACGGATCACAGATCACTTTGGATCTGCGCAGATCTGAATCTAGATCCGTCCGAAACAAACACGCCCTAAGGATGTGTACCGTATGACAAAAACCAACTTGTGCATAATTCAGCTCAGTACATAATCTACGTTCTGAGAAAACAATGAAAAACTGTGTCCATACTTTCAAGAAATTGTGCGAAGCCTCTGTGCTATTTAGGCTGGTTCCCCTGGCCATAACTGAAAATGAATTTATATGAATGCATGTACACATGCATTTTTAAAACTCCGGTGCCCTCATATGAATGAAACTAGGACCCGGACTAGTGTTAAAGGGGCTGTGTCACGGTTTGCGCATGCGCCAATTCCTTTAAATTGTTGACGTGCGCGCTCAGATGAATGTAGTGCAATTTTGTTACACAACGCCATTGGTTCGTGTGCTATGTACATCGTGTACTTCGCACGTGCTGCATGTGCAGTGTGTGTTCGTTCATGAGTGTTTACAATACACAGAATTGAACTACATTTGTACAAAGTACAAAGTACGCACGATCAATGTCTGAAATAAAAAACGGTACAGCACAAGCGGCCACGGTGTCTTTCCATCGACAGAAGATATGCCGTAAAATTGCTTTCAGGACCAAATAAGCATACCAGTTTTGGTGGAAATCAAGGTTGAACAAATTGCTGTATCTAGCCATGTCATTCATATCATTGGATGTCGTTTCGCCGAGATTTTTGATGGGATGAAAAACCCGGTGATATTGATGTTTGGCGGCTTAAATATACGGTAAACAGCACAATTTCAAGTAAAAAGTAATAAATCAGGACAACCTAGGCGTTGACAAGTACACCACTGCCAAAATTAGGGATGGCAATAAGGGATGGCAAAGATTGAATAGGATATGCAAAATCCAGCGACAAAATTTGAAAAAGTTAGCCCAACTTTTTCAAGTTTTGCTGCGCATGCGCACATTGTGACACGGCCCCTTTAAGAAGCCACTGAAAATGACACCAACTTTTGTACTCAAGTCAATAAAGAATTCCTCTGTTGTTGGTGAGATGACTTCACAGCTTTGCTTATGAATATGGAAATTCCATTAGCTTAAAAATTGAACACTTGTAATTATTGATTGCTTTCCGTGTCGTAAACATCCGGGAATGTTTGGTGGTCAACGATCACGCGCGTACACGCGCGCGCCAATAGACGCACATGAACACGCGTAAAAAAATACTCACCAGCGTATTTTCATACGTTCAAATTATTGTGCATGCACTCGGCTTGTAAACACGAAAGTGCTTTTACTTGATCGCGAATTTTAGCCTGAAGAAATACATTTTTATCTTTATCGATACAACAGCCATGGCGTAACAACATAAAGCAAGGTTAAGTAACAGAGGTAAGTGCAACCAATGCGCTTTTATTGCTTTTTTGGCCGGTATCACTCGAGCCACGTGCGTCATGAAAAATGGAAACCAAAATGGTGAATGGAAGGAAGGGGTGGCGTCACCGGAAAGCAATCTATAGCTAAAAGCAACTGTTAAATTCTCCGAAGCTGATTTGAATATGTAGAACATATAATTTATCATAATCTAATATAATGTAATAGAAATCCTATTTTATGTGTCCTCTAACTCACCAAATGTAGGGAGGAAAGACATGTCAATACCAAGCCCGGAGAGCGACTTGAGGGAGTCAAAGTGAATAGGAGGCAGGGCAGCGTTATCTCCACTTGTGTCTTCTTTCTTGATGTTATCTTGAGAATCAGTCGCTTCACTCCGATTGGCTGATTCGCCTGGTGTCGTCGACGAGGTAGTATGTTGCCCGTCGTTTTTCTTTTGCTGCATTTTAAGATCAAATATGACAATTGAATTTCATTGTCGGCTCGTATGTTATGACTTTTTTCAAATTTACAGAAAAACATTAGTCTACAATTTTTTTACAGAAGTTGTCTTGCTTCAGAGATAAATTATATTAATGTGCTGAATTCAAATATAAAAATATAGCGATTAACTAATGACTCCAAGATATTTCAGATTTTATATACTCATAAAACAAAACCAAGTTATACTGTAGCTGAAAAATTTAAGGTGGCTGGGAGATGTAAAATTTTGTCAGTCAAACTGCACCAGCCTCCGTAAAAGCATCCTCTTGCAACAGTGCCCCTTTAACGCACTCCCCTACTCGGGCGAAACATGCAAAATGCTAATTAAGAAGTGATTGGTCGATCGGTGCCTTGTTATCCACAAGTTCACTGTATTCAACAAACTTCTGTTCTGATCAAGAATCAACATTTTAGAAAAATCTTCCTTTTTTGTTAACCATTAAAATTACACCATGTCAATCCCACATACCTCTAACACTTCTATTGTCTTTGAATGCTGCCCTTTAGTCAACGTGTCCAACAGATTATCAACAAGCTTCACAACATAGTTGTCACAGTCTTCAACATAATCCTTTATACTTTGAGATTAAAAGAGAAAAATAAAAAGAACGGCTGGGCAAAAAAGGTCAGACAATATGCAAAAGCTATGTTTAAAAATGTGTGAGAAAGTAACAGACCGATCCCTTAAAGGGGCTATGTCACGGTTTGCGCATGCGCAGCAAAACTTGAAAAAGTGTGGCTAACTTTTTCAAATTGTCGCCAGGTTTTGCATATCCTATTCAATCTTTGCCATCCCTTATAATTCTTTAGTAATTTTGGCAGTGGTGTACTTGTCAACGTCCAGGATGTCCTGATGCATTACTTTTCACTTGGAATCGCACTGTTTGCCGTATTTTTAAGCCACCAAACATCGACATCACCGTGTGTGCGGCCGTCGTTAAAAAGATGACAAAAACGGCATCGAATGATATGAATGACATGGTTGGATACAGCAATTTACTTAACCTTGTTTTCCATCAAAACTGACATGCTTATTTGGTCCCGACAGCAATTTTACAGCATACCTTCTGTCCTTGGAAAGACACAGTGGCCGCCACCGCTGTACGATTTTGTTTTTCCAGACATTGATCGCGCAATCGAGCGCGCGCGATGCCAAATCGAACAAATGCGCGCACACGATGCACAATGTAGTTGAATTCTGCGTATTGTAAACACTCATGAACGAACACACTGCCCATGCGGCACGTGCTAAGTACACGATGTACACAACTATAGCACACGCACCAATGTGTAATGAAATTGCACTACATTCATCTGAGCCCGCACGTATGTCAAAATATGAAAGGATTTGGCGCATGCGCAAACCGTGACATAGCCCCTTCAAGACCTGTCCACATAAAATTATTTTTGGCTAATATGCCATTTTTTTTTTTTAAAGGCAAATGTGATTGGCTAAAATTTACGACCAGGTCAGAAACCACAAATACATGTACTCCTGAGAGTCATTTCTACATTCATTGTGTGAAAATTCTTACTAAAAGATCATACTTTGCAGCACTCCGAGGCGGCCGGCCACAGAGCGAGATTGACGACACTGACAGGCTGTCCGCAGCCGTCAAGTTCAAGTTCAAAACACAATGTGTTGAAATAAATGGTGGACAATGGAAGTGTTTAAACGTCAACCGTGGAAGACAGCGGCAAAGCTGTGTTTTAATCGTAAACTGCCCCTGTGTCTATACATTACAAGAACGTGTTTACACGCCCTCCGGCGTCAAGAGTTAAAGACAAAAGTGTGCACAATAATTAGATTGTTTGGGTCACCAAACGAACACATGGATCACAGTTAAAATGATTGGTTGGTTGAATTTAGTGATGCACGTTTAAAGACAGTACACATGATTGGTATCTCGAAGAATCAGAAATGTTCACAGATTTACACATAACTTATATGATATAAACATGACGGCAGAAAACTTCCCCTGAAATGGTTTTGTCTGAAGTGCTATAGTCTTTGAGAAATGAGCAAAACAATTTTTTTTCGTCTCGCGAGATGTAAATTCAATTTGCCCTAAAACCATTTCGCCCAAGTGCCATTTCGCCCTAAATCACTTCGTCCAAACACTACCTCGCCAAATACCACTTCGCCCCAAAACCACTTCATGCACAGGCCGTGGTTCAGGGCAAAATTGTTCAGGGCGAAGTGGTCTTGGGGCGAAATGACTGCAAACCCCTTTTTTACTGTTTTCTCAAAAGTTAGACCAAGTACGGAGCTGGTTTTTGCTCAGGTTGGTTTTAATCATGCATATATCTTCAATCACACAGGGGGATAAAACTATTTGTAACAGTTTACCAATCATGTATACTATCTTTAAAAAGTTGACGCTGGAGGCCGTCATTTGACGTCTAAACTCACGATAATTTCCGAGAAAAAAGGCCAAAAAAAGTTTATAACAAAGTTACATCAGGGTGTACAATGACAGTGCATCAACATAACAACAATACTTCACTGCACATGGTTAATGAGTTCAGTTGTTTTCCTTCCTCCATGCTTCAACTAAAAATAAACCTGCACCTACGGACAGCAATGTTTAAAATAATCCCAGCGTTAACTGGTTAAAGGCAGAGGCTCGTCAGCAATGCGCGCGCGCCAAATTCGTGCCACGAAATACGCAGCTCCATGCCTTTGCTATGGAGCTGCGTATTTCGTGGCACGAATTTGTCACGCGCGCATTGCTGAGGAGCCTGTGCCTTTAACATGTTCTCACCTTTGCACATACTGCACACCAGCTTCGTCACCGTAGGTTGAATACAGCAGGTCAGAATCTTCCTTGCTGATGTTTGCAAATGATGAATCGTACTGGGGGCCATAGGTGTTGAAGGGTCCGTGGGATACGTAGGTCACTGAAAAACAATGATGAGCATCGATTGGTCAAAGCAACTTCGAATGCTGTCAAATTTTATACAACATGTTATGCTTGAGCAGCTTTTTTTTATTAAGCATAGCACAAAAATTACTTAAATGTAATCATATTTTATAAAGCTTGGCATTCTAAGCATACGAAGAGATTGCCCGTGCAACGCTGGACATCGTCTGTTTTGTTTGAACACGTTTATTGTCTGCTTTACTTATGTCAACGTCCAATTTTTCAAGTACCATCATCAGTAGTGAGTAAAGGGGGCATTTTTCCAGAAAATACCTTTGTCTGGTCTCAAATAAAAGTTTCAATTTTTCTGAAGAGATAACTTAGGCCCAAAAAGGGTTACAAATAGTGCAACAACATGCCTTTTTAAAAACCCCGTGTACAAATTTCCAATGTAGCGCGCATAACCGGGACAGACACTTGTTACATTTTAGGCCATCCCGGTTACGAGCGTATATTGGAAATTTGTCGACAGGGTTTTTAGAAAAGCATGTTGTCACACTATTTTTAACCCTTTTGGGGCCTTTTATTTTGAGACCAGAAAAAGGTATTTCCTCGAAAATGGTCTGTGTTGCCAAAATGCCCCCTGGAAAGACCCTAATACAGTACATGTACATCCATTTTGGGATGATTGTCACTATCGCAGATGACACTTTCCTGCTGTCGACTGGGATATTTCACGGCTAAAAGTTGTGTATCTGTTGAAATCTATGTCCTGTATTTAACCGAGTATGGTGACAAAAAATGATGGCATCATGTTAGCAAAAAATGACTAGGTTTTGGTTTGGTTTTCTAGATGCTTAAGCAGAGAATGAGTTGTATGAAATGGAGAGTGTGCTGCTTAATCAGAAATTGCGTGCTAACATGTTTTATGAAATTGGGTCATGGGGCCAATTTCATGAAACTGCTAAGCACGGAAATTTGCTTAGCACAAAATGTATTTATTTTGCAAAAATGTGTTACCAGCCAAAATCGTGTGTGATGTGTAATATGATTGCTGAGAACACAAGCTGGCATACAATTTTGGTTTTGCAACCCATTTTTGCAAAGCAAAAATATGTGCTTACAGGAACATGTCCGGATCACATTTTTGAGCCCCCATTTTTCCCATGGGTGTTCAGATTTTGATACCATATCATTTGTGATATACCTAGTAATACATGAATAGGACGACCGTTTAGGGGTAAAAAAAGGCATATTAGGACGACTGACTGCGTTAGGACGACCGATAACCGGTCGTCCTAACGCAGAGTGCGTCAAAAACCATTTTTATTAGGTTTGTAACCATTTTTATTAGGTCACAAACCATTTTGGTGAAAAAATTGGTGTCAATTCCAAAGCTTCTTGCCGACAATTTGGTGGTTTTAGTGGTCACTCACGACATTCTGGCTAAAACGGTCGTCCTATACAGGGAAAGGCAGTTATATATATTTTTCTCATTACCATTCTGAAATTTATCAACAAACCGAGTGACCTCGAGCGTTTCAGAATTTCAGGTGAAGAGGGTCGGAACTGAATTGCGTTTTAAACAAAAGGCTGTCAATTTTTGGTGGAAAACAAGTTGTGATGGTGTTGTAGACACATACACCTCCATGATAAACAGGAAAGCTTAAAAAATGTGGACAGGGGGACACTAGCTGTTTAACTGACTACCCCAGTGTCCCCCCCCCCCCCCCTGTCATTCTGTCCCTGACCCACCCAGCCCCCAACACCCACCCCTGATATGTTGATTAGCAAGAGGCAAAAAACTAACATTTTCATGCAGACGGGCTAAAAATTGCTACCTGGAATGGCCTTATTCCGTTTGTCTTCCCTAAACCCCGGCAGCGTTCCAGCTCCCTGCGTTAGTCTCCCTGTTAGCATTCCTAAGTTGACGTGTTTTGTTTCTTCGACTCCCACTTGACTCGGATTTAATATTGCCAGTGTGGTAGTGCCGGCCTTGTCCCTTCTCAGAAAGCCAAGCTGTAAAAAAAAATAGTAAGATAGTAAGAACTAGAGGTAACAGTTGGAGACTTGAGTAGTAAACATCCCCTTAAATGGTTTTGGTCTAAAGTGCTATAGTTTTTGAGAAATGAGTAAAACAATTATTTGTTGGGTTTATAAAAACATGAGACGTAAATTCTTTCGCCCCAAAACCATTTCCCCCTGCACCACTTCGCCCTGAACCACTTCGCCCCAAAAGCAACCTTGCCCCCAAACTACTTCATCCTTACACCACTTCGTACGAATGCCACTTTGCCCCAAAATACTTCGTGCACAGGCCGTGGTTCAGGGCAAAGTGGTTCGGGGCGAAATGGTTTTGGGGCGAAGTGACCGTAAAGCCTTTTTTGACTGTTTTCTCAAAAGTTAGACGAAGTACGGAGCTGGTTTTTGCTCAGATTGGTTTTAATCATGCACATCTTCAAACACACACCAGGGAGATTAAACCGTTTGCAACGGTTTACTAATCATGTGTTCTGCCTTTAAAGACGGAGGTTCATCAATGCATGACGAGCTAATTCACCACGCTCCATACCTTGCCTGAGCTCTTACGATCCCGGAGGGTGCAAGCGCGCTTGACAGCGAATAGTATTGAGTCGAATCACGCACGTGGTCTAACACGGACACACTTGTGGGGTACCAAACACAATGGAACAATGGTACCCCATAAAGAAATTCAAAAGGAACAGTGGTACCCCACAGAGGAATTCTAAAGAAAAGGGAAAATAGGACAACAATGCATGTACCCCATAAACCCCTGTGTACACAGATGTGTATTTGTATGTACATGTACGTACGTAAACCAATGAGTCTGCACTGTCCGGGATCGTAACAGCTGGTTGCCCAACTAATATGGAGCGCAGTGAATTTCGTGAGAAAAAAATTTGTTCCTAGCGCATTGATGAGCCTCTGCCTTTAATACAGACAGATTTTACTGTAATTTGGCTTCACATGCACCAACGGTGCTTACCTTAGAATTAGGACACCTGGTGGATAGTCTGTTCCGTGCATCTTTCGCTGCTTTTAGAACTTCTTCAATAACATCTTCAGTTGAATCTTCGTCTTTGCCGTCAGCAATGCTTTCTGACCTATAGGTATGAATGTACATGTAGTATTTGGCATGGGGTTTGAAGGAGCGCGTTCAGAATACATTTTTGACCACCCCCCATTTTTCCAATGGGTGTTGAAATTTTGATACCATATCATCTCTCATATTTTTTCCATTACCATTCTAAAATTTCACACTCTCAATCCGTATATTTTCAAGGATATCGTCAAAAAAACGCTGATGTTTTGTAAACTAATTCAAGGGGGTATCTGGTTCCATAAAGTTAAAGGCAGTATACATCATTGGTAATCTTGAAAATCAGAAATGTTCAGATTTACGCCTAACTTACACAATATAAACATGATGACCATAGAAAACTTCCCCTGAAATGGTTTTGTCTGAAGTGCTATAGTCTTTGAGAAATGAGTAAAACAATTAGTTTTCGTCTCATGAGACGAAAATTTAATTCGCCCCAAAACCATTTCGCCCAAGTGCCATTTCGCCCCCAAACCACTTTTCGCCCGAGTGCCTTTTCGCCCCAAATTACTTCGTCCAAACACTACATCTCCCAAATGCCACTTCGCCCCAAAACCACTTCGTGCACAGGCCGTGGTTCAGGGCAAAATGGTTCAGGGCGAAGTGGTTTTGGGGCGAAATGACTGCAAACCCTTTTTTGACTGTTTTCTCAAAAGTTAGACGAAGTAAATACGGAGCTGGTTTTTGCTCAGGTTGGTTTTAATCATGCATATCTTCAATCACACAGGAGGATAAAACTATTTGTAACAGTTTACCAATTATGTATACTATCTTTAAATCGAACAAATGTCCAGGAAGAAATTTTTTAACCGAACCCGAACTTGCGGACTTTGTTACAGCACTAACTGAAGCTATGGATGATTATTTTGAAAAGTAATACAAAAACCATTTCGCCTCCCGAGTTAGAACTTTTGAATGACCCTTTGTACCCAACAGTTGACGGCAAGTTGCTATCCTCCGATTCCGCAACATCCATCAAGCTAGACTCTTCCGTCAATTGGTCCACATCGCCAGGAGGTACCCTCTTACTGGACTTAGTCTTGGGTTTGCTCAGTTCGTCCCTTTCCTGGTAACCGAACGTGCGCTTCAAGACTGATATTTTTTCCTGAGAAAAAAATATTAATAATAATAATTAGTCTTTTACATGTTTTATGTGAATAGTCTCTGGTCTACGGACGTACTTATTTTCATTTGCTCACTTAGTATTCAAATAACCAGACTAAATTGTTGTTGCTATGTAATGTGACTGGGCAAGTTGAAGAAACTTTAGAGTGGCAGGATTCGAGTGAGGCCACAGTAGCTGGCATTTACTTTTATTAAATTTAGGTGCATTATATTAACTTCCTCGAGTCAGCCCGGACCTGGGGATGATCGTGCAAAGTATGATCAGTCAGGGAGATCATGGGAATGAGGACAAAGTCATGTCAACCTGTTGAAGCTAAACAAACATAGGCATACCTGCCAACATTGAGTAAAAAATTGGACTGTAGTGAAACTAGCAACGGTCGAGTTGGTATAACTCGCGCAGGGAGTCAGGTCAAGTCGACCGCTTACCAACTCGACTCAAACACCACTTCGCCTAGCCCAGGTTGGACGTCGTTGTCTTCATTGCATTACGACCATCCGCTATGTACTGGTAGTATGCAGTAAGGAGTCCAACCAGGGCCCAATTTCATGGAACCCGTTAGCACAGGATTTCTTTGCTTTATTTTACAAAACTGGGTTGCCAACCAAAGTCGTATGTGATGTGTATTTACTGATATTTTGCTCCTGTTCCTAAAAATACAATTTGACATACAATTTTGGCAGAGCAAAGAGATTCTGTGCTAAACAAATTTTTGTGCTAACGGGTTCCATGAACATGGGCCCTGGGCTACATGCCTTTCGTGGTTCGCGATCCGATTCATCGCGCACACATGGTATATTATGCGATTCACTATGACAGCACTAAAAATAGTACTGTGTGTGCGTCATGATGTTGTAGCAATACGCCTGGTCGCCGTGCACGGCCGCTGCATGCTGTATGCACAGCAATGGATTACAGAAAATATTTTACTTGCTCTCTGGTCGAGTTCGGGCGGTCTGTTCTTAAAACGCAAACAATGTTCTCGCGCATGAACGGCGGGAACACAACCACCTATCACACAGCACCTATCCACCGAGAACTAGTTACCCGTGTCAACAACAGACCGCCCGAACTCGACCGCTTTATGTTTATAGATATATACCTTGATCATACACTTGAGTCCCACAGCTTGGAGTCTCTTGGCAGCTTTGTAGTAGATGGTTTCTGGCCGATTGTAAATTGTGGCATTCTCACACATTTGTAAGAAGTCCATCTGAAATAGAGTGAAATTAATTCAAAATTATTTGAAGTGCAATTGAAATTAAGGGAATAAAAATCACATTTTCTGCCAGTGGAAACCTTAGCCAACTGGGGCCAATTTCATAAAGCTGTTTAGCAGAAAAATTTGCTTAATCCAAAATTTGTTGGCTTTATAAAAATGGGTTAATAAACTCCTCAAAAAAAGTTCGGAAAGTCAAGTTTGACTGACGATTTATCTCTTGTTACTAAATCATTTCCCTTGAATTTTGTATCATCGGAAAGCCCCGTTATTCCTCTTTACAGTGATCTGTCATTTGTTATGATTAATCAATTGGGGGATGTGCAGTATAGCGGAATACAGGGGTGGGTGGAAAGTGAAATGTCACAAAATTCACTGCTATTGTCATGCAGTGCATTCCCCTTTTGCTTGGAGGATGGGAATGTGTCAATGCACTTTTAGTTGAAATTGCGTGTCAACTTGTGTTCTTCACAATTCTTGCTAAGAACACATTCGACTTACAATTTTTATTATTAACCAATTTTTATAAAGCAAACAAATTTGTGATTAAGCACATTCTTTTGCTAAACAGCTTTATGGAATTGGCCCCTAGTCAATGTGTCTATGTCCCTGGGCAAGACACTTAATCGCAATTGCGTCATCCATCTAAGCACTAATGGGGAATGTTAGGGGTTATGTCATAATTTAACCATTTCATGGCTTTTCACGATTTAACCCTTTCAAGTTATTTTTACACTAAACTTTTTCAGGCTACCAAGGCTGGGACTTCAGAGTTCCATCAGACATTAAGGGGTTAAGTGCTGATTGGGTTGTGAGTCTTGGTCGGGCAGCCGCCTAGTTGAAGCGAAATGGTTCTGGTGATTCCTGTTGCAGCACCCCACCCCCATTCCTAGGTTTTGTTTGAAAATTTGAGTACGCCAATCCAGGGTTCGATTTAGACGGGTGCACGCATGCACTGGTGCATGTACTTTTTTATTTGTGCATGTAAGGATTTGTATTTACGTGCACACCGTGCACGTATTTTGTTTAGGCCCAATTACGTACCTGGTATATTTCCCCACAATGAACCAGCCATAGACTAACTTGTCACAACGCACGCACCGTACCCGTACCGTACGCGCAACGCACGATCAGACGATCGATCGATCAGCCAGCGCTATCACGGTACATATTGCCAAGACTGTACCGATGTGTGCGTAGACGTGAGTGTGGCCGTTTTCTAAACACTTCCTTCGTCTATATGTTCCGGGTACATGCAATTTACCATCCAAGCAATACAGGGCGTGAGCACGTAGCATAAAAACGACTGAAAAAACACTACCCCCGTAGGGGGGTATAGCAATTGGGTATACCCCTCTTGACCCCTGCTGTATGTTGTGCATGTACACATACAAACACGTGCATGACTAGTGTGTGTAGCGATCGCAGATGATCATTTCCAATGCGCTGTATTCAGATCATTTTCGTGCGATATTGTGAATCATCCGATAGCATACCTGCCAACTAGTCGATTTTATCGTATTTGTTCCGATTGTTAAGTGTTAAAAGTGTTGAAATTCGGAACAATCGAAACGGTCGACTTGACCTGACTCCCCCGCGCCGCATGTATTGTGTACATGAAAACGGGTGCAGTACATGGATATCTGTGGTGAAGTACTAGGTCAACTTGACCTTTGGTACAAACTCGACCGTTGCAAGTTTCACTACAGTCCGATTTTTTTTTTTACTCGGCAATGTTGGCAGGTATGCGATAGTGACTTCTAAAACCAGGTACATGTAACTTAAACTTTGGAAGTTTTATTATATCCTTGATTAAATAAACAATAGTGACTGTACAACAAATGCATTTTATTGAACAAAACAAAACAACACCATTATTAAACAGCGAATACATAAATAATACTGAGATGTGTGCACAATTTTTTCGTGCATGTAAAGATTGCTCTGTGCATGTAACTTTTTTAGTCTACATGCACCAGTGCATGTAATTTTTTTTTTTCTAAGTCGATCCCTGCGCCAATCGTACAATTTTGAGGGTATGTGGTTTAAGTGCTAGATGTCTTGCGATTGCCCTGTGATGGCCTTGCACCAGCGTCGCGTCGCGTCGCATCGCATCGACTTTGCATGTACGTCAACCTTGCATTGGCATTGTGATGCATCAGCCTCATGTTGGCCTTGCGACAGACTTGCGACAGCCTTGCGACAGCCTTGCGACAGCCTTGCGACAGCCTTGCGACAGCCTTGCGACAGCCTTGTGACAGCCATGCATCAGCCTAAGTTGGCCTTGCGACAGCCTTGCGACAGCCATACCTTATACTCATCAATATTGTTGTACTCTGAAGTGTCTATCTTCTTTCTCATGTTGCTAAAATCCATAGGGTGCAGGATGATACTGGAATACCCTGGCGCTATGACGTCATTGACTGGCCATGCAAAGAACTGATCCACGTCTTTCCTGCAAATAAGACCAAGACCCCGTTCTCACTAAAGAAAGTTCGACGAAGACTAGTTAATCATCGTTAGTTAATGAAGCATGCGTTCACATCTCACTCAACGAAGATCGAACGAAGATCGAACGAAGATTGAATGAAGAGTGGTACTGTTCACATCAGACGACCGCTAACGAAGAACGAATCAGGCTTAGGACTTAGGACATCCTAACTTTATTTATTGCAATCCACCCCGGAACAATAAGTTTGGACTAGTGCTGTAGTTGGGACGGAACAACACATGCCTCGAGATAAGTAAATGGATTGAATGGCAATGAACAATATCTTAGTTTTTGTTACCTTTGCAGCGTCTTTTGTAGACTTTCCAGTACTTTCTTGAGTGGTTCTTTCATTGTCTCTGTGGGAGAAAAAAAAATTTAACAACTTGTATCCCGGGAAAAAAATGGCAATTCTTGTGTCATTCCGTAGGATATTTAAATCAAATGTATTTATAATTTTTGAGATACATTGTTTTATTCCCATTGAGCATAAATGACATAAAGTAAGAAATTATTTTGTCTAAAGTGTCCCCATTCATGAGAAAAATGACGAAACTATTTGAATCTCAAGACACTATTTTACAGAACTATAGAAGGGCTGTTGCAGATGGTTGCAGAACCACAATAGAGCCAATCAGATGTGCTCTTTGGAGAGTTTTAAATTGGCGACGTGAATGATTGAATTTTATTATTTTATTGCATTTACTTGCCATTAGAATCAAACATAACAGTTATATGTCAACAATTTGCTCTCTTCTCTGTGAAAATTATATGTGAGGATGTCCCCAGAGCCCCATACATTGTAGGCTTGTTTGTCATCCAATCCCATGATGCCTTGGAAATTTGCACATGGATTATAGGCTTGAGCATTTTCGAATAATTTACTATTCGAACATTTGGTTTTATTTTCGATCGAAAATTCAAAATTCGAAGCGTGAAATTTTGACAAAAAAGTCTGCCGTGAAATTATCTCGCCCGTTCAGTTTCTTCAATAATTAATCTGGGCTCAGACTATAGACTTTATGTTGTAACTTGCATAATGGTCTCTCGCCAGAAGAGTTTTTGGGCAAAAATTATCGTCTGCTCTAACCATAGACCTTGTGTTCAATGTGTTGTATCTTGTACACTGGACTCATAGTTTGACGGAAATTTGACATCAAAGCGGCCGTTTCGGCGACAGAAAAGAAATTTTCAACTCTTCTTAACTGAATGACATGTTTGGTTTGGAGTGAAAAAGCCTATACCGAATATTCGATTCAGTAAAATTCTATTCGAATATTAGATGGACAATAGAATATTTGAATCGTTAGGCACAGCCTTAATGGTTTATTGGGAAAGCATGGAATGAGGGAACATTTTAAAATGAATGTGTTAGTTGTCAAGTCTTGTTTGCGACGCTGCATTACCGGCGTTATCCTTGTCTTTACTACTGGGTACATGTCGTTGGGACTCGGTTCCCGAATCGGAGGCGATCCTATCGCTTGCAACTGAAGCTTGGTCCAAGCCTTCTGTCTTCTCACTCTCATCGTCATAGTAACGCTGCTTCTTAGACTGTTGCCAAGACAAAAAAATTATCAGACGACTATGAAATACATTTGTGATCGCTCTGCAAAAATTAGTCCGATGTTGACGCGTTTTCGCACCCATAACCGTGGGGTACAGTGGCCGAGTGGTTTGGGTCATTGACTCACAATCATAGGTGAAAACTTGGGATTGCAGGTTCGAACCTCCCCCCGGCTGCGGTACCTGTGCCCTTGAGCAAGGCACTCAACCACACTTGCTCCATCCTTCGGAAAGGATGTAAAGCCGCTGGTCCAGTGTGTTAGGTAACGGTAATGCACTTTAAAGATCCCAGAGCATTCTTTCGTGAAGAGCAAGGGGATTCCCCGGTTTCTCTGGCCATTTCTTATTCTTCGTGGGTTTCCTCACGCTTGCGAGTGACAGTGTAATGAGCACTATTGAGGAATCCTTGGTATGAATACCAGAAATAAATAATAACAATAAAAATAATGTTTCTGACATGATCACTAAGTACCATCTTGGACATAAATAAACACATGTGGTGGTTGTTACCATTGCTATCAACAATTCAGTAAGTTTTTTTTGTCAATTCATGAAGTAAAATTACGCTCAAATCAAAATCCTGATGCACGTGGTAATCTCAAGGAAGTGACGTCATTTTAGAGATATCCATAGGGGCCATCCATAAAGTAAGTACCACGAAGAGGGGGAGAGGGAGAGGGGGAGGGGAGGGGGAGGGGGGTGGGAGGGGGGTGGGAGGGGGGTGGGAGGGGGGTGGGGGAAGGGGGGTGGGGGGAGGGGGGTGGGAGGGGGAGGGGGGTGGGAGGGGGATGGGGGAGAGGGGGAGGGGGGTGGGAGGGGGGTGGGGGGGGGGACAGTCAGAGTCAATGCGTTTGCCAATGTTAAAGACAGTATACATGATTGGTAAACTGTTACAAATAGTTTTATCCCCCTGTGTGATTGAAGATATGCATGATTAAAACCAACCTAAGCAAAAATCAGCTCCGTACTTCGTCTAACTTTTGAGAAAACTGTCAAAAAAGGGTTTGCAGTCATTTCGCCCCAAAACCACTTCGCCCTGAACCATTTCTCCCTGAACCACGGCCTGTGCACGAAGTGGTTTTGGGGCGACGTAGCATTTGGGCGATGTGGTGTTTGGACGAAGTGATTTGGGGCGAAATGGCACTCGGGCGAAATGGTTTTGGGGCGAATTGGATTTTCGTCTCATGAGACGAAAACTAATTGTTTTACTCATTTCTCAAAGACTATAGCACTTCAGACAAAATCATTTCAGGGGAGGTTATCTACGGTCATCATGTTTATATTGTGTAAGTTAGGCGTAAATCTGTGAACATTTCTGATTTTCGAGATACCAATGATGTATACTGCCTTTAAAGTCAATGGATGATGTCAATCATACATTTTGCCAAAAAATGCGTACAGGGGGGAGGTATAAAAAGTCGGCATTTTGAGCGTACGTACATGTGCATACTTTATGGACGGCCCTTACGGTAGGGTGCAAATTGGAGTTCTGTAAGCCCATTAAATAAAAACCAATGTTCAACAGGTAAATGTAAACATTTTCAAAGCAAACTTGATTTTTAAAGTCGATTTCACACCACACCTTTTTCTTACTGCTAACCGGTAGTTTTGGCTTCTCTTCAAGCTCGTCGGTTTCCATGACCTGTTCCTCTTGAAAGCTCTCCGTTTCGCCGGCCGTTTCTGTCCCGGCTGTCGTTTCCGTCTCCTGTTCCGAGTGGCTAGCCTGAACATCTTGCCACTTTCTCTTCTTCTTCTTTTTCTTCTTCTGAGACTCAGACCGGGCAGGCGAATCTCGAGAATCATCCGACTGATGGGATGCCTTGGCGACTTCGGCTTTGTTGAGGCAAATGTCGAATGTCTCGGCTTTGGAATCCTGTGTTTTCCCGCCGACCTTCAGCACGAGTTTCAGTGGGGGCTCTGTCCTCAAATCTCTAGTGACTGGACAAAATGATGAAATACAGTCGAACATCGATAATAAGAACACTGTTAATACAACATTCTGCTTATAACAAGAAAAATGTTAGCCTTTTGACAGGGCCTCGTGAATTTGGGCGATTTGGTGACTTGAGTAGAGTCTACACACGCCGAGTGGCTCATCATTCACTTGGCCTTTTTCGAACTGCGAGGAATGCTCATGTTTTTCTTTATATTCGCTACCAACTTTGGTAGCAGAAATAAGACAGTCACAAATTGTACAATTCCATGATGTCATGCAGGTCACCTTATGCAAATTAAGTCATCAGCTCATCTACTACAAACAAGGGAGGTATGCTGTTGAATTCACTGGGTAATTAAACAATTAATAAATCAAATCAAATGGAAATTATGGTCAATCAGTATGAAATGTAATGAACAATATGTCAAAAACATATGAATGCATGGATCTCAATGGCAAGTACGTCACGCGCGCAGTGCAGTTATGGGATAAACACACGCGACGTCAATATGAATTATGCATATTGCACAGCCGGGCTCCTTGACGTCTCATGATCGAGAAGCGCCACCATCGTCCAGCATATCAGCTAAAATGGCGGCGCACATGGGCATGCAGTTGTTCAGATTCGGTATTTTTTTAGTTTATGTCACAACTCGAATTTAAGGAAAATAATTATTGGAATCGATAGCTTGGACGATTTTAGAATACCAAATTTCATTGGCATTTCTGTCGCAAATGTTGCATTTTCCTGAAAATTCTGTGTTTTTGTCACGCCCGCCTCCATACACCAAAGTGTGTGAAACTGCTGCCGGCCGGGCGGTGTGTGAAGCGCGCGAAGAAAGAGGGCGTGCGCGTGATGATCCGTTTGGGTTCTGGCCGGCCGCTTTGCGTGCAATCATATGCAATATTCTTTCCGTGATTTTTCTCTAAAACGAAGCCTTTGCGACAGAAATGCATGTAAGTATTCCTATACTAAAATCGTCTAAGCTATCGATTCCAATAATTATTTTCCCTAAATTCGAGTTGTGACATAAACTAAAAAAATACCGACAATTCCGTAAGCTTTACCGTTATTTTATGAAACACTAGACTCTCAGGATTACAATGTTGTATGTGAAAGTGCTCTGGTCTGATGTGCTTCGGACGATATTTGTGATTTCAGCAGTTTGAAACTTAGCTTTCGTACGGCCTCGTAGTAGGGCTGTGAATTGCGACAGTAATAAGTCAGATTTCAAAAGCGAGCTATTTACAGCCCTATTTGTAGGGCTAACACCGTCATGACCGTGGCACACGCCACATGCAGAGCTTATCGCTCTCGGCCCTCGGGCAATCTGAGAAAAGAAAAACAGCAGAAACTGTATGGTCTGTTGTGGAATATAAAATTCAAGGATAGTGTTTAAATGTGGATAACATTTTTTTGTTTTTTTTTTCGTATACATTGAACAAAGATTTTAAGGAAATTACCTCCTGGAATCAAGACATAAGGTAATTTTAAGATATACTTCCCACTTGCACTTTTGTCGCAAATGTTGCTTTTCTGTAGAAATATCACGTTTTCTTCCTCAAAAATTGCCTTCAGTGTTACTGTTAGTGCACAAGATAACCATTCACGTGCGCGCGCAGCGCTCTCTGTTGTCGCACTTACGCACAGACCGCTCGCCACGTCATTTTGTGCATTACTTTATGCAGTAATTTTATCATTTATTTATCTCAGAAATGCAACATTTGCGACGGAAGTGTCAGTGGGAAGTATATCTTAGAATTGAATAAGCTATCGATTCCAACATATAAATTTACCCAAATCCGTGTTCAATGTATATGAAAAAAATACCCATTTTTTAAAGATATTTGCTGTCGTTTTGGTTTCGGAGGAATTTTCCCGTCGGTTATCCGATCGAAAACCCATAACGCCAGCCAGGTCCAGGATCGTTTAAATGCCGGCCTACGGCTACGGACGGTAACGGGGGAAAATAGAAATGCCGAACTCGATTGAACTAAACTTACCAGACTGATCAAGAGATGGCTTGTCAGACCTGTGCTTTTTGTGTTTCTTGCCCATTCTTTCGCAAAATTTACTCCGAAATTTACGTTTGCTTTGGATGCTTTTGGCTGCCTTGCATTGTTTTGTTCCGCGATGATTTCTTCAGTTGGTATCCTTACACCACACACCGTTGACATTGCATTAGGTGACGTCTGGGCTGTATACTGGACTGCCAGTACCTGACTGATGCTACCCCGAATTCGTTTCAAACCCATCCGCGAATTCCTGCCGACTGTTAACTAAACTAAATACAACAAAAGGAGCTTACTAAAACTTAGACTGATTCCCGCTCCACATATTCCACATACAACGACTGAATATGAGGACCGGCTACTGTGGTGTTTAAAATAGCACTTTAAGCATTACGTCATGCATTTATTTTTAGAAGCACATAACCGTTAATTTTCAATTCATGACGTAGATTGGTTCCCGATCCCTAAAGATTGGTTCGCTTATTGCGAATGTGTGGAATATGTGGACGGGAACCAGTCTATTCATGACGGTTACCGTTTAACTATAGCCACTGATAGCCTAGTTTTAAATCCGTGGCATCACCATAAATACACACGCATGCAGGCACGCGTACGTACGTGCACGCGACTTCAATTCAAATTCTTGAAACAATGACGAACTGTACCCGACGATTAACGGTAACGTCCGGACGACAGGACGTGCATTCGGGTAACTTCGGGAACCTTCGGAAAAAGGAGGAATCCCTCCTGTTTCAAAATGGCTGACTTGGCGGCTGACTTGGCGGCTGGCTTGGCGGAGGATGGTGGTGAATAAACAAAAAATCAGAATCCTGTGTTGGAATGTGTGAATAAATAAAATGTAATTAATTTTGTTCAACATGAAAGTGAACCAACCCTTATTTTGCACCTCAATTTCAAGACAATGGTGCTCATTAATGCGTGAACCTATAGGAAAGTAACCAAGGCATCATTAAAAAGCCCATACCCTCTGCTTTAAGATGCTACCATACTTTTTTACTAACAAACGTATAGTCTGGTCAAAACAACCTTTCAACGTTGGATAACCTTTTTTTGGAAATATATTTCTATTGTTTTGAGCATAGGCGATTTGTCGACTCAGCGAAAAAGTACGGAGTGTGCAATGAGGCCTTTTACTGCACATGTGAATGACCCCGTTCGGGCGTGTACTCGTGCATAGATCCTGCGCGCGCGAACGGCAAGATTAACGACACTTGTGTCAGTGAGAGTATGCTCTCGGTACTCCCCAACAAATGGGGAGTGTGCTCTTACTCCTGACGAGTGCCATGTGATTTGTACGAAGATGGCGGGATATAGGTTGGATTTTTTTTGTGAATTTGCTAAACGTGTCAACTGGATAACTGAAACAACAACTCACTAAGGTTTGTTTTACACGGCATCAAAGGTTCTCACGACTTACGGTCTGTATTTTCTTCAATTTCTTGTGAGCAGTGGAACGGCGTTTTTTTGTGTAGTCATGGCAAGAGATGACTGATGGCCATTCGCGCATGCGGACTGTGGACTTGCCGTTCGCGTAATGTGACCCGAGTGCAATGCGCACCCATTTACTCCAGGGTAGCGAGAACTGCATGCCCGAACGCAGCCAAGTGATGTCCGCTCGTAGCAACACCATAGCAACAGCCAAATCCACAGCCAAAGCCAGTATTTCGGATGCAGCCTTTCACACTGCTTTTAAAAGCCTTAAAGGTACACATCGGCCTACTGTTTACATGATTTAGTGATGTAGCAGCATTGACAATACTTTTTTGATGGTCGTTGTAAAAAGAAATCATCAAAATATCCCGTAATTTACTAAAGAAGTGCAAAATGAACAGAAACGGTCAAAAGACGGGTTATACGCTTTACCAGCCGTTGCAACTACGCGCGACTGAGCTTCACGACTTTGTCACAAACGATTCGCTCTTTTCCTACTCGGGATATCTCCAATTTTCTGATCACGATTTCACTGAACAGCCCGGACGACCGATTATGAATTTCCGCTTTCTCTGGAGAAATTAGCAACTTAGCATCATGTTTTTTCTTCACGAACGTACATGTACACCAATAATATGGGGCGCCGTTCGTCAACTAATTATTTAGGCGAATTATAGCATGTTTTTTCCATGGTTTATCTTAATTCTGTGTAAATAATGCATTTGTGTCAAAGGCCGTTTATGGTTTACAAACAACTCGATTCTTTACAAAACAGGAAATATACTTGTAGCTGTGCAAATTCATTATTTACAAATAATGAAAATTACCTCGGCGTTCCATACTTTATTAATGAAACCGACCAGTGTACATTTCAATGGTTTACAAACAAGAGAATTGTATCGTTCATAGACAATTCCATGGTTTATAAATAATGAATACTGCACATTGCTGCACGTTTTTCTGGTTTACAAATAATACAAAACTATCCAGTGCGCAATTACATGGTTTATAAACCAAGAAACTTGCACCGGGGTCTGATTTTCTATGGTTTATAAATAATGAAAATTGGTTAGTGCCGGGACGTACAATTCCATGGTTTATAAACAATCTAAACTGCGCCGTTCTAATCAATTTTGTGGATTCTGTGGTTTGTAAACAATTACAAATAGTCAATAGGCGTGCATTTTGATGGTTTGTAAATAATTGAAAGTGATCGTTGGCTCACAATTTCATGGTTTATAAATAATGAAAATGAACTAGTTAGTGTGTCGCAAAATTTCATGGTTTACAAACAGAAAAAAATAAAGCTTTATACACTTGTCTGTCGTTTGTAAAGGTTGACTATCGATAAAATAAGAAGTATTATGCACTCGGTACATCTCAAAATACGATCATTGACGAAAAATTGAAGGGTTTGTAAATAATGAAAATGGACTAGTTAGTGTGTCGCAAAATTTCATGGTTTACAAACAGAGAAAATTAAAGCTTTATACACGTTTCTGTCGTTTGTAAAGGTTGACTATCGATAAAATAAGAAGTATTATGCACTCGGTACATCTCAAAATACGATCATTGACGAAAAATTGAAGGGTTTGTAAATAATGAAAATGGGTTTGTAAACCATGAAAAACACGCTTCATAAACGTTTATTATAATCCAGTAACGTTGCGAGAGCAATGGGTGCGTTCAATTAGCTATCGTCGAGTCATAGGGGTGCTCGTTCATAGTGTGAACAGTCCGGCAGACCATGGCAACAAAGGTATTTATGTGTACAGCTCATCGAACGCCACGGCACAGCCTTCAGCGCGCGCGCGGGAAATTCCAGGTTCATTACCCGACTAAACCTAGCCGCGTATTGGGCCCAAAATCCAGCCGCGGTCTTAAAATCTCAAACGGATGTAGTAAAAGGTGATAAAATCTTATTTTTTATTACACGAGTTCTGAGACTCTGGCAATGAAATTGTTAAAATTCTCATAGAAATGTATTTCTTTTCACGGTGTTACCTAACTCAGTCATCTACCGGGCTGATTAAATTTTAAATGGTAATTTTAATTAATTAATTTTTAATTAATGAGGAGTCTCCATTTTCCACCCCAAAAGTGCCGAAAACTTAATACTGCCGACAAAATGTCCCTTTAAAAGAAAATGTACACCACATAGTTTCAAAAATTAGCATTTTTATTACATAATCTGTTTGATCCGTCAATGGGGCACATCAAATTTTGGATGAAGCCAAATCGGTCCACAAATTAGTGCTTAATTAAATGGCTAATAAGGAGTCTGGTTTCCACTATAAAAGTGTCGAAAACTTAATACTGCTGACAAAATGTCCCTTTAAAAGTAAATGTACACCACATAGTTTGAAAAATTTGCATTTTTATTACATATTCCGTTTGTTCCGTCCATGGGGCAGATCAAATTTTGGAGGAAGCCAAATCGGTACACTAATTAGTGCTTAATTAAAGGGATAATAAGGAGTCTGGTTTCCACTAAAAAAGTGCCGAAAACTTAATACTGCTGACAAAATGGTCCCTTTAAAATAAAATGTACACCACATAGTTTGAAAAATTTGCATTTTTATTACATAATCCGTTTGATACTATGTAGTGTACATTTTCTTTTAAAGGGACCATTTTGTCAGCAGTATTCAGTTTTCGGCACTTTTGGGGTGGAAAATGGAGACTCCTCATTAATTAAAAATTAATTAATTAAAATTACCATTTAAAATTTAATCAGCCCGGTAGATGACTGAGTTAGGTAACACCGTGAAAAGAAATACATTTCTATGAGAATTTTAACAATTTCATTGCCAGAGTCTCAGAACTCGTGTAATAAAAAATAAGATTTTATCACCTTTTACTGCATGCGTTTGAGATTTTAAGACCGCGGCTGGATTTTGGGCCCAATACGCGGCTAGGTTTAGTCGGGTAATGAACCTGGAATTTCCCGCGCGCGCGCTGAAGGCTGTGCCGTGGCGTTCGATGAGCTGTACACATAAATACCTTTGTT